>JAKZGU010000015.1:0-441262 GCA_022837005.1 Calonectria pteridis
GCCACTGTCACAATCTGCCACCACTTCGCAAAACCAAAAAAAAAAAAAAAAAAAAAAAAGCTTCTTCGTTTCCCCAGTGTGCTAGTGCCCTTTTCAAACAATCAGAAACGCATTGGGCAACATGTGCTCCTCATCGACCCGAGCATAACATAACACAACGCTCACCGTCTTCCCCCCCTCAGCAATGCGGATCCCCCAAAGCCGGTCCCCCGGATGCTGCCGGCGCCGCCAGAGACCCGCGCCGCACACACGTCGCCCGCTTACTCGCAGCCTCACACGCATAGCACCCAATGCACGTCCGACTGATCTGCCCATGTCACGTCCGGCCCCAGGAATCCTTGCAAATGCTCCCAGAGCGTGTACAGTTCAGGGATCCTCTCCAAGCAGTGCGGCCAGATACTCCCCTCCCTCCCCCTCCGCGGCGGCCCGTCGCTGTCAATCGTCAACTCGGCCTCATGATGGCATCGCCACATGACCCGGGGCGCTCTCAGCTCCCATGACATCCAAGTCTTCTTTCAATGCCCCAACAAAACTTTGTTCCCCCTCCCTCACGCACACCAGGTCTCTCCAAAAAAGAAAAGAAAGTGAACAAAAAATTTTAAATAAAAAATAAAAAATAAAAAAATAAAATAATGAAAATGGTAGGCTGCTTGTCCCGGATCATCATGACATGACATCCAATCCACCTCTCCGACTGTCCTCGGTGTTGCATATGCGCCTTCACCGCAACCCCAACAAAACTCCACATCGCACGTTTTGCAGCTGCCATCCTGGGTCGTCTCCGCGCCCGTCTACATAGCATATAGCATGATCTCACCCTCACGTATTTCCATTCCTGGGTCGCCACTGACCCAATGCATGTCGCCAGTTGCTGCCCAGTTTTTTTTCACTAGTCAGTCTCCTCCTTTTGCATTAGGGACACAAAAAAATGTCCCCCGAGGCTCGGTTATCGCAAATCTGACTATTGGGCTCGGTTTCAGGCCGGCGCTGACCCACGGCCGCCCAAAAAATGGCGGGGTAAGACATGAGACACCGTTGGAAACTTACACAAACGGTTGGGTCTTGATTCACTGCTAACGCGTTCCAAGGGGGGCTTGCGATGTCTTTCTTCTACGTCCAAAAACAGTGTAGCGGATTCAATCTTTTTGGTTGCAGGCTTGGTTCCTTTGTAACCCTTGGCAATCCTTCCTATCTGGGCTGAACCCTGGAGTACAGGGTAGCTATCTCAGGTTCAACAACTACCACGTACTTTATGGCACATGGCAAGGAAGAAGTTAGGAAACAGTGCTCATGTCACTATATCCTTGATCCTATAGTTTCTTAATTTGAATGTTTATATTGCATGTAAATAGTACATGCAGATGTTTGTATTTGAATCAAAACCCACATCTGCATTGTGGCAATGCTCATGCCAAGCTTCTTAAGCTCATGCATGGACTCGAAGCAAGGGGCACAGATTCCTAAAGCTAAAACGACAATGAGTTAAAATTGACAAGCTGGATGCCTCCCCCCAGGCTTTTCAAGCTTGGGCCTGCAAGCAGGGGATGGAGCTTGAACATGTTGGAGTGTGTAAAGTAAACTCCTACGTCATGCCGAACCAAGGGCATTCATTCATTATGCATGCATGCTGGCCCCCCAAAAAAGCTTGGCATCGTGACCTATGTACTTACTGGACGGCGATTTCTGTGCCCGACTTTCGCAAAACGTCATCAACCACCTTGTCCACCTGGTAGTAGTACATCCAGCTGCCGCCCTTGCCCGTCGTCTTCTTGATCTTCTCCTTGATCTCCTCGTCCACCGACAGGTGCTGCGCGGCTATCTCGCGGCCGATGCCGGCGTACCAGTCCAGCACGCCGTACAGATCGCGGTAGTGCGGCGACCTGATCTTGTCGTAGAGCTCCAGCGCCCCCTTCAATCCCTTGCCGTCCCGCCAGGCCCACTCGAGCGTCTTGGTCAGCGCGTACGTATCCTCGAGCGCGAACCCGGCGCCCGCGCCGAACGCCCCCGAGAGAGGGTGCGAGGCGTCGCCGATGAGGGCAATCGAGTCCAGGGCGATGACGCTGTCCAGACGGGGCCCGGAGAACAGCGCAAACTCCTGCGTGCCTCCCGTGGCGGCCGCGAGCTCGACAATCTTGCGCACGGGTTCGCAGAACTCTTGGTACTCCGGCACCAGCGCGCTGAAGTCAAAGGGGCGCCCCCAGCTGACGTGCTCTTGGCCCTCGGCCGGTCGGCTGATGCGGGCCGTGACTTCAAAGTCGTCGTCTCCGAGCGGGCTCGTGAAGACGTACTTGCCGCCCAGGTTCTGCCAGAAGATGGACGCCTTGGGGACGATGGCCAAGGCCGTGGGCTTGTGCACAATGGTGCGGTACGCCGACTGGCCGTTGTACTTGATCTTGTGCGACGGGAAGGCGAATGATCTTACATACTACGATGCGTGTTAGTCGCCCGGTTCTCCACATAGCTCGGGGGGGGGTTGCTTCTTACCGATCGGATGCCGTCTGCACCGACAATCAGATCTACTTGATCTGTGTAACCATCCTCAAAGCTGATCTCGACCTTGCCGTTGGGCAGCTTCTCGATCTTGACCAGCTTCTTGGAGACCTTGATTTTGGATTGGTCGACCTCCTTGAGCAGCGCACCCTGTAGGAGGGCTCGCCTTAGACGGCAGCTGATGTGGTTTGGCTTAACGTCTTGGGGATGGTAGGTCTGCTCAAGAATCTCTCCGGTTCTTCCGTTTCTTTGCCCGTGTTAGCACCGCCACTCGTATTGTACAACACAGCAACTTACCGCTGTTGCCCGCCAAGGCCTTCTGGCGATCTGAAAAAGTCATCGGGCTTAATGTGCTTCGCTGCGCCGTTCCACTCCAGAAGTCTCCACGTATTCTGCTGCAAACTGATGCCTCCGCCCGTCTCGCTGATTTCCGGCTTCCTCTCGTACAAGGTCCAATCTACAAAGGGGAGCTTGGCGAGGGCGATGGCCGCTCCGAGACCTCCGGGGCCGCCGCCAATAATGGCGACCTTTAGAGGCGCGGTGCCATTAGCGTAGTCTTTGACAGCCATTTGGGGCCGGCGGGGGTGAATGTGGATTTCGGGATGCAGATGATGTCTAATGTAACCTTGATCTGTTTGAATGCTCAAACCATTGGCGAATTGTAATCTCTCATTACAGTAGCTCCCGGAGTTGCTGCAGTTGAAGGGGAAAAAAAAGAGGCCGATGATACTTTATATCTCAAGGCTGGATGGATCAAGCTGCGTGTGCAGCATCATTCGGGCTTGCGCACCACTTGCATCCCGCGGCCATCCCACTCAATTGCGCCATCCCTTTGGAGGATTGCCAATCATGCGCAACGCGCGATAGAGACTCGGTTCCGGGGGGCACAGCGTAGAAAAAAAGAGGCTCTGGACCGGTGGGCCGCGCTGAATAATGCTCCGAACCCAGGAATGTGCTCAAGGCGTGTTCGAGCGGGATATATTCGTGATGTCGCAAGCCAGCGTTGCGCATGGCTTTTCGGGACTGGCCGTCGGAATATGGCATGATTGGCGCAACCATCGGCTTGGCGATTGATAACTGCCGCGACCACACGTGGGGCAAGTATTGTAACTCTGCAAGAGATAAACCAAGGGTTCCTCCCCAATCGTCTTAGTACTCGGCCCTCCCATTTTGCGCTCGTGGGTGTGTTGATTATCTCATCTCATAGTAACTGTAACTCAGATCAGTTAAGCAGGCTGTGGGCAGCTTTGTCTGATGAGCTCCTATTTCCTCCGGTCTTGCTCGGCGCTGTGCGAAAGTGAGAAACACATGGAAACTGGAGTGTAGTTGGAGATGGATTATTGTAAAACCGCCTTGGCCGTCGTTGAACCAAATAGAGAGTTGTACATTTCAGAAAACATACTCTCTTTATAATACGATATATCTATAAAACTGTAGCATGTAGTTTGCTATGGAGTGTGACCATTTGTGGTACTCCCGCGCAGCTAGAGCCATCCTTAGTGGTATCTTTGAGTTGGATTGGCCTATGTGGATGAGAGAACCCTAGACCAGGGTGAAGCAACAAATATGGCCTTGGGAATTTCTACGAAATTTGTCAAAAAAAGTTGGCAAAGAGTAATTGAATGCGGTCAAGTACTTAAAAAGATGATGAGTACGGATGCAGTAGGCAGCACGCGGCGGGGTGTCTGAGGCAGAGAGGATGCAACCCCAGGATCTCGAATTACAGCATCAGTCCACGGGCACTGCGTATCTATCTTCATATAAATGAAGCATTTGTGTGTCGAAATAGATATAGGTATGGCTTTTCGAGACATGAAGCGAACGCCCGACCAGTTAACTCGATGCTGCTGAATAGTCAAGCATGGTTGAATGCCAAGTGAAAGCACATGTCGCCACGACTGACCGATTCATTTATTTGGATGGCTTGCATATATACTTCTCCTACTTTCTTATGTAGCAATATATTTATTTTCCTAAATTTCGGCTACAAAAATAGCTGTTCTTACTGAGATCAGGCATTCGAGATCTTTTCGCCTGAGGTGAATACGTCAACGATCCATAAAGCGCGACGAAAGGCATTCCAATCCTGTTATAATTACCCTCACAATCAGTCATCAATAAAGCACATGAGATTAAAGCTTAAAGATACACCTTCATAATAACTTGGTGAGCAATATAAATGCCAACAGTGGACAATTCCAACACGCCTAAGTCAACAAAGTCCTCCAACACAAACTACATCAGGCACAAAAGGCTACATCGGCAAATAAGAAAGCTAAAAATAATATATGCATAGAATATTCATTTAAACAAGGGAAGAAAAAAACTCAAAGTATGAGATCTCGTCTATGAAAAATATACAAAACGAAGAATGGATATGAAACTAGGAACAGTGCATAGGGTTGGTGTTACATTGCAAAGATATAGGAATGGATAGCTCGGCAAAACAACAGGTAAGTCATTTACAATGCGAATACTAAAGCCTGTCCCCCGTCGAGTGGACTCAGGTGTGTATTTTAGCTAAGAAGCGTCTTGTTATAGGTCACTGTCTGGATGAGACTTCATCGAGATGGTCTTGTTTAGTGACAAACAGCACAATGTGGTGGATAAGATAAATAATTAAAAGTAAGAATTACTTTCCAATCATCAAAATGAACCAATCCGTTGAATCGAAACCCAAACATTTAAATACTATCTAGAGCCGAACAGTCGTATTTGCAAGGCAAAGCTCCCAAACTAGTAATACAACTTCCATTCATGCCGTTACCATCCCGGGTATTCATTCCCAATTCTACAAACATATAAAAATACAAAAAAAGGAACCTTCGCGACTCCTGCAAATTACTTTACTCGGCAACAGCAAACTTGAGCCCAGGGTTCCCCTCCTTGAGCGTCTTCTCCACCAGCTCCCACAGCGGCGACACCAGCGTTCTGACCTCGTCAGTTCGTGTCGTGAGCCCGTGCTTGTAGTCCCTATGTGCAGCCAGGTTCTGCCTGGCGCATCTCTCGGAGCAGTACACGGTCGACTGCTTCTCGCTCAAGCAGTCGTTGCAGATGACCGTCTGCGGTCTCTCGTCGTCCATCATTACGTCGTCGTCAAAGTTTTGTACACATCTGTCTCCAGCTTCGCAGTCGTGCTCCTTATCCACATGCTCATCCTGCCAATTGTTAGTACCGTGTACATCAAAAGGGTTTCCACTATGTAAAATATACCTGTCCTTGGTGATAACATTCAGTCGAGCAATACACCGTCAACTTCTTGCGGCCTCCAATCTGCGTCATGACTTGGCAGAGGGAACACGAAAACACATCCTTGGGTTCCACGGCCTTGTCGCATACAGCGCAGGGCGGGAGGCTGTAGAGTTCCTCGGCAGCGACCGGTGTCTGCCCAGCCTGCGACTGACCCTTAGTCTGTCGACGGTTCTGCTCAAATGCCATCTTGGCTCTGCGCAGCTCGTCCAGCCGCGCTTTGTGGCCGTCCCGCTGAGGCTGCGTGTTGACGCTCGCCCGGTGGTCCTGCGCAATCCGGCTGATGATCTCCTCGAGCGGGATGCGGTCGCTCGACTCGTAGGCGTCCAAGTACTTTTGCGCAAACCCCATGACCTCGCCCGTTGTCGGGTCTTTAAACAGGAGGTCGATACAGAGCCGCTTGAGCTCCGACGGCGGGCCCGCAATCTTGTCGGCCAGCATATCAACATCGGCGGACCATCCAGCCGGCTGGCCTACACCCTCCCAAACTCTTTCAACGAGCTCCTCCCGCGAACGGTCTGGGTCGTCTAGCATGCCCCTGAGTTCCTCCTGATCCACATCACTGCCGCCCGCCGTCAGGAACTCCGGGTATGTCCGCAGGACCCATCGATACCACGCTTCCTTCTCAGACTCGATGTGGTCCTCAATCGACTTGAGGTCATTCTTGTGGTCCTTTGCGTCTGTGAAGAGCATGTCCAGCTCGTTGAGAAAGGCCCTCCGCTGCGAGAACCACTCCCTGTCCGTGGCATCGCAGTACCGCGCGCGCATCTTGTCCAGCGTCTCCGGGAAACAGTCCGGGCAGTCGGTGACATGCTCCTTGCGGCAGACGGTGGCGCACCTCCTTTTTATCGCGTCCACTTGGTCCGCACACTGCTTCCTGTGCACCCTCGCCGCGCTGAGCTCCGTCCAGTGCTCGGGGAGGGCGTACTTGGCGGATCCCGCCATCTTGCGCAGTGTTTGAAACTTCAAACGCGTGCCTTTCCCACCTGTGTTGCCCCTTTCAGCCGATCCCCCCGATGATTCTTGCTCTGTAAGGTAAGGTGCCTCTCTGCTATCACAAACTCGTATCCAGACAGGTCTCAAGACTTTTGGAACCTCCCCCCCTGGCTGACTAATAGCAAGTGATGTGTTGTTGGTCACCCTGGGAGAGCCGGGCCAATTTGTATATCAACTGAAAGAGGAAAGTTCACTGAATACGTTGGAGAATTGTGATTGGCTGTGTGGCGACTTATTGGATCCTGTATGCGATATCGAATCTCATCAAGGTGGAAACGGGGCAGCCTCACGTACAGTCGCGTCAAAGTGCCAAAAGATTTGCCGGCATTCAGCCGGCGCAGAACTTCACGTCATTCCCAAACCACCAGCCTCGACTCAAGCAGAGCATTATCAACCAAAAGCCATAATATCGATACTGGTTTGAAGAAAAAATGGTAAGAACTCTTTTTGTTTATTTCTACCTGCGCACAATATATGCTCCCCCGCTAACAATCCCCCCCAGGCCGACAAGCTCCGCAACCAGCAAGAACTCGAGCGCCTCCAGGCAAAGTACGTCGGAACAGGACACACCGACACGACCAGCTGGGAGTGGCGAACCAACATCCAGCGCGACACGTACTCGTCCATCGTCGGCCACCGCCCTCTCATTTCCTACATTGCCCTGGCCGAAAACGAGCCCGTGGCCAAGATTCGCGCGCAGCTGATCCGAGTATGTCCCCCAGAGCATCACGATCCCTCAGAATCCTTTTCGCAATTTTGCTAACAGTGTTTGTTCTGTAGAAAATGATTCAGCCTTGCGGCCCGCCTCCTCAGCGCGAAACATGATGCGACGAAAATGGACGTAAAGGGACGAAACGGGCTTGCATCGCATGTCTTGGAGTCTTGGGTTGGGGGGTTTTTTTTTGTCTATACGGAACGGCGTTGAAGGAAAGATACCCTTCTGACAAAAGGGGAACAAATATTGCGCTTGAAAATAATATCATTGGCCATAATTCCATCGTGTTTGGAACTTGTCGCACATCTTGATCGTGTTTGGGTATCATTTGCTACATTTTGCTTCGCCTTACATTATGCGGTGGCATCTACCATCTGGCTCTCGTCGCCCTGGGCGTTCCCATCTTCTTCCTGGATATCCTTTAGGTTCAGGCTGGACCGCAGCTTCTTCTCCATTTCCGGATCCCACTCGCCGTAAACCTCTCTTACTAGGCCCATGACGCCGTCCAGGCCAATCTCTTCCTTTGCGCGCGGCCCGACGTGCCAGGTGATGGTGTGCTCGCCATCATGACCGGTGGGTGGTTTGTCCACCTTCTTGATCACGTAGCCTTGCCTTTCCATTCTCTTGAGCGTCGATTCCGTCTTCTCCGCCGAGACGTTTCGGTCCGCGTTCAGTCGAGTGAGATACCTCTTGAGTTTCTGCTCACTAAGCTCGCCATTGTTCAGCCAGATCATGGCTATCGTCATGGTGCAGAACGCCACGTACGTCGCCTCCTCGGCTGCGCTCGGGGTCTTGGAGGGCGTAATAATTGTCGGCACTCGATAGCGCTCCGGTAGTGTCGAGGAGAGGATGTAGGCACCCGATCCGAGTCTCGGTTGTGAATTATTCTTCATGGCTGTTCATCCAGACGTCAGAAAAAAAGGGTTAGGTTAAGCGGGAGCTGAATAGTAACCTTGTCGCTTTTCCTGAAGGGACATCTTTTCTCTCACAGGCAGCTCGCGCAGCTCCATCCCCCAAACCTCCTTCAGCTGCTTTTGCGCCAAGGCAAAGATGCGTTTAAACAATCGCCCTTGGTTTCCGAGGACTGCGTCGAGTGTGAGAATGCGGTCGCGATTTCACATTAAGATGGTACTCACCTCGTTCTTTGATACCATCTCGTCGTATTACCGTTCTCGAGTACTCGCAGGAGAGTGCATATCGCACCAGCTTCTTAGCCAGTTGGTCATCTGCGCTCTGCCCGGGGTGGGTGTCGACTTCCATATCCTCGTCGCTCTGCTGGTCTTCGGGCTCGGCGTCCGAGTCTGCTGCTCTGTTGCGACGCTGGCGAGGGCGCGCATCCTCTTCTGATTCCTCATCCTCGACCTGGGCGTACGTTAGCGAGCAGCCGATTGCAAGTAGGTTCGTGAATCACGCACAGGGCGACGCCTTCTTTGACTGGGAGGCATGTTTACAGCTATTTCTCTTGTTCTGGATTACAAATTAACTGTACGGGTCAATGGTGGCCAAAATACGAGATGAGAGCACGGATATGGCGGAGGGGCTTCAATCTCGACGCGGTCGCCTTGCACTTTGACGCGTAAAGTGCGGCAGGGCGACCTGCAGGCCCGAACCAACCATACAGCCTAGCAAGCCCCACAAAGCTCAGTCACATATCATCATCCCTTGGCGAAAGTCTTGGTCTTCGAACGTGCAGGAGTTAAAAAAATATATATATTATAAAAAGAAATGTAATGCGATATATGAAATTTAAACAAATGGTATGATCCAGTATAGATGTAGGTTCTAGCTCGCTTTTCTGCTCGTTTTACATGCCAGCACTGTGGTCTATCATATCCACAATCATAATCACTTCACATCACCATCACGACTGACCAGCCAGACCAAGTAGAAAAAAACGAGACTGAACTCGATAGATTCTTCTATTCATCAACATATGTAATACAAAGGAACCAATTCACTCCAGCCCACCAAGGTGCACCGGGAGCCCAAAAAACGCACTTCGCTTATTGCCCATAACCGCACTCCTCGTTTCAATGCGCATCATGTCCCAGCATCCCCCGTTCGTCTCGTACACGTGTAATGCTATTTCTTTCTTCCTTTGGGGGTTACCGGCCTGGCCAACTCCCGAATGCCGCGCCATGCAAAAACATAACAAAAAAAAAAAACGGGTATAAATCCCTTCCCTGCTTTACTGAAAACGGAAACAGCTCATGTGTTTCGTTCATGGTGATGTGTCGCCTTCTTTAGGCATTATAGTTGGCTTACGCCATTGTTCGTTCCAAGCGCCCAACTGTTTGACATTGTTGAAATGGTGATTTGTCGTTACGTTCGTAGAGGTGTAGCTCGCGGAAAGACGAAAAAACCAAAAGAACTAGAAAAAAAAATCGAGTACTGTGTGACGACGGTTGAACTGTTTGTATCGTGTTTCGTCTCAGGGTCTCAGACACTTGAGACTCTGCATCTGTCTAAAATATGATAATGAGACAAGGTCTCGGTTTATTGAATCTTGATTGCCTCGAAGAGTCCGAGACTGAGACTCGTGTCATTCTCACCGACATTGGGGGTGGGCTCGCTAAGCACCTCCCATCGTCGGAGAACAAAAGGACTGAGTCGTTCTTGGACCGCCGGTCCAATGCCATACAAGGCACCCATACCACGGGCAGCCGCGCTCTGCGCCGTCGCCGGTTTCTCCCGGTGAGAAAGCATCAGGTTGTCCGCCGGCACAGGGTGTGCTGTGCTGAATAGATAGTAGAGGCGCGGATCGGATGAAGTACTGAGGCTGGCCATGGAACCTGGTGTTAGGAGGACAGTCTTGGCACATTGCACGCGAAGGTCCTCGGGGAGAGCGTCGACAAGCAGTATAGCCATGTCTAGTACTTGCTGAGGTAGCGAACCAGTGGTAGCAGGCGGGAGGGTTTCGAGCTCCAGCATAAGCCCACACAGAACAAGTATGATCCGAGCTCGAACATCGTGACCAGCCGGAATGGGCGTCTTTGTCGGGGCGGCGGTCGGCAGCGGCGCAGATGGTGTCTCCGAAGAGAGACTGTGGACAGTAACGAATCGGAGCATGGCAGGCAGCCAGTGTTTGAGAACCGCACCATGAATCTCGGGACGCTCTTGAGGTCCAGCAGCCACAATCTCCCAGATGTCTGTGAGCTTGTCCACCATGCCCGTTGTCAGCTGTGCCGTCTTAGGCGGGGCTTGTCCTGAAATAATTGCTTCCACAACCTCCAGGAAGTTTTGGGCCATGTGAATGGACTGGTTCAGCGACGACTCGGTGACGTTGTCGCTCTTTGATGATGGGATGAGGTCCAGAAAGCCGGTCTGAGCTTGGCTCTTGAGGTGATGAGTGATGTCGTCGCTCAGGCAGGGCAGTAAACTCGTCCACATGATGTTGCCCGATTCGATCGCACGGTCCATAGCCTTTGCAAATAGTTCGAATCGAGAACCATGGTCGTCGCCCTCTGTCTGGTTCGTCTGTGCCATGGAAAGGTCGAGGTTGAGTTTGAGCTGGCAGAATGGCAGGGTCAGTTCGTTGGCGATGTGGAGAATCTCATCAAACGACATGGGTGATGTTCCGTTGTTGCCGGGAACCAAGAGGTTAGTGGTCACTTTCTGAACCAAGTCACCGGCTTCAGGCAAGGACTTGATGCTCAGGGCGCTGGATACCGCAGATGAGTCTACCAAGACGAGTAGCCGTAGCGTCTCGAGAAGGCTTTCCTGGCAGGGCTCATCGTTAAGTGGCAGACTAATTCCGGTAGCAATATTCCTCAAACCAGAATACTCCAGAAGCGCATTCTTAATAAGATTAAGAAGACCTCTGGACTGCTCCCACCTTGCGTACCGCTGTTCTGTACGGAATCGATAGCCTTCCTCGGGAGATAGTCCGGTCGCGGGAGGCAGCGGGGTAATGATGAGTTGCAGAAGCTCTTGCAGGTAGGTGGCGGGGCCATGCTGCTTCGAGGCGGCATCTGGTCCTGGGGTCGAGGTAGGGGCGCTGGCGGTGCTCAGTATGATAGGCATGGCGAGGCATCCAGTGCTAATCAAGACGGGGAACAAGTCTGAAAGCTTTGGTCGCTCGCTCAAGGTCCTAATGTGACTAGTCCAATCCGTCATGAGCTTGTCGAAATGTTGCGTATCAAAGAGACGAATCTTGGCCAATAGCGATGCAAAAACCCGACGCGTATCGTCCTTCTTCCACCAGCCACGCTCCAGTCGGGGGATAATAGCTCGGAACAGTCGGTTCATGGTGGTCGGGTCCAGTCGTGTCCCATTCGATAGCAGCTTCTCAATCTCCTCAACCATTTCTCCTTCTACACTCTGCGCCGGCGCAGCCATAGTATCCGAAACAGGTGAGCAAGCATCGATAGCGTTGCTCTTGTCGCTCTGTTGAAGTTCCTTTCGAAGCTGGGTCGCAATGGCTTCGTGGCCAGTCATGTGTTTCGCAAGACTCGACAAGGCAGCGAGGAGAGGGCGAGGCACGACACCTTGTTCCTCGTTAATCGACCTAAGACGTTCGATCAGACCATTAAAGAGAAATTCGGCACTGCCAATAGCCAAAAATATTTGCAGGTTAGAGTTAACAGTATCAGCACAGGAGGCAAGGATTTCGACATCTCCCGACTTTGAATAAGCCTTCAAAATATCTGACAGCATCGAAAAATCTTCTACAGCCTCCATGATTTCCCGAATCGAAGTAAACATAGTCAACGACACGTGAGGCTGTTCCTTTTTGGATAATTGGGCGATGGCAACCCCGCGGAGGTGTGCGCCGACGAAACTTCTCAGAGCTTTGCTGCTGTTTCGGATTCTTCGTAGGAGCTTCGTAAGAGAAACTGGCTTTCTCTGTAACATCGGGTCTCCTGGAGACAAGAGGCCGAGGGTGTGCTCGAGGCACTTGATTGCGTTTATAATGTTCTGCTCTTCATCAGCGACAGAGTAGTTTCCAGCTCGCCTGAGAAGATTCCCTCTCTCCAGCCGCCTCTTCTCTGAAAGTGCATGAAGAGGCAATTCGACCAGCAATCGAGTAGAGCAAGGGCCTGTATCAGGATCGATATCGGATTCGTCATGATATCCACCTCGAGCAATAACCCATTGAATATACTGAGGGATCGAAAAGTGGCCGGTCCGTACGAGTTCTGTCACAAGAAGATATACAACTTCCTTTCGAGTCTTGTCGTGGGTCGCAACACCGTCTAAAATTTCGAGAATCGCCGTCGTGGGGTTGACACGAAAGGTGCTCCATGATCTGATGAGGCCCACAGCGACGTAGACCTTGGCGAGCCCCGGGCGATGGAACGAAGTTGCCCACTCCACAATCGTCTTCATGATAAGAGGCTTGTTCTCACTCATTGCCCAACACTTCGTAGCCAGTTCGCGATCGACAGGTTCCTTCAGCGCGGTGTCCAAAAGCTTGACCAGCTGGTTTCGTCCGGCCGGAGGGGAAGCGGAGCTGGAAACGAGAAGGCGAGAGTTTCTGGCTTGAATCGCGCCGATCACGTTTTGCATCGCTTCGTCGGAAGGCAAGCAAGCCTGGAGGGTGTTTCGGTATCTCGGCCAAGCGCTGGGGTAAATAAAGCTCTCTGGGTTAGATTTGATTAAAGACTGCAGCAGTACCGATAATCTGCTTGACAGCTGAACAAGGATATCTTTATCGGGATCGGTATGGATCTGTCTCTTGGTTAGCACGCATCCAGCCGAGAGATGAAGAGTTGCACATACTACATGCAGATGGCTCATCAAGGCATATACGAGTCTACGGCCATACTTGCGTGCTCGCAATAGGTCCTTCCAATATATCTGAGCAATCAGTATCCACATGGGCATGCGGGATTGGGGGCTGTTCTCGATGCCAGAGACAATCCAATCCAAGTAGTGATCTCGGTCCAATAACTGTTCTGAGTAAAGATTTGTTGCAAGTCGGATTCTGGAAGCCGTGTTAGAAACCACATGGTTACACAAGGTGCAACGGTCATCAACTTACGCATATGTCACCCTAGCCCTCCACTCGGTCTCTCCAAAAGCCGCGACAACGCCTTCGAGAAATTGCTCAACGAATACGGTCCAGTCTCTGGCCCACTTCAGCTCGCCGCCCATGACAAAAGCACCGTTGACTCCCTTTCTCTTGAAGGCTCGAATCTCATTAGCGCCAACACACTTTGCCAGCCACACAGCTCGTTCGGTGGGCACGTTCTTGTTCAAACACTGGTCGAGAAGCGTCCTACCGCGGATTCCGTGGGGGATGGTACGACTGAGGCGGCGCAAAGAGATGGCGGGGTTTGCCAGGTCCTTGAGCCAAACTTCTCGCTTCGTATCAGTGAGCGTCACGCGTGGCGGCGGCTTGAAGGTTGAAGGGGCATTAATCTGGCCGCGGTGTCTTCGCTGGTTCAGGACACCCATGAAGATGGTTGACAGAGCATTCAGGCCGCTCTTCTGCCTCAAGGCTGGGAAGATGGCCATCTTGGCTGAAGACGTTTCCGGCACGTTATGGTTGACCTTATCCCAAGTACCTTTAGTAATGGCTTCGCTGTTCCACTCATCTTCGTGGTGTTGGCCGTTCCAGGGATAAAAGTCAGCATAGCCCGAATTTAATCCCTTGCTGAAGGGATCGACAGGATTCCGGTTCTGTGCATCGGGTCGAGCGGTTAGATATTTGGGGGCGAGAGGCGGAATTTCGACCGTGTACGGCTTCGGTCGGGCATCCTTCTTGGGAGGAGCAGGCGCAGGCGCCATGATGCGCGGTGTTGTGATGGGCTGCGACGGTCGTGGACGACGCCGCGGCATTGGTAAGGGAGGGTTGTCGATGTCCTGGTGCGAGGCTCGCGAGACGGCCGGGCTCGTGGTGGTCTCGAAGGGATCACCGCCGAGAGGAGGCATGCGCGACGGGGTGAGGTTCTGGGGGGATGCGGTAGCGGAGATGTGCCCCGAGGCTTCGTTGGACAGCTCGAGCTTGAGGAGAGAGCCGCCTCTCCTCGCGTTGTTGGCGTAACGATTAGGCGCGACATCGGATGACTCGCCGGTGAGATCTATAAATGACGAGTCCTTGCGGATGGGGGATGCGGACATGAACTGCTGCTGCTGCTGCGACGACAGGGAGCGCTGATGGGGAGGGCGCTGGACGGGCAGCGACGAGGAGCTCACGGTGCGTTGAGGCGGGCGCGGCTGGACGCCCATGGGGGTCCTCGAGGTCATTGCTGGGACGGGGGCGAAGGCGCCATGCCGACAGATCTAGAGATGTGTGTGTGATGGTGATGCGGTAGTAAATAGAGCGTGGAGATGCCGGATCGCAAAGTCGTGCGACGACGGGTAGGGACGCGGACGACGGGTCAGGGGAGGGCGTCAGCGCCAGAAAACGGTCGATTCGCGTCTCGAAGATGAGATTTCGGGCGTCTTCAGGCGTCGCTGGGCCTCTGGTGACGGTCAAACGTTTTGGGGATCGGCCGTGAGGTCCGAGGAGGCGAGGAGCCAGCAATCAAATCGAGGCTGAAATCGGTGGAGGCTCCCAGGCCTGAGTGGGTCGTGGGATGGTTGGCTGTGGTTGTTCTGGCGTCGTCGTCGTCGTTCGCCGTTGTCGCCCGAGGGGACCGCCGCAGAGGAAGGGTGGTAGCGATGGCGGTTAGGACACGAAGGAGTCGGGAGGGTGAGGTAAGGTGAGGTGAGGTGAGGTAAGAGAAGGAATACAGGAGAGGTACGATATTACCAACGAGGTACGAGGGCACGAGGCGTCGGCGGTAAGGGTCGACGGGAATGGGGTCGTGAATGTGGATGTGGGCTGGGGACGGGGGACTGGGACGGGCATGGGTCGGACGGGGGCGAGGCACAAGATACATCCTTCAGCTACAGGGCAGTGGAACAACAGGGCCTGAGGCTTTCACTTCCAGCGCTGCGACTCGCTGCGGCACCTCTCTTGTCCATTCGCGCAGGGCCTACTCTCGCGCTGCACCACCCACCTAGTCCTCCGTAATAGTACTACGTGCTCCGGGCCTCTGCAGCGAGCAACGGACGGGCCAGCGAACCAGCCTGGGGGGGCGTGTGGTGTGGCTTGGGGGGAAGGGAATTGCCCCGTCCTGCACTGTACTGCGCAGCGCTGCGGGCGACCGAGTGGATGAGCACGTCGCCTAAGCGCAGTCCAGTCTAGCATCGATCTGCGGGTAAGATGCAGTACATGCTGGGTGCAGCAGCCCAGATAAGACAGAGTCTACAGCACAGTATCCGAATCATGCAGGACGACAGCGGTTGACGTATTAACGACGGCATCAAGAAAAAAAAATCAAAACAAAGAGAGGTCATCGATACCACCTCATATGTCGTCTTTCTTTTTCTTCCTCCTCTCTTGTGTTCTGACGATCAGTGTGGCCAGCAGCTTTGGACCAGAGAGCCAACCAAGGATCGGGGGGGCGCCCAGGAACTGGGATGGGTCAAATAGTCACCCACACACACACACACAAAGAAACGCCGCGTCTTGCCATACCACCAAACAGGAAGGATTTGCGTGGCAGCAGTCCCCTCGAGTGCAAGGGACGGATTGACTGATTCCCCGTGCAGGCGAGAGGGAGGGGGAATGGCCCAGGCGGGATTGGGGACGGGGGGGGGGGGGGGGACTGGGGGGATTAGGGATTGGCGACGGACATGGGAAACGGGCACCACGGGAACGGACAGCGGCCGCGGCCAGTGCCACGGTTCTGACGGGATGCCGCTTAGGTAGTCCATAGCTGAGGTGCACAATTGGCAGCGAATGGCGTGGCACCTTGGCAAGCCCTTTAGCGAGTTTCTGAGTGGCTACAGTGCAGCGACGGGGTCCACGAAAGGGTCCATCCGCTCGGGGTCCAGCATGTAATGTACGTCCAGTTCCACATCTTCCTTTGTTGCTCTCTGCTTTTTCTCGAGTGCGAGGATGAAGAGCAAAGATGATACGCTCACGCCCATGCCATCGTCCCCAGTTCGCCTTTTTCTTTTTTTCTTTTTTTCCTTTTCTTAGATGTGATGGCCTCTGCGTGTGTGCGCACAGAGTGTGCGTGCGCGCGCGCATAGATCTCAGTCAAAACGGCAGATATGTCTTTTACAATTTCCGCCATGGAATGTGCTCTGCCATTGTCTTTGCCGTCGTCGCGAGGTGGCGACAAGCACCATCGGGCCGGATACTCGCAGCATATTCTCCTTTGGTCAATTTTAGAGAGGGACCCTCACATTGTGAAAGATGATAGCAGCAGGGAAAACACAAACCTGGGCATCGGTGATTTTATTTTCTCCTCCATCTGCTTCATCAATCCCTTACCTGCGTCCGGCTCAGCTTTCCGGCAGCACCGATGCGCCTCTGGAACATACATACATAGCCCAGACGATCCTCCGATAGGGGGGAACGGAACTGCATGGCTTTGCTGCTGACGTTTTAATGACGCCTCAGAGCGGAGCTGTCCATTGGTGGCTCCTCGCCGTCCCGGCCTGCTTGCTGCTACTCTTCTTTCTTCTTCCTCTTCGGAATCACATCTTGGCTTGCTGGCGGCGCCTATCGCTCGGGCTTCTCTGCGGGCACAACTCGCCCAAGTAACACCAGTTACATGCAAAGAAAAAACAAACCCCCATTCAAACCCAAACGGCGAATGCGTGCTTTGTCCAGGTTCTGAGCGGTGCTTGCGCCCGCTCATGGCATTTCAAATGATAATAGCCCGCAACAATTAACCCACTCCGCCGGTTGTCATTCCGATCCCAACAAATCAGCCATTGATTGCTAAAACCCCTCGCAACCACAAAAAAGAAAATGGCCCCATCACGGCTCTGATGTACATCACGCGTGCCCACCCGTCCCCATCGCAGCTCCTCGTCGACTGGAATATCCGGATTCCGGGGCAAGGCAGCGCGCCACTGCGAGCCCCCAGCATCGCCTGGCCACCACGCTAGCGGGCAACCTATTATCAACGCCAACCCACATGGTAGCGCTATTGATTGGGGGGAGGGGAGGAGAGAGGGAGGGATGGACTCCCCCTGCTGGGGCTCGCGATAGCCGCGCTTTGCATTGTCCTTTGCGATGTGCGGTGTGCGGAGAAGGGCAAGCCGGCCCATGTCCGATGCGATGCCTGCCCGTGATGTGCGTGTGCGAGCGCGAGAGAGTGTGTGTGTGGTGGTCCCAACAGGCCGGGTAAAACGTCCCAAGAGTTCCCTGCGTCGCGTGGTATCGAGAAAAAAGGGCTAGGCCACTTTGGTCCCTCCAAACAGCGCGCAGTAGCGTCATCGTAGACCCAGACCAAGTTGCTCTGCGAGAATGACAACTTCGCGCCATGTGAAGCATCGCCCCAAGTTAAAGTCGCCGACTCTCGGAATCGCTTCCATCGGATCTTGGCCTGCCCGACCCGAAGAGCAAGCAACGCCGTGGCACGGCCCTCCCCAGCCGGCTCCGCCGCAGACCTTCCTTTTTGGCTCCCCCACTAGACACTAGACGCCTGTTGCACGAGCACGACGGGGATCCGGGAACGAGGTAGGTTACCACTAATGAACAGCTCAATGTCCGAAACGAACTTGGCCTTGTATTTCCGTTTCAGACGCCGTCTGGAAGTGGAAAGCAAAACTTTCCGATCTCTGGGCAGCCAGCAGTTTCCTTTCCCCATCTCGCGTGTGCCCCTCCCCCGTATTTACCCTCGTCCAGCTGCGCCCGCAGGTTTGGATGCGAAGAGGAGCGAGGGCGACGCTTGGTAAGCCCTAGTGGAACTTGGCGCAGCAGACGCAGCAAGACAAATTTCCAGTTCGGAAACTTGAGAGCGAGTGTATGTTGTTTGAGCATGGTCCGGAAAGCCGCCGAGCAGCCAGCACGCGCAAATCTGAGCCTTCTGGCAGCCATCCATAATCAACACAGCCCCGTGGGTGAACGAGCCGAAAGCAACACCCAGCGCCTATATATAGAGTTTGTCATTCTCGGCTGCCACCAGTGATATTCGTAAAAGCCGTGGCCCCAGGAATGCTAAGCCAATTAAGCCGGGGTCTTGCCATTTGGATTTGGGTCTCGCAATTAAAGACTGTTTTCTCATGCTCAATCAAATATACTTCCGTTATTAATCCTACGCAACCTGCGTCTGACAGAAAGCAGCCCCACAACTATTGTTTGTTGCTTTTTTCATTTGCCCAACGCTGGATTAGTCAGTGAATGGTGATAGGAAACCGAGAGTTTAAGAGACCCGCGGCTGCATTTGGAACAGTCCGTCCGCCCCATCTTGCATACTATATTTCTCATTTGCCTCTTCGGTGTGAATATATATCTCATCTTGTCACGCTTGTAGAGACATGTGTTAAAACACCAGCTAGTAGCCGGTGCTGTTTCATAGCCCAGATACTGCGGTCTGCCCTTGGGTTGCCTCGCTCGCAGTAAAGCCAGACATGAAAACAGCAGTCTATGTGACATGCGATACAAATCTGTAGTAAGCCGAATATCCTTGATTATTCTTTGCGGCTCCGCAACTCGAAATCACCGCACAGATGGCAAGTCAAAAAGAAGCCGATTTCCTTATGTACATCGTAGCCATCACACGTCCCGGGTAAATTCAGTAATACGAACCGACCAACTTGAACCATGTCAAGACAGTAGTTCACGCAACATGTGGTTGCTCAAGAATAAGCCGATACTGTGCAACGTCTCACAACAGATGCGGACCGAGGATTCCAGATGCCATGCTCGATCCTGGGGCAACGTGGCCGCCTGTGTGTCACAGCATTTACCTGACCCAGAATGAGCCATCTGCATATGCCTGTTTCACAATACAGACGGGGGCTACGAAAATTTGGCCCAAGATGGAAAAAGGAAAAAAGGAAATCACCCATAAGGACCTTTTTTTTTTTGGTTTACCCCGTCACTTTCTTTTTTGTTACCGCGCGTCCCGGAAACGCGGCCTTTGCGCATTTGCGAAGCGAAACGGTGACGACGTTTTTTTGGCCCGCCCAGCATTGGCCGAGGCCGAATAGGCGAGCCTGCACAGAGCCACACGGAAGACGTGGAAGTTGCCAAGCGGGAGGGGGAAAAGTGTCAAACGCAAAATAGCCCTGCTCCATGCAGAGATAGTAAGTGGTGTGCCGTGCTGTGAACCCGCTCCGCGGATGCGCACTAACACGAAAGACATGCTCCACTTCCGGGCTAGAAGAATAGGCGAGGAGCACGAGGATTTCTGGGGGAAAGATGCCGCCAGTGTGGGTAGTTTTTTTGCCAGTGATGATGGCTCCGTTGAGAGATCGTCCTTTGCCAAGTCTGCCGTTGCTCGAGGACCCGAGGGTGAGGGATTTTAAAGAAGCGGTGTTTGTTCAAGCGTGCATCAAGTTCGTGTGTAACCAGGTGTGAAATGCATACAAGCAACTCGCACTCAAATGTACACCACCCTTCTGTATAGTGTAAGTGATTTTATGAATTCTAAAATGGCGGTGTTTTTTATTTGGAGTCTCGGGTTCTATTCAAGATGCATCCTTAAAATGCAACGTCGGTCAATGTCAATCAAAGTTCGTTTCTCTGCCCGTCATATTTTGGTCGCTGACTCGGGTATGTCTTTCGGCTTCCAGTATCTAAATCGGAGACATTCGCCAGAATCACGTAATATCAGTGACTACTAGAAATGAAAAACACATCCAAGTAAAATCTACAATATCCATTCGTACCTTAGGCTTTTCCTATTTTAGCACAGTGCATGTGAAGCACGGGATAGGGTGTGAAGGATGCGGGGTATAGGGTAGCCACAATTGGAGGTGACGAACGAGCACATGTGCTCGAGCACCACCGAGCAGATATGTTTCACGTCGTCGGACAAATAGCCTGGATTAAGGATCAGACCGCCGTTGACCAGCACAGCGCTAGAGACGGTGCGCCAACATCACCACAGGAGGAGGGGTAGCTGAATCTGGAGTCTGGACCGCCTTCTGGATCTCATACAGTGTCTTCGCTGGGCCGCTTGGAGGTGTACAACAAAACCTCTAGTGCTCGCAACCACCACGATACTGTGCAGCTGTCTTACGTCACACAGCCTTTGTCGATCCTTGCGAGATCCTGTCCAGGGCTGGCCACAGTGCACCGGATCAACCCGCGCGGTGTGGCAGGGCGTCGAGACTTGGGACGCCACTGGAACGATATCCAACTAAAGAGAGGCTTCATGCATGTGACCACGCCGCGCATGCCAAACCTGGGGTCGTACCGTCACATTCTTGTGTTCCTATCGGGCTCTGTCGCGGAACACAAAAAGCCTCGCGCATGAGCCGATGGAAGCCATGATCCGAGGGTGAAACAGTACTCTGGGTTACTATCTATCCGGGCATTCGTCTGCCCGGTCATAAATGTAATGGACTATGTGATGAGCTATGAAGTAAGCCGTATCACACAAGGGGCCCGTGTGAAAATACGCTCCGTGACTCAAGGGCAAAAAAGAACAGAGAACAAAACTCTGCGGCGCCCGTTAAACATCCGCCATTGATGCAAGAGCGCCGTGCCAAACCTAGATCAAGATGCTGTAAATCCAAATTAAATAAAACCAAAGTCAGCCCGGGCGAGGCTCGCAGGCAACCAAAATGAATACAATGTGCAGTCGTATCTTATTCAAACGTCAGAGAGGCAAAGTGCCAGGAAAGCTGGTGTCATCATAGCTCGCCTGTCTGAGAAACAGACCACTCACTCCAGCCTTTCTCCTCGCCGGGTAGCTTGATGTTCTCCCAGTCGCTCTTGGTAACAGCCTGCCACTCCTCAATCGGGATCCAGCCAATGTAGGCTCGGTCGCCGAAGCCACCAATGAAGTAGACCTTGGTGACGACCAGTCGCGACCACTGGCTCTCGTGGATAAAGTTGCCGGGTAGCCAGTACTTGGCGTCGGGGTGCCTTTGGGTGAAGCAAGCAGCAAGCTTGACGGCCTCGATGGGGCTGGGCTTGATGTCCTCAATGTAGCCGAGGAGGGAGAAGCGGGGGAGGTTGGCCGCCGAGTAGGGCACGGTATCGGGCGTGCCGAACTGTTCAGGTGGAACATTGTATTCAGAATTTGAGAGGAAGGGGATGTACGCGGAGAGGCGCGAGAAAAAGCCCAAGCGCTTCGTCGGGGGGTAGGGCGGGACCCAGTTCATGGAAAGGGTAATGTTGGAGCCGGCTCGGGCGTTCTTGAAGGTTGTCGCAATCTTGATCTCGAGGATGGTCGGGTTGCCCTCGTCCTCGCAGTCGGCGACGTAGTCCATCAGGCCGATAGGCAGACCCTCAACTCCCGGCGGGCGGATCTCGGCGTCATGGGCGCTACCGTCCTTTTGCGAGTCGGGGAACACTGTAGAGAGGGTGGCGAGCTTGGTGAGGTGGAGAGCGCGACGGGCAATGACGGCAGACTCGAAGCTTGACGGAATCCTGTGCTCGTTGGATCCGGCGGCGTCGTTGGAGAAGACGCTGGACGGGTTAAAGGCGTTGGCGGTTGTAGCCAGGCCGGCGACGACGTTGGTAAACTTCATGGCGCAATTTGGGCGTGGTGTTGAGAAGGGGAAAATGCTGGGCAGCCAAAGACCTTGTCGAGACAGAGACGACAGGGACCGAGCTCGTCATGTGAGAGGGGAGCAGGAAGGGGAGACGTGAACGAGGGGACCCCAAGCTAATATGGTAACAGCGACAGTGGACTAGCGCTCCCAAAAGGGACCAGGTTAGACGGAGATGGCCGCACTAGTTTCGTGACCCTGATCCCATGATGATGATGCCGCGCCGAGGATAGATTGATAAGATTAGATCCTTGTCTAGCCGGCCGAAACCGGTTCTGACCGTTGCGCCGTCTGAGTGGCCGTTGGGCCACCTGGGGCTGAACATCGTCATGGAATGGCATGACATGATGGCGACATGCTGGACTTGTGGGAGGAAGTACTACGTAATTTTGGGTTGGATGTGGATATCGGAAAGTTTGCGGAGCAATCCTGGTCGAATCGCGCTCTAAGATCCGAGAGAGGCCGGATAGAAGCGATTCCGAAGGACCAAACTCGTAGCACCACCACCGGTTACGAGCGCTGCCTATTAGCGCCAGGCAACGGGGGGATTGCGAGGCTGGCAGGGCCCAGGTGAAATCAGCCGGCGGATGATAAAGAAACCAACATCTCTGCGCCAAGGAATCGTGGCTGGCTGGGATTAGGCGTCCCAGGTCATCAGGACGCACAATGGCCCAGACGTTTCAGCCGGGCCCGGGACAACCAACCATGGTGCCTGGATGCGTGCCAGCCTTGCCGGGGCGGGATGCTATGATGGCATTTCAGACATGCGTGCCTCAAAGGACCGAATGTTGTTAGTGAGGCCGTTGCTGGAATGGACCTGGACAAGGATGCCATGCCTCAGGGACAATCACATGTGTGTAACATGTATGTGCACCGGTCACAGCGTGGGGCGAATATGCGCGGAAAAAGGCCGGCTAGCGCCATCCCCCACCAGCTTTTGCGCACTGAGGATCTCGATAGTTGCCCGCTGCAACAATGTTGATATCACCCCGCTATCCAATGACACTGCGCATTCCACATAAGCAATCCACGACGACTTCGGTCTGAGGGCTGCTACACCTGCTTGAGTACACTTTTGGATTCTGCACCCAGTCCCTTTGCCATTCATTGCCTCGCTGGGCTGGTCGAGGACGAGCCCCTTTCGCCTCGCCCCTCCTTCTTTTTTTCTCTTCGTCCTGTGAGTTCGTCTTCACCGCTGGCCTCTTATTGTCGTCTGACCGCTTGCTGCCCAATCCAGCGAGCTAGCATCTAGCTTGCCAAAAACAACAACACACAAGCATCACATCTATCTCCCCGACCCTCTTAATCCCACGACACACCCCTTCTCCCTCCCTCCCCCGCCCCATTTCTATCCTGCAGCACCCCGGTCGAGTTCACAATGGCGAGCTTCATGTCCAACTTCTTCCCCGGTGGGAAGGACAAGACGAGCGATGCCGTCCCCATCCCTCGCCCAGGAACACCCACCAAGACCGAAAACTTCCTCAACCCTTCGAGCACTCCCCAGGGTAGCCCCAGCAAGAAGACTGTGCCTCCGGGCGCGCACGATCTCCCCGGCGCGTTTGACCAGGCCCTGTCGTTGAGCGCCAACGCACCCAGCCTCGAAGCCCCCATCAAGCTCACCCGCCCCCAGAGCGTCATTCTTCCATTGTCGCCCGGAAAGAGCAACGCCCAGCCCCTAGACGAAGCAAATCCCAACGTAGACGATAGCGTCATCCACAAGACCAAGTCCACCAGCCCTCTCAGGAAGCAGGGCCAAGAAAACACTCCCCCCACCTCCCGCCTGGGTGGTGGCACCGACTCCCCTCATCAACACAACCACGCGGCCATCTCCCGCCAGCTGCAATATGAGACCAGGGATCGACCCTCGTCGCCACACAAGAAGTTCAACACCTCCCGAGGACTAACCCCCGAAGAGCGCGAGATTCTGCAGAAGCCCAACATTAAGCGCCTGGTCAATGTTACACAGCTGTGTAGGTGTTTATTTGCAGCAATAGGGAGAACTAGGACCTCTTCTAACATGGCGCAGACTTTCTCGATTACTATTTCGACCTCCTCACCTATGTTGGGGCCAGACAAAACCGCCTGGCCGCTTTCCAGGCTGAATACCCCGAACCCCCAGAGACGGACGAGGAGACCCACAACCAGATGTGGTCTAAGTACACGGGTCGAGAGCGCGCCAACCTGCGCAAGCGACGAGTCCGACTTCGTCACGGCGACTTCCAGATTTTGACCCAGGTTGGTCAAGGTGGCTATGGTCAGGTTTTCTTGGCCCAGAAGAAGGATACTCGGGAGGTTTGCGCGCTCAAGGTGATGAGCAAGAAGCTTCTGTTCAAGCTCGACGAAGTTCGACATGTCCTCACTGAGCGAGACATTCTCACAACCGCCCAAAGCGAGTGGCTTGTTCGACTACTCTACTCATTCCAAGATGAGAAGAGCATCTATCTGGCCATGGAGTATGTACCAGGTGGTGACTTCCGCACCTTGCTTAACAATACCGGTGTTCTGTCCAACCGCCACGCTCGATTCTACATTGCCGAAATGTTCTGCGCGGTCGACGCCCTGCACCAGCTGGGGTACATTCACAGAGATCTCAAACCCGAAAACTTCCTTGTCGATTCGACTGGTCATGTGAAGCTGACTGACTTTGGTTTGGCTGCCGGTATGCTGGCGCCCTCCAAAATCGAATCGATGCGTATCAAACTGGAGAAGGCTTCCGAGACTCCTGTGCCATTCGGCAAGCCCATTGATCAACGCACTGTTGCCGAACGACGAGAGAGCTACCGGACCATGCGCGAAAAGGATGTCAACTATGCCAAGTCGATTGTGGGATCTCCCGACTACATGGCTCCAGAGGTCCTTCGAGGAGAGGAATACGACTTTACTGTCGACTACTGGAGCTTGGGCTGCATGCTATTCGAGGCTCTCACGGGTTTCCCTCCCTTCGCAGGTGCCACTCCTGACGAGACTTGGCGCAATCTGAAGCACTGGAAGGAGGTGCTGAAGAGACCTGTGTGGGAGGATCCCAACTATTTCCTGAGCAACCGCACTTGGAACTTTATCTGCACGTAAGTCCCACCCCACCTTGATTTATGGGAGAATTTCAGAGACTGACACGCGACAGGTGCATCAACTCCCGATCCCGCCGCTTTTCCAATATTAAGGATATCTACGACCATCATTACTTCGCCGAGGTCGACTGGGAGACGCTCCGTCAGACCCGCGCACCCTTTGTCCCCGAGCTGGACTCGGAGACTGATGCTGGATACTTTGATGACTTTAGCAACGAGGCCGACATGGCCAAGTACAAGGAGGTCCACGAGAAGCAGCAAGCACTCGAGACCATGGCGGAGCGTGAGGAGCAAATGAGCAAGAGCCTCTTTGTTGGCTTCACATTCCGACACCGCAAGCCGGCCACCGAGGATGGCGGCAGCCCCTGGAAGCGCATCCCAACAGATGACACGTTTGGGACAATGCTCTAGAGCGAGCAATGCAGTTCCAAGAGACTTGACTGGCGAGGATTTGTGGGCCGCAGGAGGGCTCTGTTCTAGCCAGTGACGGATGGTGACATGTGACGAGTACTACAGTAAGGATGGGGAAAAACAAAAGACGGCCTGGCTGTTGACTGGCCTCTTTTCGCGTCGTTTTGTTGAACCCCCCCGATTTGTTTTGTTTGTGGCGTTTCTGTAATACCTTCTGCAACGTCATTACCCGCTGTATGCCTGCATTGTTTTCTTTCGTTTCTTTTTCTCACTTGGTTTTTTTTTGCTTTTGTTTATTTTGCCACTTTGTATGTTTCGCTGGACGGACGAATGGAGTTCAATCGGGACCGGAAACGGCTTAATGGTCCTGGAGGGAAGGGAGTCTGTGCGTGCATGAGTTGGCGCTGTCAGGCTTCAGGTGTAATGGCCTTGGATGGAAGGGGAACACGGGTTATACGGATTTGTCTGAATTCGGTTTGGACTTTTTTTCTTGGAAGTGTAATCAAAAGAAAAGCTGAGATAGACAGGAATACTATCACGGTAGTGGTTTTCCATTGTGGATTTTTCTTTTTGATATGGCTGTTCGACCGCTGTCGCTTGCGTGGTTATTTGTGAAGCAGCCTCCGTCTTATGAATTATCCCAAGGATATGAATGTTGAGTGGAGTTCAACGAACTGATGACTGGCGATTTTTGTTCTTGTTTACCGCGCTCCCCTGATGTCTTCATTCAATCAACGGTATGCCTATTCAAACCATCGTTCATCTGCCTTTCACGAGTCATTCATAAGACTGCCCCTTCGAAAAAAAGAAAGCTGTAAACCTACCACCTCTTGGTGAAAAGGTTACCATTTACTCCCCCTTCTAGCCCCAGGTCGATCCCCTCAAAGTTTTGCTCCATTGGCGTCAACGTGATTTTGGCGAAGCTAGTCGAGGCTTTTTTTTTCTCTCTTCTTTTCTTTTTTTCAAAGGTCGTCCCTTGCATTCCAACAGTCAGCAACCTCCTTGCCCGGATGGTCGATCGCACGTTTAGCTTCTCGGCGCCCTGCTCTGGATTTTATGAACCGCCGGGTGCTCGTTTGTCGTGTTTGGATCGAGCAACTTCTCAGCAATGGAATACCTGGGGCTCGGCGTTGGCGCTGTGCATCAAATACCCACCTGGCCCTTTGCTGGATTGACATCTTAGTCGGATCGCCAAGACTTGACTACCGTATTCTGCTAAGCCGATTCATCTTGAAGTTTTGGCGACCAGGTCCAGTAGCGAACTGGGTGGGCAGCAAACACCCCTCCATAAACTCAACGTGGCAGCAAAACGTTGTCATTACCTGCACAATTCACTTCATTCACAGACTAGCATTTTTTTCTTGAGAGTTTTTATGGTTCAATAACTTCATGTGGAGAAATCTCTATTGATAACCAGCTCGAGCAGCCCACTGCCGTCGAGCTCCAGCACACCTAACTCCTCGCTCCCAACACCGTCATCACCAGAGGGAGTGAGCGTACCACCAAGAAACGAGGACCAAAATGAAATGAGACCCAAAGCCGTCCCTCGCCAGCCAATCTAGATGAGCATCTTCTTCCTCCCTGCGTAATAAAACCAACCAAACATTCATGGGATATCATCCAAGAGAGCAAAACCCAAAAAAAACAACCCGCACCCGCGTTCGCAAAGATAGGAAATCCATAGAGTTCGATATGGATCATCACATATGCCTCCTTCTCCAGATCCCGTCAATCGGCACGTAGGGTAAAATATAAATCGACGACTCGACTGTGCGCGGGCGGGCGAGTGTCTGGTGTAATCTATCATAGATAAGAAGGGTATCGTCACCCGCCGAGAACGCGCATCAAATATAATCGAGTCGTTGGGGTCCCCGTTTCCACCTTCTATAACCCAAGAAAACCAAAGTCAAAAGCTGATTCCGGACTGCTACTGCCCATATTCAATATGCAATTCGCATCCGACCCTCCTCGATAAATCATCCGTGGTTGAACCATGACTAGTCCCATCCGTCATGCTGTTCATCCTTGATGTTAGGCGGAGTGGTATAACCTTGTGGCACGTCTCGTATATCCGAAAATCCAGAGAAGCAGTCTGCTGTATGTCGCCGCATGCCCATAAAGAGGTATCAAGTTCCCGTGCGAAAAGTCCCGTAACCATCAAACTCCTGCGTCTCCCAAAAAACGCCGCTCAAAAGAGTAGTCAGATTCGTCATGTCGTGACAGCGTTGGTGCCCACAGCGAGCGCCAAATCCTAGCCAGAAAAAAAAGAATTCAGCCCCGACATGACCTATGGTAAAAGCATCATCGGATGCTAAAACATCAAATGCGTATTAAGTCCCCCCAAGTGCGCGGATGTGGTAAAAATGCCGCCCGTTGTCGTAATCACAAACTCATCGTCAGCCATTCCCATTCCTGAGGTCCCGCAGAGCCTCCCACTCCGTTCAACACACTGGCTTGGTTGCCGGACATGTTGATCATGCCCGAACCAAGAGGGCGCTGGCTCATGCCGAAGCTTGCCGAAGTCATGCCACCAGGCAGCCCGCTCGAGAGACCAGCGGAAGAGCCCATGGGGCGGGCAGCTTCGTTGGATCCCGTGGACTCGGGGCTGTCAATGTCCATGACCGTGGCGTCAGTAACACTCTTGCTGTGCCGGCGCTGTCGCTTCGAGGACACTGTGGCAGGCCTTGAAACCGACGAGGCACCGGGCCCAGGGCTGGTCTTTGGAGGTGCCGCAGCGATTGGAACCACGCCCTTGCCCCCCACCGCACCAGAGCCGGAGTTTCCGAAATGGCTGTTTGGTGTGCTGCCCGCAGTATTGGCTCCAGAAGCGGGGCCGCTAGGAGGGCTCTCAACGTCCTTTGTGCTGGAAGCTCGGGTTGATGCAGGAGGCGTTGAGACCTTCGGTGCCTGGTTGCTGATGGTGGTGGTGGAGGCGCTGTTGTTGTTCTTGCTGTTAGCTGCCGTTGACATCGACAACGAGGAATTCTTGCGGGAGGCCGCGGCGCTAGCGTTCTTCTTTGATCTAGTGCTTGTTCCTCCCACGGGCAGATTGGAACCTGAGCCTCGGTTTCGCTTCTTGATAACATCCGTCTTCAGACTCAGTGGTCGGACCACACCGTGCAACTTCAAAAACAAGCCACAAGCGTTGCACAGCGGCTGGCCTTCGGGGTTTCGTCTCCAGAGGGGAGTCGTCTGGGTGAAACAGTTGGTACACGTGGTCGGAGTATTCCCGTCAGATGTGTTGTTGGCTGATTGCAGGTTGGTCGTGGAACCATGCTTGGAAGCGGGAGGGGATGACGGGCGGCTTGGTGCAACCGAGGAAAACCCAGACATGGTTCCGTTCGCGTCGCCAGATGGCGAGATGGGCATGGACTGAGCGAGCTGCTCGAAGCCATTTTGCTTGCCAGCAAGATGTGAAGGAGTGGAAGCATTTCTCGTAAGTTTGGATCCCCTTCGCTGGTTGCCAGGACGGAACGACTGGGACTGGGATCTTGGCAATCCATTTGAATCCCACTCTCCGCTGGCATCGACAAAATCAGTTGTGGTTGGCCCAATCATAACCTGCTTCCTGGTTGGACCGCCAGGGAAACGGGCCGCCTGAGTGCTGAACTGCCCTGGCAGCGAAGCATCCCAGCCCAGTGAGCCAGATTCATCGAGAGACGATGAAATGTCCTTGCCGTGCATGGCCATGTTGCGGTCGGCAAAAGCATTGTTCTCATCATCGTCGGAATCCCCGCCGAATGAGAACATGTTCTCTTGCTGCATCTGAATGCCAGGAGAAGTAACCTGCTGGTCGTGCTGGAAAACTTGCGAGGGATCAATGTGACCAAAGGAGCTGGGAGCTGTGCTGTATGCGGAAATGGACTCCGAGGCTGTGCTTGGACCAGAAAACATGGGGTTTCCGTTGCTGCCGTTGCCGTTGGGTACGTTGTAAATGAACTGCTGGTTCATCATGTTGCCCATGCTCTGGGCGTTCGACTGGAAGCCCTGGCCGCGCCCAGGCCGCACATCCTGCGACCCGAAGTAAAAGCCATCCTGCTCGGGGATGGGATGAGGAGTGGTGACGGTGGACTGGTAGGCCGATCCTGGAGGCGAGTAGATGTCGACGTTGTTGAGCGAGGTGTTGTTGACGGATGAGTTCTGGTACATGTTGGAGAAGGGGCCGTTGGTCATCATGGGCGAGGTTGATGGTGAGAAGGAAAAGTTCTGATGAAAAGGTCCGGCAGAGTTGACGATTGGGTCGTTTTCCATGAAGGTGTCGAGGGCAAAGGGGACACCGCCCATCTGGCCGGATTGCTGCTGAGCCATGGAGGTCGGGTTGGCGTTGTCCAGGGAGTAGTCGTTGATGTCAGAGTCAAGATCAATGTCATTCTGGGCGGCTGAGCCGCTGTTGACGGCGGGAACATGAGGCGAGAAGTTAGCAGGGCGCTTGCGGGTCTGTGACTCTCAAAATTAGCCTTTTACTGATATCATGGGCATGCTCTGCTCGGTGGGGCGGTCTGATGGGACGGTGGAGGAGACCGGGATGAAGATCCGATTGGAATAGAGGTTACTCACGCGGCGCTCGTCAATGCTGGTCTTGCGCAGGTGACGATTAACATACTCGAACTCGGTGTTCTGAGCGGCCTGATGGGCGGGGACAGACTGAGGGACGAAGAGGTGCGAGGGCTCCTTGCGGGATTTGATGGGGATGGCCATGGAGTGAGCCGACTTGTCGTCGCCAAGCCTCTCAGGCGCCTGGGGCGACGGAAAGTTGATGGGCGTAGCCGCGTTGTCGGAAAAGATGAAGTCGTCAATGTTCATGGCGTCAGAGTGTGCTAAATTGTTTTCTGACGATTTTCGCAGCTGGGCGATGCCGCTGGGTGTATTTTGCGCCATAGGTCTAGCGAGCCTGTGAAGCGCCCATGTCAGCACGTCATGTCGGACGCATTGGCGAACAGCGAAGATGGACAAAAAATGACGAATGACATGTGAGATAAGAAGGGGGGAGGTCTTACCGACTGCTGGCGTCGTTCATCTTTTTCCTCTGGTTCTCATCATGATCGCGCTGGTTCTGCTCCTTCTGCTTGCGCATGCTCAGCGTCATCATGCGCCAGGTCAGGTTCTCCATGCGATGCTGATTGGGGAGCTGCAACTTGGTTTTGGCGAAGAACTTCCAGACCTGGGTGGCGAGCGGATCCTCCTGTTGCATTTTGTCGATGGTCTGGTCGGCCTGGACAGAGTCATTCTGAAGATAGGGGAAAAAGGAAGACCCGAGGAGGTTGTTGTTGGCGATGGCCAGGGCCTTGAACTTGTCGGCATTCAGCTCGGTGAAAGTATTGCGGGCGGAGCGCTGAACCGAGTGGTTCTGGTGCTGATGTGCCAGGCGGTGACCGTTGGTGACGGCCCATGCCTCGGGCCTTCGCGGGAAGCGAAAATCGTGTTCTGTCATTGTAGGGTGCATTGCGGCGTCTATGGGACTCGAGATGGCGATGGGAGACGCTGTGGTGGTTGAGGGCATAGTGAGAGCAAGAGAGAGGGAAAGAGCAAGTGAGAGGCTACCAGGAAGCTAGAGAAGGAAATGGGCCCCCACGCTTGGACAAGGCGGGTTTTCGGTTTTTTTTTTTTGGAGGGTTGGTCCAGCAGGTGGTATGGGAGGGTAGGCCACAGTAGACCACAGAGTTGGAGGGTCGGAGGGGGCCTACAGAGGGAGGGTCCAGCGAAGGAGGGCAGACCAGGTGCTGCTGTGGCCGGAGTGTGACTCTGAGCCTGCGCCTGCGTTGCGTCTGCCGTCCTGTGCGGTGTCGCTCTTTTTTTTGTGTGGGCGCCCGTCGCGGCTCTGGTTCGTTTTGGTGGGGCTGCCCTGGGGAGGGCGCTGTGCGCGCTGGGCTGGTACCCTTAGTCCTTAGCGGTACGGCAGGTAGCCAGCCGAGTGCGGGATTGGATTTGGAATTCGAGAGGGCCGGTTGCGTTTCGGCGCAGCTGTAAATGGAGATGCAGATGCAGATTCAGATGGATGGGTTGCTTCCAAGAACGAAGCAGCAGCTGGGCGGGACATGGGCCGTTGGTCAATTCCTCAAGTGTCGTGCGTTCTCGCAACTGCGCTGGGCGAGTAATTGCGCGGGAGTGACAGAGGAACGTGAAGACTAAAAGGAAGAAGAAACTCGACTGGGGGGGATGTGGTCGGGGATGCAGCGTCTAAAGTGGAGGGTGGAAGGTGGAGGCGGCGCCGGAGAGGAGTGGAGGAAAACCGACAACGACTCGCTTGCAGACAGGCAGGATCAGGAGCGAGAGCGGGAGGGAGGGGAGGAGGGGAGGAGGGGGAGAGAGAAACTTAGACAAAAACCATGGATGTAGCTTCGCCGGGCCTTTGCTGCTTTTGTTAGTGGCAGAGGTCACTCATAATTCCAGCACCGACTACGCATCCCTCAGACTCGGTCGCATCACCGACCTGCGCGGGCGAGGGGTCTTTGAACTGTCACTGGCCACCGTAGCTGGACCAGTACCAGCTTGGAACTCGGGCCCGTCGTTAGATCCGGCAGACTCGTGCGAAAGCGTCCCGATGCAGCAACTGCACCCACAGCGCCACTGGGGAATGGAGTGAGCAGTGAGGAGGAACAAGTGGGTAACCTGGACAGGGCAGGCTGGGATGGGCATGGAGAAGAGGAAAAAGAGGGACTGGACTGGACGACAATGTCTTGCACTTGCACGCGAGATGGATACATGGCCGACAAGGCCCATCCATTCTTGACGTACGTACACCCCAGAGGGGCCCCGGCCCGGGGAGGGGGAGGGGACGCTGGAGGAAGTTGCCATGATTTTAATTCTCGCGCGCCCGCTGCCCGCTGTGCTTTTATTTTTGGCCGGAGCTTCGAAATGAAGCAGCAAATATGACACTCATATGCATGTGCATGTGCAAATATACCTGAATCCCCTACGCACACCCGATGCACACCTTCAATTCCCTCCCCCCAGTCGCGGTACCTTGGCTTCTATTGCCGTTGCTGCTGCGTCGTGCATCCCCCAATACACCCCCAAAGCTTCAATGTCGGCGCCAGACGCAGCACTTCGCTTGCCATGGCCGGGCTGCGAGTGGGGGCGACCGACAGGGTCCGTCAGTGTCGACTCCGCAGATTCAACCCCGGGGGCCTGTCCATTGGCTTCTCCATGGGCCGCCGCATATGCTTCTTCCAGGGCCTAGGGTCCTGGGGGAACTGCATTTCGGGGGTTCCCCTCCATGTCCCCATGCTCGCTGCGCACCACAGCTACATCGGCCTTGACTAGATCCTCTTCATCGACGTTTCCAGCGTCTTGGGCAACCCCCCCAGCGCCGTGCGCCGGCTACCAGACACACCAACTTTCTTCCCTCTTTTGGCTGCTGGCCACTCAGGTTGCGAGTCTGGCAGATGCTCACCAACATGGAGGGCTGCTTGCTTGAAGGTTTACCGACTCGCCTAAGGCGGTAATCTCATGTGCAACAACAATACCACCACCGCCTCAGGGCATCTCCGTCATCACCGTCATCATCCCGCGTCGCCCGTCCATCCATTCATCACCACCTTGCAGCCAGACCGAGTGGGCGAGTGTTACACAAGCAACCAGGGGCCCCGACCACCGGCGCGGGCAAGCCACAGGCTGTTTGCTTTTCCCCTTCTCCCACATCCCACCCGCGCGATTCCACATGCATACTCCAGAGTCGGTCGATGGGCTGACGAACCCTCACAACTTGACTGGTCATCTCACCTTGGGGACGGCCCCTCGGCCAAACACCGTCGTCTCTGTTGGCGACCTCGGGCCCACCGCGAGATTCAGCGCCTTGCCCACATCAGCGACGATTGAATTGAGGCTTCTGGGTCTAGCCTGCTTGCTTGCGCTCGCTCGGTCGAGGGGCGCTGGCCCTGGTCTCCGAGACTCTGGGCCAAATGTACAGATCCCTGCTGAAGCCATGCTTCCAGGCCGTCCCCGTCTCCAGGTATGACGACGAGGGAGGTGCGATACGCGCGCCAGCGCCGTGTAAGTGGGCACTCAACCGTGTGGCAGTGGGGACACAGTCTTCCGCTAGCTTTTCCATTCCCGTCTCGGCCAACATGCGACCGCCCGCGACGCTCCGCTGTCTCTGCTGTCGCCGACGGTACTTGCCATGCTCTGACGGTTGCTCAGCTTGCTTACACAGAGAGAGCCGTTCGATCTCACATGGCAGAGCATCCCTCGAATCAGGTGGCTACGGAGGGGTCTCTCCCACGCACCCATCCCAGCACCTCCCGCGTCTCGAGGACCTGCTCGGGCTGTCGCGTGGGCGCAACGCCTCGATGGATTATCGCCCACCCAAAAAACTCCGGTTTGCCATGAACTACTGATCATCCTTCGCCTCAGCGAAGTCGGACGGCCCGCCGGTGGAGACGTCTTTCTCGTGCCCCGCTGGCCTCCCCCCATCGGCCATCGGCCATCCAGCTATCCCATCGGCCACATTTTTGCCTCTGCGGAGTGCGCCTTGGAGGAGAGTGAAACGAAAATGGAAAACAGGCCTGCTCAATCTCCAAGTCGGAACACACTATCTGCTCTGTACGGATCCTTCTTCTGGCCCCACGAGCCGGGCAAGGCCTCGAACCGGGGCTTGCCCTGGCTCGTCCCAGGGTACGCTGGACGGCGGGGCCATCTGGCCGAACGCCACATGCGTCCCACACGGCACCACTGTCGGGGTACATAGCTCCGGGCGATGGAAAGCTAGGACTGCAAGTACCGTCTATAAACGAGAAATGCTCAACGGGCGTTTTCCTCTGGAGTGAGCGATGCCCCTCGTATCCAGGCAAAGGAACAATATAGAGCCCCGGCTGCCGCCAGCCTTGGCTTGGCTTTCAGACTAGCCTCCCGACTCAACGCTTCTGTTCATGGAGATGTGCTCCACAGCTCACGACTGTGAAGAACCAGGTTTTATTTACTCTCGTGTGCGTGGGTGCGGTAGACAACTGTTCGGATGTGCAGGGACTTGCAGCCTGTTGTTCAAATGGGAATGGTCGCTTCCTGATGGCTGCCCGCCACCGACTAGATCCAGCTGCAGGTATTCTCGCGCCGCCAAGTCGCCAGTACGAACAGGGTACATGCGACTGGGAGGGAGAATTGCGGCGCTGCGGCTCCGTCCCTGTAACTTTAGCTTCGGGGTCTAAAAGCCTGGCCTTGCTGGATGGCTGTCGGAACGACACGGACAGCAGGGGCAAGAAAACATCTATTACATGACAATCTCACTTTCGTTTACAACACCTTTGCTCTCTGCTGTCACATCTCACGACAAAATCCCAAGCACGGCACGTACCCCGCGCGTTTTTCTATCAAAAAGATATGCACGTCGAGACGAAAAGAGCCTCTGTCAACGGTCGGGGTCGAGGCGAATTCGGCCTTAGACCCGGCGGTCCGAGAAAGATGCTGTTTAATATCGCACACAGATGAATTGCTGAATATTCAGAGCCGGGACAGACGCCATCTCAAAAGTCCAGACAGCACGTTTCAACCCATTGAGAGACTCACGAGGCTGCCCGAGCTGAATCTGAGGAGGCCAAGCCCCACAGCCACATAGCCTTGGAGGGCAGCTCTTCCTTGCCAACTTTACAAGTTAAGTTGGGAAAATGGAACTACAACGATGCTGTCATGCGACATCTGCCGTGAGGTTAGCCGTTCTGAGAAGCCTACACCCCATGACCAGAATCGAATGCACAGCGCCTCTTGTTTCGCCCTTTCATTGGCAACCACTGCTCCTCTATCACAAGAGCGATTGAGTATCTTATTACTTCAACGATTGAGATCCCATTAGGAGAGTCAAATATTCATGGCATGCAGCAAGCAACAGATCCCCTGGCTACAGATGCTTATTTTAGTGGCATATGTACGGACGGCCTACCAACCTAGACGCTCCAGTGACAGCACCGCATGCGGGTGGTTGACCATGTGTACCCAGTACAGAAGGGGTGGGGCTCTGGCGCCGCCTCGCAAGCACTCGCATGGAACGCCATGTAGGACCCCCACTCGAACCCACGAGTCGACAGGGGAGAGTCCGACTAGCGCCAGTCGAGGGTCCGTCAAGCTACCGGGACTGCCCTTTGAAGCACTGCGATGAGGGTGTGGTCCTCACTCTCACATGCTGGCGCATGGTGTTTGATGCTTGGTGGCTGTGGTTGTGGTTGTGGTTGTAGTCGTGGTCGTGGTCGAGGTCGCAGGCTGCCGTCGGCCGTAGTGGAGGTGGCGGGAAGAAATCTGGCTGCCGATGCCAGAAAACTTGATACGATCCCAGGTCCAGACGACCCGCCTACATTCACGCACGCTCATGTATTTCACTCATCGTCGGTGGGAGCTGGTTGGAGGTGTTGGTGATGTTGGCGCTGGTGTCTCGCGGCGGCACACGCCTATTTTTCCCGAAGCGTCTCATCGCAGCCCAAATGCCAGGGGTAGCTCGCGGCGCCTAGACTCGATTTCCCAAAGTCTAGCACTAGGCCACTGTATCTGCGGCACTGGGCAGCCAACAGTCGGCGCTCTGGCAGAAGTACGGAAATGCGCAGGAATTCACTGCCGCGAGTCATTTCGGCCTCTCTTCCCTTTGCGACAGCAAGTCTGCGGGCGTAACCGCTATGTACGATACAAGGAGTAGACTGGTTCTCGGGTGCTCATCATTTACCAAACCACCGGCTTCCTTCAGGGTTCAGTTCGGAGAAATGGTGGTTATGGGGACAGTGGCCCGGAGCCATGGGGACACACTTCCACCAGTGGATATCCCTATTGTTCTAGCCAAACCTAACCTTGGCCCTGCCTACTGCAGCAGTCCTGTCCTCGATGCCCTAAGACCTCTGATTCGCCTCATATATCCGGAATGTGAGCTGAGCTCGTCCGGTTGGCATCGCCAGCGCTGTGCCCCAACACGAGGGGAAAGCACCCAGGCTCCAGATGAGCCTGGGATGCCAGGAAAGGTATGACGCCTGGGAGACGACCCGCCCCCGGCCGTCAAGGGTAAGAGGGCTGAGACAAAGCAATGTCCATCATGACCATGAACCCGTGCCCTTAGCCGATGGGCATGACGGCGGTTGATTGTCTGCGAGTGGGTTCTCTGGCTCTCATTTGGCGTTGCGCCCGCAAACTGATTCGAGGGCCCATGCTAGGGCATCTGAACATGGTGTCAGCGGCTTAGCCTCCAAGACCAACGGCTTGGAACTTGTAGGTTGATGGTAGCGCAACGACGCTAAGTCGACGCTGCTCGGGCGCCAGGGCCACCCAGGTGACAAAGCCGCCTTGGTTGATGGACACAATTGCCCTCCGGGAAAACGAAGATCCCCAAGATGGCAACTTGAAACGGGGGACGATCGGTACTCACTCGGGGGGTTTCGGGCAGTGGTTGGGTTCATCGCTAGTGCGTCCAGGGGCCTGCAAGCTGCTGACGAAGAACGCCTTTCTACCCCATACTCTCCCTCGAATCAGCGCTCCGTTTGTGCTAATTCAAGGATGGCGTCGCCCCCAGCCCGCTTACACATTGAGCTCAAGAGGAACCCATGCTGACCAGCCAGGCAGACCTGGCTGGGCCCGTTGAATACAATCCAACGCTGGCATCTGAGATTGAGTGCGAGACGCTTCTCTGGGGGCTTCTACTGCCGCCTCAAACTTCCACCCAGGTACGAAATGCTACTTACTGAACCCTATTTACAGCTAGTTAACTGGGCCGCTGGGCTAACGCCAATTGTGCAAGGTTCAATTCTTGTCGGTACAGGAGCGTCAAATAAGAGTCCACCAACCACACAAGTTTCAACAAACAACAAACCTTCCTCGTTGTACCTGCGCGACGAGAGATCTCGCCAGCTGGACCGGGGGTATCGTTTGAAGTATGCAGTGCGCCTCTTCCAGATATTGTAGTCTCCATCCGCAACCCGGACATGAATCCCCGGCGGAATAAAGACCGGCCATGTTGGGACTGAACTGCATGATGTGCTCCCCACACGAGACCCGCGATGTGTGCATAGGTCAAGATGCTCAGTTGGGTTGCTGCGCACATTTGACGCAGTGTGGGCATCGGGCCGGGGAGCGAATCACCACGACGGATGCCAGGGAACTGTCGCATTTAATAATGGCGGCACTCGGATCGTGAGAGGTTGTGAGGGACATGGTGCACTTCTGTCCGGGATGGGCAATGCGAGGAGGGCCTGCAAGCCATGGGCTGGAGCGAATGGTGCGCCAGCACTGCAAGCAGCGGCCCCGCCGAAGCGGTGTGGGCTCATTGATACAGACAGATATTAATATGTCATGTCCACAGTCACAATGGATATTGCGCGGTGATGGGACGGATCAGATCTCGGCGCGGGTCACGCAGCGGCCGCAAGAGGGCCCGCACCTATGCCCGGAGTACGTGTATCGCTCAGCTAGTACCGTGTCGGGACCCTTCAGCCTTGAGGTTTTTTGACGAGATGGCTTTACTCAGAGGCTCCGGCTTATGCCCGCGACCCGTTTCTTTTTTTTGGGGACTGGCGGTTTGCCGCCTCCCATCATGGCAGCCTCTGTCTAGCCTCGGTCAATTAGGCACGAGGGCCCCATGACTCTGGGGCTGGGGAGCGCCCGACTGCCAAGACTGCGCAGGAGATGGTGCCGTTAATGAGCGTCGAGTTTCGCCGCCGACGTTGCGCTCGCCCACTCAGAAAGGCGTTACCACCAGGGAGGGATGCGTGGTGCATACATATATGTCTTATAGATGCAATGAAAACGCACAGAAATGTAAAGAGTCGCCACGACCGGTCTCGCTGCCAATGGTGCGATAAGAGGGAATGCTATCAACCGCGTCCTCGCAGCAGAACGTGGGGGTGGTTTCTGGGGTCTGGGCGCGGAAGGGCACCCGGGGCAGGGCTCTCGGTCTCGTTTTGTCGATATGCACTGTAATCCTCCACGCAGGTGTGGCCGGGATGCGATCGACGAGCAAGGGCGACAGCATCGGAAGAGGGGTGCAGCGACCTGTGCCAGCCGCTGCATGGGTAATTCCAAATGCGCCGAGCCTCACTGGGGACGAGGAAACCACGTTGGCTTCGAGGACGGTTGGAACGCCTAAACGGGTTGCTGAAGGGTTCTCGGATTCGGGCAGTGCCATTCTGGGAGAGATGGTCAACGGCGGCCTCTTTTCGCTCCGGCGGAGAATGAAATCGGGCCGGGCCTGGACTCGCGCGTGGCGAAAGCGACGGTTGCTGGCTTGGGGTGCATGGTATTTTGGTTGCGGCTCTGAAAACTCCAAGCAGATGCATAGGCAAGCGGACAATAGGCTGCTTTATACACCTTCTGGCGAGAGTCAGATTCCTTATCATGCTGCACATCTCTGAGACAAGCTTTTGCTTCCAGATGCATCCAATTTGGCAGCTGGTTCCGTCTCTTTCGAGGCGTCAAGGGATGGAGATTAGATACCAGCCCGCTTCTCCCAATCATCAAAGCGCCTTGGCGATACCGCTTGTTCTTTATCAGTTCCCGTCGACCGTCTGTTGCACCTGCACCACACGCAATGCATTTTGACACGGATTGAAAAAGAAAAACCCCGTATCAGTGAAAATTTTTGTACAGTATCTCAGCTTATCTCTCAAAAAGCTGCGGGCGCAGCCCAATACCGTGCTCGTGCTACCGTACATAAAATGTGCTTGCTTCCCCCTAGCCTCTGTTCCCCGGATTTGACAGTTGGTCGTGTGCGAGATGCCATCTCGCACAAAGAGATTTTCTTGCAAAAATTCAAATGGGTCCAGTGACCCAGGCGAACAAACGCAGGCTTCTTCTCTGCGTCCGCATCGTCATTTGACACGCCTCTGGCTTGCCAACCATCGGAGCACCGGCTTTGTTTTATGCTACACGACGGACAATCGAAAAAATTTAACCACACAGCCACGATTCGTCGAACCCGAACCGAGAAGAATATGGTGTGCTAGGCCAAGAAGGTGAAAGGACCATGATGCTTTGATGTCCTGCTGGCAAACATGAAAGGAAGGGAGTGCCGTGGCAATGGGGTTGTGACCCTTCAGGAGCAGTCTTTTCGGCCTCGGCTCTTTGTCGAGATGACTGAATCGATGCTGCTTCGGGACCTGATCGCTTTGCACGTAGCAGTGCTTCAAGGCAACTTTCATGTTCTTTATATACTCTTGTCGAACCTTGCTTTCATGAATTCATGTTAAGCCTTTTGTGCTGTCACGACTACTCACCGAACCATGCACTTCGAACGATTGAACATTCTGTGGCCGGCGCCGTCCCCAAACGCCCTCGTGCTTTGTCTCATCAGCATCTTGGCTTTTGACTCGACATGTGCCAGACCAGTTGATATCGGATACGAGCTTTGCAGAGAAGCAAAAACCAAATCATCGAGAGGCCGAAGCAGCCGAGGGGGCCAGACCGTACTCGCTTCGAACAAAATACTGCACTCCCACGCCGTTCGCTCCGACGACAATACTACAGGAACAAATAATACGGGCGCTATAGTTGGAGGAACGATTGCTGCCGGCGTCCTTTTCGGCCTCTTCATCTTCATGTGCTTCAAAATTCGCAAAACGTATCTGCTGTCCCGACAGCAACAACGACCCGTAGGCACACGGCCAACCCAAGGGTCGACTACGACCCCCGAACAGATGAAACAGAGCCTCAAAGACAGATTATCAAGTATAAGCGCTACGCTGAGCCAGCGAGGCGAGGCTCTGAAGCGCGCAGTCTCCCGGAATGATGACACCAGCTCTGTGGAGTCGGACCTTTCGTTCGGAGACCTCACAACTACCCCAGCTATGGGCCATGCGGCGACTAACATGGGCCCTATACCCCCAAAGGCAGCTAATACTCTGGGTTTCAGGTTCGACGACACGGCCAGACGACCTTCGACACCTGCCCCGGCCACGACGGCCCTTCCACCAACACCAACACTAGGAGCAGCTCCCTTCAAGGCGCGCGAACCTTCCTGGGAACCTGGAAAGAAGGCGGCGGCCGCCATGTCGCAAGCGTTGTTGCCGCGGCCCAAGTCCACCTCATCGTCATTAAGCTCCCTAGGCCGGACGCTACTCCAGGACACGATGCACCCGCCAGAACCGCAGAAATACCCGACACCGCCAATCCCCCAACAACCCCTACCCCCGCTGCCCTCGCCCCCACCACCGACACCGCCGCCTGCCACGGATGACGGCGAAAGCCAGCGAGACCAGAGCCGGCGATACTTTGTGCCAGTGTTCAGGGCAGAAGGGAGGCAGCTGGAACCGACGTCATCGGTCGAGAGGACTGGTGTGGGCAGCTGGGTGCGGGACAGCAGGGCGGGCAGCCGGTACAATATGGGAGACAACGTGATATGAATTTCGGGACAACTTGTGAGCTGATATTGACGTATATATGATTTTGGTTAATTAGTTGGATATTAAATGCCATCTATTTTTGATTTTTGACCTGGCGCTGTTTAATCCTACCTCTATTTATTAGAGTTTTTCTAGTTTGGCCCCAGCTTTCGCCATGGATTTTCCACCTGGTGTTCTAGTCGTTTTCTGTAACATATCACAGAATTGAATGATATTAGTGTGCAATGCTTGATAAATGACCAAATATGGAATATGGTCTCGTATCTGAACACATGGAATGTTTCGCAACAGGATGCACTGGTCCGCACCGTACTATTTGCGTCTGGCACGAGACCTGCCTGACTAAATGGAACTCACTACTTTGGAGGGATAATCCGACTGGTTTTGATTGAATTTCACGTATGAAAACATCACGAAAACCTTTAAAACGGCTGTCTTGGTTGTATCGCACTTGAATCTACTATGTTTTGTACTTGGTTCGACACTCTGCGCCCGTTTCACATCAAATCCAGTCCAGCCTCCTTTCTTGAGCGCCTTGGAAACCTCACGCGGCGAGATGCTTCAAATTTGACCAAGTCTTCATCATGGTTCGATAAATATGGTTCGTCTTAAGTTTAGACATAAAATAAAAGATGATTGCCGTCCATGACTTGAATATTGGTTTCCATTTCCTCTGGGCAAACGCACCGCTAGCCACATGGAAAGACGGCGAATGAAAGATTATTCAACCAATTTGAGAGGGTGTGAATACGATTAATCAAAGCCAAGTAACAGACAGGGAAGCATCCCTCGGGAGATTGCAGGATTCGATCAAGTTGTATTAGTCTCGGATTAGGTTATCGGCGAAGGCGTTGATAAGAAAAGGATGAAACGAACGGGCACAGGGCTGTGCCGCTCTCATTTGCATCGGGCGCAGTATTCAGCTGTGCTGTATCTTCCTATCGTAGCCTTGCAATGAAAAGAACTTTCAAAAGATGGGTTTATCGAGAAGGTGTTCTCGTATATTCTAGTCTAACTTTTCGCGGGCGCCGAGTTCACGTCTTTCGTGCCAAAGCCAAGCCACTTGCCGTCGAGTTTGATGCCCTCCATCATGTGTCGGAACTTAAAATCGCCGAGTAATCCATTGTAAAGCAGAAGATAAGCCTGGAGAGAATAGACTACACACAGCCTGTCGATTGGTTTGCTTCTTTACCGTTAATAAGTTCGTATTCTTGCCCATTGTCATCTTCAGCGCACCCAGCCCATTGACGCCGGTGGTCGACAACGGAGAGCCATGCCAATCGCGGTCACGTTGTTTCTCTTGGCGGCAGCCTTTAGTGTTGAAATATCAACGATACTAGAAATGTAAATGCATGGCAATAGACAGGCCCGTGCAGCACTTGTCGATTGAGAGGAGGAAGCCTTTGATCACCGTTTCCAAAAGGGCGACAAAAAGACAAGGTTGAGGTGGGACAAAGCTGCTCCCGGTACCATTCAAGCTAGAAAGCCAAAACGGCAGCCTACTCAATGGTCTAGACGCAGCAGTAGCATGGAGTTTCAATGGGGAAGCACTGTATTTGCCGCATCCGGCACAGTTTGTGGTGGTTTTGTAATAACACACCCGGCTGTTGATTCCTAAAACCGCACTCTCTCGTATCAGGGCCAAGGTGAAGCCATAGAAGCCTTTAGGGATAGAGATGGAGAATAATGCACGTGAAAGATGTTCATGGTGTTTGGTCAAATCCACTGGCAATATCACCAATGACTTCTCCGTCGACCTTTGAGTAGATATAATTGCAACAGCTGCAGGATTTCCGTTATATAATATCCATATACACTTTCAAATAATGAATAGAAATGATCAGGATTATTAACAACACGAATTAGTCTACTAATTAGGATACTATTGGATATACTACTTTTTAACACTAGTACTAAATACTAACACTAATACACATTTTCCCAGTAGTAGGATAAAAGTTAGTATTAATCTTTAGTTTACCACATAGTATTAGTATTTCTTACAACCCTGGAAAGGATTATGCTAAATCTGGGTGCTCTAAAGACTGGCGGTGGTACGGTTTATCGAATCATTTGTCATGGCCAGCTGGTAATGAGTGGTAATGTGAAAGAAGGGAAGAAACCAAATCCATTAATCCAAGCGCCCTCTTTTTCTCCTGTCCTGCGTGAGAGAGGGATTGGCAGGCCTCGAAGCGATGCAATCCAAACCAGCCAGGATCGCATCCCGTCTAAGCCCCTCGCCCCAAGAGAAGATATTGGCAACGATCTTGCGTAACTTCAAATGGCTGTCGGGGTTGCTGAGTAACACATTTTCGAAGTTGAAGGTGCGATACTCGTCATGGCCGTGTTTCCAAGAAATGAAGAGCCGAAATTCCATGCCGCGAACAGCGATGCTGAAGACGTAGCTGGGAATAAGCACCGTGTGAGACTCGCGAGAGGCACTCTCCACCATGTTGTTGAAGCACTCAATAACGTTGATGCATGTTGCAGCACTCCCAAAACACTGGTTCTCAGCGGCGTGCATGCTGGTCTGGTCACCTCTGTGCGCGATAGTAAAGAAGGGGTATACTACGTTTGCGTCGTTCACAGTTGCTTCACAGACCTGAGGTACATGGTTAGGGAATGCAACTTTAATGCGGTACCTGTACAGAATATCTGGCTTGGGAGTGTAGATTCCGGCGTTGCCAGGTTGAGCTTCAGGCACATTTCGTTGCCGCATTCTTGTATTTCGGGCGGATTGGAGCACGCGAGTATCCAGAGCCGCTTCAAATATGTTTTGGACCAGATAAGACTCCAAATCATCCTCCTCAGGGGGATCCATGAGGCCGTAGAGCTGCTCATCATACTCTATTTGCTCCACAGTCACTGAGCATTGCTGATCTGCACAAATGACATCGATCATTTCTTGAACATGACTTGGTATCTAATGGTTCGGAGAGTAGAACATGCTGATATTATTGACTAGCAAGTTTCGAATACGGTATACAGGGTCGCCAATATTATGTCCATTCGAAGAACAGGATGCATAAGAATCCTCGGAGATGGTCGTTTGTTCGGGTGTGTCCCACATTAAAGGGTATCGTAATAGGCTCACATGCGTGTCCACGCTTGAGGCTGGGCTCAAAATATGCGGAAACATTCTCGACTACTTGCTGATGATGTCGTAAATGTAGGAACTAGAGCCGCATTTGCCGACTGGCAAAATAGCCTGGGGGCACCGTCCACATTATGCAGCCAACGAAGAAAAAAGGGTTCTTTGGAGTGGATGTCGAGAAAAGAAGCCAAGTTTGGCTTGCAAGGCCGGGGTTGCAGAATTTCCATCTCGACAGGCAAAGAATCCGGCGAATACGAAAGAGAAGTTTGTTCCATCATGATAGCAGAAAAAGGATGTAATGACTGAGCAAAAGAGGGTTGTTGGGATGTGAGGAAGGGAAGTTAGCTTATGGCTAGCGACGTTCTGCTAGGCTTCTTCTTTGTTTGCACGCATGCAGGCCATTACGCGTGTAAATTATCATTGGTCGAGTACATAGGTCAAGATTAGCTACGCAATGTGACGAGAATAGAGAACACGACGGCGTCATCGCCTGGAGGAAAGTCTTTAAGACGATGTCATGTGGCGGGCTTAGACCCAGAGCCGTGCTCAAACCATTGTCTCATCCTGGCGGAATCTTGACCGTCTAAAATGAGCCTCTGCAAACCTTCCGTTGAAAATTTGCCGTTGTGTTCTCAAGAAAATGCCTGACTGCATCCGCTATTCCGTCTCACGCAATTAGCATCACGGCCCCAAAAGAATGTACCCCTAGGCTCAGGAAGATTTTTCTGGTTAAAAAAATAATAACTGGTTTTAATTTTATCGTTCTTTTAGTTGACTTTTAATTTCTTTTTTTTTTTAAAAAAAAAAAAAAAGGAAAGGAAAAAAAAAGCCTCGCTCATTCTGTCCTCGGACTTTGTGAATACAAATATCTATCCATGGGCATTTTTTAGACAGCTGATTCGCCCTCCATTTCGCTACATTAGCCGTAATAGCTGATTTAATAATACTCTTCGCCTATCCATGTGTAATATCGCATAACGTTCGTTCCGGATCCTGTGCTTCGTCTCCTTGAACCTGACGTTGGAGCCATCCTCATCATCCCAAAAGGCTTCTCTGGTTGTTGGTGCAGGTCATTGGGGTGCGCCACACGCGCCCTCACAAAGCCGCTTTATTATCCAGAACCACTCTAAGCGCTCGGGGACAAAAAGAAATAATTAAAAAAAAACAGCTTAGGGCTTAATTGATTTTTTTTTTCATATAAAATTAGCTTAGATTTACTTAGTATTATTTATTTATATAATATTATTATTTTGTCACTTAACCATTAGTTTGTTGTATACTTTTGGCTAGTGGGACGTGCAGGCGTGGCTAAGAGAAGAAGTGTTTACCCGCTCCTCTGCGAAAAGGGAAATAAATTAGATTCTACAAAAAGAAATGACAAACAACAAAAAAAAAACGAATGCTCATTTATATGGAAATGTTGGGATTAGTCCATAGTGTTAAGAGTGATGAGCGGGTGACAACGGGATAACAACTCCCAATCATAGCCCGACTCTGTAGCTTTAGCTCTCTCACGTGGACATCTAGCCGCCGGACGAAGATCCTATAATGTGAATAGATGCTGTTCAGAACCAATGGCAGATCTGCGGGGTTCATCATGTTGAATCGTAGTTTTTATTTATTTAATGAATATTATTATTACCCTTTTCAAACAATCCGGGTTATTTTCTAAAGGCGTGGCATCAGTCGTGCATGCGACGCAATGTAACCACTTCCTCTCACCCCACCAGATCAGAGAGCTGCAGCATGTTCGGGGTCATCGGGTCACGCACGACGCAATGCAAACATGTGTTACTTTTGGGCTAAAGTGGCACGACCTGGGCGCCCGGCGTATCACACACGGGCGATGGCCATATTGCAGGCGGCGTCTGGAGCCAGGCAGGCGGCCTAAGCGAAAAGCGGCGACTCGGCCAGCGCAGCGACGTCTCTCATACGCCACGCTCACGCTGTGCGCTGTCCAGCAACCCCACCGCGGTGGAATGCAGTTGGGCCTCGTCTGCGTTAACCCGATGGCCTGGGAAACGATAATTAAGAGACGTCGTCGCCTGGGGATCCTGGAGCTCGCTCGCGTTCCTGCATGCCCTCGATTGTTTCATACGCTCTCGAGCACCCTGCTGATCTGACCGCTGGTAGGTAGCCGTCGTGCCTCACTCGCCTCACTCGCCTAACTCGCCTCGCGCTGGCCTCACCGTTTTTTGCGTCGAGGGCGACTCGGGCCGCCATTTTATGATAAATATGGCCAATTTTTTGTGCTGATGCGTCGCTTAGCAATTGAACCGGAGAGCTCTGCAAGTGACGCCGCCCAAGAAGAGAAGAAGAGAAAGAGCAAAAGAAAGAGACAGGAGACACGCGCAGCCTTGCCCAACCTGGACCACCACCAACCAGCCCCTTTATCCATCAGGACGCCCAGCCAGCATCCTGGGCTCCGCCTCGGCCAATTGCCATGACGCATGAGAGGCACGACATCCAGCTCCTGCAACTACTGGTCGACTACAAGGACGAGCACGAAAGCGAGTACCGGTTCCTGGTCGACGGCAAAGACGTTAAATATGTTGCCGTCGGCCCAGGTCTCTTGGGGAAGAAGACGTTGCTCTTTGACCCGGTTCCCACTCATCGCTTGCCGCCCTTCCCCTCGGGCGACTGGAACGAGGGGTACGTCTCCAAGGACATCTTCACCGAGGACCTCTTATTCTCATGGGTGACGAGGAGCGCCCTGCCCGGCGTCAAGGGCGCGTGGCACCCTAATTTCATCGACCACCTGGAGTTTAACATTCTCCATCAGATACGCCAGAACATCCACATTGTCGCCCACCCCTTGTTCGACAAGCCCGTCGTCATCAAGTTTGCCGCCTTCCCGTGGCAGATTCCCTACCTGGAGGCAGAGACGCGGGCGTACCAATGGATCCAGGGCAAGAGGATCGCCCCTGAGTTTCTGGGTCACGTCACCGAGGCTGGTCGCGTGATAGGCTTCATCATGGAGTACATTGAGAGCTCCAGGACATCGGAGCCAAGAGACCTGACCGTCTGCCGGCACATGCTGAGGAAGCTGCATTTCTCAGGCATCAAGCACGGCGACATGAACAAGCACAATTTTCTTATACGGAACGGACACGCGGTTCTCATCGACTTTGAGACGACGCGCAAGTGCAGCGACAAGGCAGAGCTGGAGCGAGAGCTGCGGCGGCTAGAGAAGTTGCTGGGCGACCCTCTGCGCAGAGCCGGGCTGGGGCTTTCTTTTACAACTGAACGTCTTATATGTTAGGGGATAGTACAGGACCCCGGGAAACAACAACAACAACAACAACAACAACAACAGGGTACATCCGCTGGTCATTTATATCAACAGGAATCTTTTGTTACATAGCATATCATGAATTACACATGACGCAGAGGGCCGATGTTATGGCGCTCTGGTGACATCTAATAAGCACCCAACGATCTGAAACATGACTTGGCAGATCGCTCATGAGAGCCAAGAATTTCTATCCAATTAATGCAAGCTTCTGTCTCACAAAATGAAACCAAAGTGCACATGTTGGCAAACCAGAGTCCCAATAGAAAGCCTGGGAAGACATCCCCAGGTATCGCGGAGGGTTAGCTCCAGGGGTCAATGATTGGCGGCGTTGGTTAGTCAGCAAATTGATCCGAGCTCCCATCATGAGAAGTGCCCCACAGGTTGCGATGGACAGCGGAATAGCCTTCACCTTCATGCTTCGACACCACATAACGCGCCACAATCCACCTCGACTCCCCAAAGGACCCGTGTTTCGCGATATACGGACATCTTGACGCGGCGAAGATACTTGAGACGAAGATATAAGGCTGTGCGACGCCTTGCGATCCCAGCAAAATGGCCAAGGAACGAAACTATAATCCCGTCCAAGCCCAGCGCAAAGCTGACAAGGCTAGGGAAATAAAAAAGAGTATGTGAATATCGCCTCAAGTACGTATGCGATTACTAACTTGCGATCCCAGACAGAGCTGAGCTGCAGGGGCGACGAAATGAAAAACTGGCACGAAAAAATCCTGAACGACTACAGAAACAGATTGACGACCTCAAGGCGGTGACAACAAGCGGCGGCAAGCTCACAAAGCACGAGGAACAAACCTTAGAGGCGCTAGAGAAGGAACTCAAGCAGGTGAAGAAGGCAAGAGAAACACTGGGCGACAAGGCGCCTACGTTTGGACGAGGCTGGAACCGAGATCGCGAGGGCGGTGGTGTGCTGGGCAAGAGAAGAAGAGGATCCAACGACCCGACAACAAGCGACGAAGAGGTGCCTGACGATGTCAAGAAAATCCCAATGCCACGAGATACGCCGCCGCCGATTCCCAAGGAGGTGATGGACAAGTGGTACGCAGACCGACGAGCACGACGGGAGGCAGAAAATGCGGCAAGACGGCCACAACAGGAGGGCGAGACGGGCAAAGCACCCAAGAAGGATGCGCCTGTTGTTGAATCCAAGACGGTTTACGAGGCGAAGCCCGTGGTGCGAGATCTTCGCCAAGAAGCCGTTTCGGCCTTTGTGCCAACAGCTGTCAAGATGAAGATGGACAAGGGCAAGGGACAGGGTGGACTGATGGAGCCAGAGGAGGCCGATCGGCTGGAAAAGGAAGGGTACCTAAAGCGAGGGGATGGCGGCGAGGGTCAAGGCGGCAGAGAAGCAGACCAAGAGGCGGCTACGGAGGCTGGCCCATCTCGGAACGTGACCATGGAGGAAGTGGACGACGAGGAGGGTTGAAACTTGTGGAGACGTGAATAATTGGGGTTAGTCAAGGGCCGCTAAGGAATTAATGCTGGCCGTAAATCATAATTGACTTTGACAGTGCATTTCTGACGACGAAATATGGTTGTTTGATGCACAAATTGGGCTGTGTGGGACGTGTAAGTGCGCAAGTTATCCTTTATACGCTGCAACTGGACGCAACTAAAACAATGTGTCTTCAACGTACGTAGGTTCGGGAATTGCATCATGGAGCTAGTGGGACTACCTGGGAAATTTATGACACATGACAACCCGGGGAAAAAAAAAGCCAAGAGGTGCCGTACTGTATACATGCTACAAACAACCAACTCCGAGCTCATGTGACCCGTCTCCCAAACGAACAGGAACCACATTAGCTCCCGCAACCCGCGGGAATACGGATTTCTGCACTTGCAACAGCACTTGGACAAATCGGTACTGGTCTTGACCCTTGGCCCCTTGGGTAGGAAAAAAAGGAGTAGAGCTCAAGGTGTGGGTGGTTGCACTGAACGAAAACTGCCACACCCCCCTCTGGTCGCGGTTACATACTCTTTCGGAGTCTCTTTCCAGCCCACCGGGTGGGAAAATTCCTGCCCCCAGCAAGACGGACGCTCGGTACACCGTCTCCGCAAAGGCGTCATCGACAAATCATGAATTTTCATTACCTCTTTCCCGCGGCCGCTTTGGCCCTTGGGCTTAGGGCCTCATCTTGACCGACGCCGAACTCCAACCACATGCGTTTCCGACGTTGCGTCCTGCTATGACTCCGAGGGTAGGGAGAGAGGGGGTATTTGCCCCATCTCTGATTAAGGTGGTGGAGATGGTGGTGTAGGCGGGAAAAAAATTGAAGAATAAAGAGGAAGAAAAGAATCTGGTCGGGTTGGCTTTTGTGCTCTGGGGTCAACAACTTGATTCTACCCATCTGACCCTTTCAGGATTGTTGCACGATTACTTTGTTCGCCATGGATGTTCACCAAGTCAACTCTCGCGCTTTGCACGACGGTGACGAGCCCTTTGACGACTCTTCCGTCGACTATGTGGCACACCTCGACCCGGAAGGCCCGTCTTCCACCAACGACGGCTCCGACCTCGAAAAGCGCCCAACCGTGGTCTCGACAGCATCGTACGAGGAGACGTATCCCGAGGGCGGCTTCAAAGCGTGGTCCGTGGTCGCTGGTTCGTGGTTCTCGCTCTTTGCTTCGCTGGGACTAATGAACACCATCGGTACTTTTCAGGCCTACGTCCTTGATCACCAGCTTAGTGGCTACAGCGAGGGTACCGTGGGGTGGATCTTTTCCATCTACACCTTTATTGCCTTTTTCTGTGGTGTCTACATTGGTCCTGTCTTTGACAAGTATGGACCCAGATGGCTCGTCGTTGCCGGGTGTGTTTTTACGGTTGGCGGTATGATCATGATGAGCTTTTGCACGAGTAGGTTCACCTCTACATTCATAGCCAAAACCAGAAAATACGCTTTGGCTACGAATGCTAATTGATTACAGAATTGTGGCACCTTATCATTGCCTTTGGCATACTCTGCGGCTTCGGATCCTCGTTGCTCTTCACCCCCTCCATCGCCGCCGTTGGTCACTTCTTCAAGGCCCGCCGAGGCTTCGCTACGGGGATCGCTTCCACGGCTGGTGGCTTGGGTGGCATAATTTATCCCCTGATGTTGACCGCTCTTATTGAAAAGATCGGCTACGGGTGGGCTACCCGCGTACTTGCCCTTATTTGTCTGCTCTGCAGCGCCGTCGGAATCTGTCTTATCCAATCCCGTCTGCCGCCCGCCAAGAATGCGACGGCACACCCCGACTTTCGAATCTTCAAGAACCTCCCTTTTCTCTTCACCACCATTGGCATTTTCCTGCTCGAGTTTTCTCTCTTCATCCCTCTCACTTATATCTCGACGTACGCCCTCCACGAAGGGTTTGGCCAAAAGTTCTCTTACAACTTGATCCCTATCCTAAACGCTGCATCCGTCATCGGACGAATCTTGCCCGGGTACTACGCTGATGTCATTGGCCCATATAATGTTAGCATCCTGGCTGTATTGCTATCATGTATCGTGAGCCTGTGTGTCTGGTTGCCCTCGGGCCATACCATGGCCGGTGTCCTTGCCTTTACTCTACTCTTCGGGTTTGCCAGCGGCACAAGCATTTCCATTGCGCCGGTGTGCATCGGCAAGCTCTGCAAGACGCAAGAGTACGGGCGCTACTATGCCACCACCTATACCTTGGTGTCATTCGCCTGTCTGACCGGAGTTCCCATTGCTGGAAGCGTTATCCAGCTCAATAACGGATCGTACTGGGGACTGATTATCATGACCGGAACCATCTACGCTGGATCCATAGCTGCCCTCTTCATGGCCAAGGTTACTCTGCTGGGCTGGAAGAGGTGGAACGCAGCTCTTTAAATGACTGATGACGACATAGAATCGGAAATGCGACCCAAGATATCACGACAGCAGATTAAAAAATGGCTTGATTACGGAGCACTTAAAAGGGATAGATGCATCTTTGCGGTCAATGTGAGTGTTCCGAGTTAAACTAGATGTTGACTTTACAGATATGATATATATATATATAGATTGCTAATTCTAATTATGATGAGTTTGATGATAAAAATAAAAAATATCGACGTGCAAAATAATTGTTGATTCCAATTACAATTCTTCAAGTTTCATGTGCTGCGATTCGTCAATGACACCAACACTTCGGATCCACGGGTCGGCTCCCAATCCCCGCCCCCGCCTTGGAGCTAGCACGGCTTCAATGGTCCAACATGCGAGTGCGTGCTTGTAAGACAAACAAGTCTCGTCGGCGCGCGCACACATTCATTCAATGATGCATGAGATCTCAGAGGACGACGTGTACGAGTACGATCTCGGCTCGTACGAACGGCCCGTGACAACTGGCAACCCGCTGGGGAAAATCTGGTTCGACCGCGGCCTGATCTGGGCGTACGCCTTTAACCATGAGGAATCCGTCGTGTGCTTCGAGCGCGCCATAGCGGCCGATGCGAGCTGCGCCATGGCTCACTGGGGCGTGGCATACTCGGTCGGCCCCAACTACAACAAGAAGTGGAGCTTCTTTGACGAAAAGGACCTCGCCGCCGCCGTGAGCAAGGGCTACCACGCCGCCCAGGCTGCGCTCGCCATCGTCGACAGCGTCACGCCCGTCGAGCAGGGCTTGATCAAGGCCATCCAGGCCAGGTACCCGCAGGAGCAGCCGGCCTTGAACTGCGAGACGTGGAACGAGGGCTTCGCCAAGGAGATGGAGGCCGTCTACGAACAGTTCCCGGACGACCTCGACGTCATCACCATCTACGCCGATGCGCTGATGAACCTCACGCCCTGGCAGCTCTGGGACCTGAAGACGGGCCAGCCCAAGGAAGAGGCGCACACGGTGAGGATCAAGGAGGTCATCGACCACGGCCTCACTCTCGACGGCGCCCTGCAGCACCCGGGCCTGCTGCACATGTACATCCACCTCATGGAGATGTCGCCCTCGCCCGAGTCTGCGCTGCCCGTGGCCAACCACCTGCGCGACCTCGTCCTCGACGGCGGCCACCTTCACCACATGCCGAGCCACCTCGACGTGCTCTGCGGCCAGTATCAACAGGCCATGGACTCCAACGCCTGGGCTAGCGCCGCCGACGAGAAGTTCCTGGCCAACGCGGGGCCGTCCAACTTTTACACGCTGTACCGCTCGCACAACTACCACTTCCGCGTCTACGCCGCCATGTTCGCCGGCAAGCTCCAGGTCGCCCTGCAGACGACCGAGAGGCTGGAGAAGTCGATGCCCAAGGAGCTACTGGAGATTGAGTCCCCGCCCATGGCTGACTGGCTCGAGGCTTTCCTGACGCTTCGTGCCCATGTGCTCATCCGCTTCGGTCGCTGGGATGATCTCGTTGAGCTCGAACTTCCTGAGGACCAGGCCCTTTACTCGATGACAACGGCCATTCTGCATTATGCCAAAGGTGTTGCCTTTGCCGCCACTGGCCGTGTTAAAGAGGCTGAGGAGCAGCGGGCCCTATTTCACAGTGCTGTTGAACAGGTCCAGCCGTCCCGAACTCTCTTCAACAACACTTGCACTGACATCCTCGGTGTGGCCGAGGCCATGCTAGACGCAGAGCTCGAGTACCGCAAGGGCAACCACGAGGCCGCCTTTGAGCATCTGCGCAAGGCGATTGATCGTGAGGACAACCTTCCTTATGATGAGCCCTGGGGCTGGATGCAGCCTACACGACACGCCTACGGAGCGCTACTACTGGAGCAGGGCCGTATTGAGGATGCCCTCCGCGTGTACAAAGCCGACCTGGGCTTGAGCGACGAGCTGCCCCGCGCCCTGCAGCACCGGAACAACGTGTGGGCTCTTCACGGTGCCCACGAGTGTCTGCAGAAACTGGGCCGTACCGCCGAAGCCGAAGGGCTTGAGGGTGCTCTCAAGACGGCTGTCGAGGCAGCAGACGTGCCTATCCGGGCATCCTGCTTCTGCCGGTTGGAGACGGACGAGAAAGGCAAGGCGGCGGGTGGGGAGTGCTGCAAGATATAAGATCTCATACAGACGTTGAGTGTATTGTGAGACTCTTGTTCTTGGTCTCGGTATCCCCTTTTATGAACTTACGATGTTTCGATTCTACGTTCTAGTTCCTAGGGAACTGTCAATTCCACCACTTCCCCCCCTTTTGATAGAATTATATAATTGAACAATGGTGAATCGTAAAGCATTTTTTCTCTTCTTTTTTACTTTTTTTTACTTCTTCATTGCCAGAGGGTTTCTTTCTTTTTGTAACCCTTTTTCACGGCTCATCTCATGTTTCATGTCTTATGTCCCCCGCTCTAACACGACCGATGCTCACTCTTCGACCCCGCCCCTTGTTCCCATTAATAAAGTAAAAAGTTCAGCAGTAGAAACCCCGTTCCCGCAAAGTTTAGTTCTTGCTGTTAAAGTCGGCCACGTGCTTGTCGTGCAGCTCCTTGACGGCAGGGATAATCAGGCTCTCAATCTCCACACCGGGATCATCGCGGGGCAGCTCATCGGCCCTCAGGGGCCGGAGCTCGGCCTCGCCCCATCCGCCCTCGCGGGGCACGCGGACCCAGCGGTCCTCGCGCCCGGGGCTCACAAAGACGACCTCCCACTTGCGCGTGGACAGCAAGTTGCCAATGACGAGGTGGTGCTGGTAGCGGTCGAGGCTGTAGCGGGCCTTGCTGACGAGGATGGCCGGGTCCGTCTCCAGCTTGAACGAGACAATCATGCCGGTGGGCGCCCAGTTGTCGACGACGTTCTTGAGGAACTTGGGCAGCGGGTCGAGGTCGATGACGAGGCGCTTGGAGCGCGCGACGGCGGGCGACGAGTCGAAGTTGTCAAACGCCTCCTCGTCTTTGCGCTCGGGCTCGGGCTCGGCGACGACGGCATTCGTCGACTGGATCTTGTGCTCCGACAGGCGGTCCGGGGGCACGAAAAAGTCCGACACGGCGGCCGCCAGGTACAGCAGGCCCGAGGGCCCGAGGGGCCGCATCAGGCGCGCAATCTCGCGCAGCTCATGCAGGTAGTCGACGATGGTGACGAAGGGCAGCATCAGCAGCGTGTTGCTGTCGCGGGCGCGTCGGTACTTGCGCAGCACGTCGCGCATGCGCGCCGCGTCCTCGGGCCGCACCGTGACGGCGCCGTCTCCATCGGGCGACTCGGTCAGGAAGTCGAGGAAGCAGTCGGTGGCGTGCGAGTAGTGCCGCGAGTACGGCAGCAGGCTGAACTCGCGGTGCAGGAAGATGACGGCGTAGCCCGCCTCGAGGAAGTACTCGGCGCTCGTGGCACCCCGCGTCCCCGCGCTGAAGTTGTCAATGTACCGCACCGTCTGCCGCTCCAGCGGCACCGTCGTGCCGCCCGACGTCACCAGCACCACGCGCCGGCCCGCCGCGGCGTGCGCGTCGATGAAGGCCCGCGCCAGCGCTGTGTGCGCCTCCAGCTTGCGCGGCGGCGGGTTCTGCGAAAAGTACGCCTCCTCAGCCGCTAGGGCCTCGGCCGTGGATGCTGCCGTGGCCGCCATGTCAGTAGCGGTCGTGGTGGTGGTGGTGGTAGTGGCGGTGTCGGTGTCGACCGAGGTGGCCGAGGACGTCCTGCGCGGGGATCCGTCGGGGCCGGAGTCTAAGCCGGCGTCGTCGGACACGGACTCGGGCGAGGATCCGGAGCTGGACCTGGAGCTGCTGCTGAGCGAGAGCGAGAGCTAGGTGTGAGCTTGTCGTGCGTCGGGCTCGGGCGCGGACCGTTGCGATGGCGACGGAGAAAAAAAATAGGACAAAGGAGGAAAAGGAGTCGACTGAGTCATTTTGTTAGTTGTTCCCTCGAGCAAACCGGGCCCCATTCACCTGTGCTCACAACTACGAAGCAGTATCCATCCCGGAGGGGGGAGGGGTGTCTTCGCTTGTAATTAATAGCACGGGGACGGCACAGTAGCAGAGAGAGAGAAAAAAAAGGCAAGAACAGTGTACCTCGCTTGAGGGACTCGGCTCGTCAATGTTCACCCAAAAAAAAGTGCCCTTCTCCGACCACCCGAGGGATGGATTCACGGGCCTGCGGGAGTTGAGGGGAACATGGAGAGGAGCATCCACGCACGTCATGGTTCCCTCGGGCCTAGGCTTGCCTCTGGGGGCGGGAACCCCGCATGGACAGGCGGGTCATAGCTTTCGAGGAAATGGATGCCAACTTACTTTGGGTTGGTGCTGTCTTTGCCAACTCGCCGCGACTATGTTTCTTCTTGAACTCGATAACTCAATCACCTGATTGCTAGCTACTATCTTCACCTGTCGCCCCAATGTCAGCCGGATGCGGGGTGACCATTTAACGCGGCGCCGGCGCTTGGCCCGTGCGGTCCCGCCTCCGAGCTGAAGGCTGACGGCCGACGACCCGTTGAGAACGGCCCGCTCACAACTCCATACGCTATCCATTCGTGTGCACTGTTACGGGGAAACCAAAGCTCAGATATGTACAGGTCACTTCTCTATTGACCTTGCGGCTCTCTTCGTCTCGTCAAGGCGCATACCTCTTTCAGATACATGCCTCAGTGTATGTGTCCCATCGCTTCCTGGTCGTACAGACAGATATAATTACAAGAAAATATCCAATGCTTTCCTCCTCTTGCATTTCATTTTCCACTCATTTTCCCGGGGACAGTCTCCAGGCTCGGAGGGGCAGACTCTGGAGGTGGAGCACCTTGGGCTTAATGTACCACAAGAATGTCACCAAGCCAAACGCCACGCAGAGAATGTTGACCGCATAGTATCCGTCGTGAACCATCTCGCAGGTGCCTCCTCCATTCTCACACCTCTCCTTCTCAGCTTGCACTGCGCATGAAAATGCCTCGGTGACAAGGGGGCCCTTGAGATCTGTTGCGCTCGACTTGCCGGGGTGGCAGGTCGCCACAGTAAAATAATCGACCAACTGGAGGACAAAGTATCGCGGGAATGTACCTCCCAAGTTGCAAACCCTGTGAATCTGTTAGCTGTGCATTTTCGATTCAAGAAAAATGTACTTACGTTGCCAGAAGTGTCATGTACGTGCCGCCAATGACGGGGTCCGACACTCGTGCGTGGAAGGCAGAAACGGCCACAAACATGATTGTGTTGGTAAATGTCGAAAAGAGATGCTCAGCGATGACGACCAAGAGATACCAAGATGTCACGCCCTCGGCGGGAAAAATGGCCACGACCACCTGCGCCGAAAGAGCAGCCACCAGACGTCCCATGAAACCCCAGCACCAGAGGCGCATCGGCGTATACTTTTGCGACCACATGCCGGCATAGTAACCCAGGGCAATCTCGAAGGGAAAGTCGACAAGCACAGTCAGCGCCATGTTGTCCTTGCCAAATCCCTTGTCCAGCAGCTTCAGGTTGGTGACACCATCGTTGGCCTGGAACCCAATCTTGGCAATCAGGTGCACAATGATGATGGTCTGCACGTTCTTGAGCTTGAGGATTCCCCACATGATTCGGTACACATCCCACACACCATCCTCGTTGTGCGACTTTTCCTCGCGCTTGAGGATACCCAGGCCAATCGTAACAATGATGTAGGTCCAGCCCCAGAATTTCAGGTATCCACCGAGGGACACAAGACCCTCGTCCGAGGGAACCGTTCGGAACCACTTGTTGGCAAAGTCGGATGCGTTGAAGGCGAGGAAGACGGTATACGACATGAAGTGGCCAGCAGTCAAGCCCACCGTCTGGGCTGTCGAGGCATAAGACACATTGCCAGGCGACAGCAGCGTCAGCGCCCATCCATCCACGGCAATATCCTGGGTCGCGCACATCAGGACGAGAAAGAACCACCACAGCATGAAGGAAAAGGCCGTGATTCCGCCAGGCTTGCCAGCCGTGCTCATCATGTCCTCTACATGCGATCCCAACCACAGCATGCCAAAGCCGGAACAGAATTGAATCGGGACAATCCACGTCTTCCGTCGCCCAATCTTGGGGCTCCAAACTGCGTCCACAAAAGGACTCCAAAACAGCTTAAGAGAGTAAGGATACGAGGCAAGACTGAAAACACCAATCTCGCTGTAGGACATGTGGTTTTTTAGCAGGAACGGTACTGAGCCGGTGGCCAGGCCCATCGGAATGCCCTGCAAGAAGTATAGGAGAACCAGCAGCAGGAAGCTGCGCTGGTCCTGTAAGGGGAGGTCGAAGAAGCCATGGTTGTTCGGCGATGGCGTCTTGGGGACAGGTTCGTCCAGGGAGAAGGATTCGCTGGCTATGAAGTTGGCGCTGACGTTGTTGGTATCTAGGTTTGGCGCCTTGCGGCGCATCTCGACTCCGTTACTCATTTTCCCGTTACCGTTTGGGGTGGCATTCGGATCCTCTACTTTGAGCTCGAGGGGAGGCCGGCGGGATTTCTGAGATCGGCGGGCCCTGACGGTCATAGGTGGCGGGGACGATTGAGAATGTCGAGGCGACGAGGTGAAGGGCGACGGCGCAGGAATGGAAGGCGAACGAAGGGAGACTCGAGCTCGGTCAGCGCCAAAGATAGGTAGAATGCGACGGCTTTGCGGTCGGGAGTGTCTTGGTGACGTAAAGAGGGTAGGCCGAATGGTATGGGGACTTGTCTCGGGATTGCGAAAGAGCTGGTGGTGGCTTGAAGGCGACGGCGAAGAAGATAACGGTAGAAGGCCGAGTGCAGAATGAGGCGACAACGGCACAAGGTCTATAGTAGGGGAGAGCGAGGGCGAGAATAGTAGTAGTAAAGTAAATCAAGAGATGGTGGAGTGTGGCACAGAAAGAAGACAACTAGAAGAAAACGACAATCAAGATGGACAACAAGGTTGACCGGGACCAGGCAGCAAGAGAGTAAAAGAGAAAAAAATGTGTCTTCGAGAAACGAGTCAAAGAGGCCTGCGCCGATGCAGTAGCTTCGACGCCAATCCAGATCCAGATCCGCAACGCCCCAGTCTGGTCCAGGGCCCAGTCGTGTAACTTGCCGCTACCGTGGCCTCTATTTCGGTTTGGGGTGGTTTGTCAGGAAACCAGCGAATCTCGTGGGCCGCGCTGCGAGAAGCTGATGTGGCCGTGATGACTCTTCGGCCTGGTGCTGTCTCATCCGCTATCGAGTGGCGACGCGGGCAATGGGCGCCCTGATCCGGCCGTGAACCTGACAAATACAGTCAAGAGACCGGAAGTCGCAGGGCGATGATCAAGCTACCACGAGGCCCCGCGGCAGGGACAAGCGCGTTCTGAGGTCGTGTCCCATTTCCCTGGAAGACACTTTGCCTGAATCGGATTCGTTGCCCGTCGGTCACCCCTGTCAGGGGGCCCGCATTTCGTCATGACTAATCTGCCCATTGCCACATCTTGAATCACGTGCCAGTCCCAAACTTTAATGGCCAGCCACACCTTTGCACAGCCATGCTCAGGAGGGGCCAGCCACACACCACTATCTTATCAGTTGCAGCATCACAATGCGACGCGCAAAGCAACAATCCCATCGCGTCAGACAACACTCACAAAGAGGAGGTGGAGGGGTTCAACAGCAGCCGAGAGCCTCGATCTGATATTCAAAACTGGGTTTCTAGCCATGTCCTCGCCAAATCCACCTTCTGAGGCCGACGCCCTTGACCAGGAAATTGCTGCACTCAAAGAGCAAGGTCAGCTACCGTATCCTGTGGTCGCTGCAAACACTTGACTAACATGCTTCCTTTCAGCTGCCATCCTGCGCAAATCTCTCAAAATTGAATCATCAACTATTCTATCCGCTTCCTCTACACAGACCATCCTCAAGCCCTCCGCTATCTCCCGCAAAAGCGAATCAACGCGCGCAAGCCTCCTCGACGAATCCGAAAAACAGCGTGCCTACATCCAGCAATGTTTGCACCGCATCTGCAGCTCCGTCACCTCCTTCAAAGTCCGCGATCCGGATCCCAACGCCGTCGATGGAGGCCACGTCCTTGGCCTTCGATTTGAGGTCATGTCCAAGGGTCAGTTTCTGCGACCGTACTACGTCATGCTCAACCGACCGTATCCCGGTCATAAACACCTTCGTATCCACCGACACACCCTCCCGCCCGCCATTCCGCTGGCTGGCCTGGCCGCACGACACTTGCCTCCGCCCAAGGCCCAGAGCGAGGCACCCGTGCAACAGGATCTGGACAAATTCGTCAGAACGCTGCGAAGGGAGATTTCCCGCTACCACAACCGGCTGGGTGCCACCGCCGACCTCCGCCGTGGCTTGGGACTGCATGAAAAAGCCACCGAAGATTTGATGCCAAATGACGTTGTAGAGGTGGGAATTGCCGATATTGAGGCGAAACAGATTCGAGTCACTTGGGCCGATGACCGAAGCGGACGGGTCATCATGGACGACGACGGTAAAATCGTCAAGATCGCTGTCTTGGGAAGACTCGGCCGCGATTGGGAAACGAGCAGGGAATTGTATGGGAATTACGATCGCATTGAAGATGTAGCCAAAAGGCTACAAGAGTATGCTCAGGGATGAATCACCTGATGTCTAAACGAATCCTAAACCACATCCTGTCCTACTAAACCCTAGCGCGAAAGGGTCAAGCGCCTCGTTTGAATAGCGACTGAATCAAAATTTGCCACGAGGACATGGCAATCCCATGAGCGGAAGCGGCACTTGTCTGGGCGAATCAAAGAAAGAAGGTCTACATGCAAGGAGCTAATATGAAAGGTGGTCAGTTGACGAAAGCTTAATGCAATTTCCCTTACAGGCTGACGGTTGATGACAGTCTTCCAACAAAAACATGATCACGATGAAGAGCCGGAGAAATTATCAATGAAATCAATTATGTAAAGATACATCAAGTTACAGCTACAATCCTCCACAAATCAAATACCATTCTGTATACAAATCGAATGCAAAAACTTGCACAACCCATTGCGTCGTGAATACGTGATCCATCCAAAAGGTCCAAAAGAAGAGAAGCGAAGAATAAAGAATGTGTCAGAAGTTGGGCTTAAAGAAGGGCGGCAGCGGCAAAGATGATGGCGAGAACGCCACCAACGTTGCGGGAAGCGCCAGCGGCCACGACGGGAGTGCTGGGGACGCCGGGGGTCTCTGAGGCAGGGCCCTCGTAGGTTCCAGAGGGAACGGGGATGACGGGGATGACGACGGTGGAAGCACCGGCAGCAGGAGTGCCAACAGCAGCACCAGAACCAGAACCAGAACCAGAGGGGGCAGCGTAGCCAGAGCCAGAACCGGCGCCAGAACCGGCGCCGTACCAGGGAGCGCCAGCACCGCTGCCAGAAGCGGGAGTGGCAGTGGGAACGGCGGGAACCTTGACCTGAGTTGCCCAGCTCTGAGTGTAGGCGGGGACAATGGGAGCGACAGAGGTAGCGGTGGCAACGGCGGGTGTAAGAGGAACGTAGACCGGGGTAGCAGGAGGGACGTATCCAGAGGGAGCAGGAACAGCGCGGACGGTGGTGGACTCGACGGCCTCGACAGAAGTGTACTGGTTGCCGCCCTGGATGACAGTGTGGGTGGCGACAGGGGCAGCAGTGGCAGCAGTGGCAGTCCAGACATAGTGGCCCTGGTCGGTGTTCTTGGGCTGGCCGTGGTGGACGTAGTGCCAGCCGGTGGCCTCATCATCATCGCAGTCGTCAATGTAGACGCCAGGGTGCGAAGGGTGCCAGACGTGGGAGTGGTCATCAGAAGGAGGAGGCGAGTCGGGGCAGCCAATGTCGACGAGGGCGTTGATCAGAGGAGGAACCTCGACGCCGAGGCAGACCTTGGCGTTGATGTTGGTGCCGAGAAGGTTGATGTTGATGCCGCCATCGTTGGAGTTCTCCTCGGCGGGGCCAACGTTGAGGCCAAGACCAGCCTTGAGGTTGATGCCCAAGGCGTTGCCAGCAGGCTCGGCGATGCCGCGGTCGCCCTGGACGCCCTGGACGGCGTCGTTAACAGGAGCGAGAGCACCGTCAAGGCCTCCAAGGGCGCTGGCGGAAGCCAGGAAGAAAGTGGCAAAGACAACAATAGCGGACTGCATGATGATGGTGTTGGAGAGTCGTTGAAAGAATGAATATGAACGATTGAATGCAGCAATGAATGTACTGTCGAAAGAGTGACTGAAGAGCCTGAAAGAGTGAATGTAGAACTGAGAGTGAAGCTGATGATGAATTTGGGATTGAGAGGGAACAAACTGCTCCTTATATCATGATTTGGATCTCATAGAGACTCGTTCAAACGTCCACCCGTCCAGCTGATACCCACCTTTCTCCAAAGCCCAACCTCAGTCCGGATAGGACATTGAGTCTGCCGCGTAGCCGTTTCATCGCCAAAAGAAGAATTGAAACATCCAGCCGCTCCAGAGACGATGCCCTCGCAGCTGCGATGCAGTGCATAATGTCTTGGGTGGGAGATTAATCAACATGACCTGATCTTTCTTCCCCTAACTTCGCAGGTTATTCTCCCATCGTGCAGCTCTCAGAAAGAAAGAAAGAAAAGACAATGGCCCCATCGTGTCTGATCGACATTGTGGCAGGGCACGCCGTCTTGTCTTCCACGACGTCTCCCTACATGTGTCAAACCTTCGTCTGGAAACAAAAGCTGCCGTACCTGCGCTAGCACGGCCGCAGAAGCAAGCAATCTGAGCACGTCAGCCCCCCCAAATGGAGATTTTGCTGCAAGGCGATTTGGCAATCAGGACCTAAGGCTCCGAAATTGCACGTCGCTCCCTTGCAGCGTGTCTAAGAGGTGCCGGCCGTTTGCTTTTTTTTTTCCGCTTTAAACAAACTCCACAACTCTAACTAGCGAAGGGCGCCAATCCACACGTCAGAGTCAGGGGCCGGTCCAATAGCACCCAAGGTTCGGGTTTTAGAAGCACAAAAAAGATGAGCTTGTCTCGCAGTTGGTCCAGAGTTTGCCATGTGAACAGCTCTTTACCGCTCATCAGGCTAGCGGCAGACCTGCAGGGTCTCTCGATCATGAGAGCTAGCAAACGGCTAAAAATTGTCACACGTTATCACATACAAAGATTGAATGAAGTTGTTACAGGTTTATTACAACTCCTCGCATTTTCTGAGTCGCCGACAGTTCCGATTGAAAACATTTTTATCCCGCTGGCGCGGCAAGTCATATCATGTTCATTTCGTGAAAAGCAACTTTCGGCGTGCTGCCAAAAGTCCTATTGCACTCGCGAGTTCTTCTTGCTGAACTTTGCGCATGGATATGTCGGGTCCATGTTTTAGTGCTCCGTTTGCCGTCCTCCGTGTAATCCCCGGTGCCCTCCCGGAAAAGCGCCGTTCGGTCCTCAGTTGAAAGGTGCCTGGCAAAGACATGATGATCTGATGCTGACTATCCGGCCTCAAAAACTGTCTTCGTTGACTATATGTTAGCCAAAAAAAACATATATTGCTCGGACAGTATCAAAGTACCTAATATTCCCATGAAATCTTGTCTTGGGGTTGTTGTCACGCCGTCGGGGCGCAAAGGTAGTCTTGACATCCTTCAGACCCCAAAGATTGTAGGTCAAGTCGCGGATCAGAAGCGAATCCGTAGAAAACATGAGTGAATGCTTCGTCTTCACCAATCCAGCGGTTTCTTGGCCGTTGGAGCTACAGATGAGATAATCGGCTCATCCATGACTGAATCGAGGCGCTCTCCGGTCTCGTCATCCAAGATGGTGCGGTCAATTTTCCACAGAGCAACATGTTCATCTACTATCGCAGACCACTTCTGGATCAGCGGATGAGCGTTGGCTACGTCGGAGAAGACGACTTCGTCTTCGCTTTTGGCCGGCTGCACATCGTACTTCCAGTTGCCATCCTCGGCCCAGTAGTCTGGCTTGAAGATGCCCGCAACGCTCAGCTCCTCTTGCGCCTGACGAGCCAGCTCTCCTACAGTCAACGCTTCCGGGTTACCGAGACCTCGTACTGCCTCGGCGATGCCTTCAATCAAGCCCAGCACCTGCCCAGCCTTCAGGCCAACGCTTGCCCCTAGGCTGAATCCTTCGTCAAAACCGGCCTGGAGACTGCCTTCTTTAGCAATCGTGATTCCTTCGCGGTATCCAGCCGTAGAATGCTCAACCTGGAGTCGGCGCATATCGGACGGGTGGGCAGCGCCGTATTCCATGTCATGGTGTTCTGCAGTTGGGGACGAGGGCCCAGACCCAAAGACATCATCCAGAGCATCGTTGGAGGCGTGAGCCTCTGCGTCTACTTCCACTTCCACATGGTAGGTACCCTGAGGCTGGGCAATGTATGCCTCATCGGCGCTATGTTCAATAGGCTGGAAGTGCATAGTGCGCGACGTGAGAGATTTTCTTGACGGCGGTGTTGTTGGTGTTGAGGCAAAAGCTTTTGTGGGAGAACATTGCTTACCAAATGGCGCCCGAGACATGTTAGCACTGTGCCAATCCATGCTTAGTGTGGTGTGTCGTACAGTGTCTACCCAAATTTTTACTGTCATCTCCATCGCGCTGCCCTACCCTAGACTGATCTTTTTTTTTAACTTGACAAATAGTTGACTAATATTGACCATTATTTCGAGAGCAAATTCTATGTTTACCAATTTAGGACTTTTCTGCTTACGCTTTTGAGATTCTGATTGAATATGAATAAACTCAGTGATCAGAAACAATAGTCATACTTTGCGCAAACTTTTGCTGATTCAGAGACGGGACCCACAGTTTGGCTTTCATTCATGAGAAAAGATTTACGCTTACAAATGCTAAGTACGTAGGCGGAACATGGAGAAACTTAGGTATAAACCACTTAAGTAGCCAGAAATGTGAACCCAACAGCATTGGGAAGCCTGGAAATGGCACAATTTCAAGGTACATTGGCATAGACCTAAGTGGTCAGTAAAAACTGAAGAGGTGGTTGACATGTTGTTGGTGCCTCAAACACCGCGACGCATAGATTCAGCCATCGGATAGACTATTTCTGGACGCCGCCTAATAAACTCAAGAAAATAATGGACGTATCCCACGAGAATTCCCCATGTAGTTGACTGAATTTGTGGTTGTGCACTCTGCATGTCCTTTGCTATCCGCCTTGCAAAAGTACTAGGTTGGCACTTTCTTCCTTCATTACCGAGGAAAGAATACTAGATGATAATATGAGCAATTTTGTGTGATATGAGTCCAGAATACGATAGATTGTCTCGTAATACTCAAAAGACACGGCGCAAAAATGAGATGAAGCATGGTTCTGCTTGAAAAGAGAGCTTCAGCATTACTTGTGTTTCCAAGTTGACCGCCAAACTGGCAAACGTTAAGCGAAAATCCCCTGTACACAAACTCCTGTGCTTCTTATCGTATTAACTATTAAAATGGGTACCCTCGAAACTCGCCGAATATGCCTCCTCTCGACACAAGTGGAAGAAATGGCTTTGTTGAGAGTTGGGGAAGGTATTGCGGTTGGCACATCCTTCTCCTACACACAGGTTCTCTGCTAGAATGTTTGAATTTCCCAAATCAGCCAAGTGTGGCTTGCATTGTATGACGGTGACGTTGAGATGACTGAAATAAAAGAAAGCTATCCGATGGGAGCAATTTCGCCTCGCAAACACTGCCCCTCGCCCCTGCTGAATTATTGCCACCGCAAAAGGGATTTCGTTGGGTTTGCTACGAAACAGAGATAGAGCACTAGAGAATTCGCAGTAACCCTTACGCACACTGGGTGGCTGGGATGGGCTATGCAGGGGGGGCCGGGAGCGGATACACCGAGACACGATCGCTCTCAAATCGCAGAGATCCCGAGTGTTTCTTTTTTGCTTTAATTTGCCTCGCTCGAGTTCTGGGCGCTCGAGGTCGCGCAGAGCTGGACTGATTTGCGTCCCCACTATTTACGCCTGCATTGGTTGCTGTGATCAATGCCCAGTGTCTTGACTCGCGGAGAGTCTTGGTGGTATGTGCGACGGTGAGTTTAACCACGTACCCTTCTGCCAGCGTGGACAGCGAATTCCTCGGCGCAACTCGCCCACGGCTCGCGGTGAGCCCCGAAAATAATAAACCGGCACGTTGCGAGAGCCGTCACCTCCTTTGAGATGCGAAAAAAACTCAGAAACAGAGATTACTATGCCAAGAGGCAAGTTTTTGCTCCGCCCTGTAAAATGCACGGGGTGCGAATTGGGCACTAGCCAACTAGCATTATCCTATTAAACCAATAACTATGCTGGGATGTCTACGACGAAGGAAACTGTATTGCTCAAGCAGGTTTTGGCTATTTTTTTTTAATGAAGCGGACGGGGTCCTCAGCACCGGCAACACGCCATGTCATACTCGGCTTCCATTCAGCTTCACAGTTGTGCAAGCCATTATTCAAATAATGCTCGGTGGCAAAAGAAAATATCAACACTAGACTCCGTTTCAGGGTCTGATAAAAACAGATCCATCCGGACGCTAATTTAAACCTGGTCCATAGTTATGCATATGTGTTTTCCGGTATGGGACTACCCGTATTGATCAATGAAAATGTCGAGCCCCTTCTCTGCACACGGTGCAGGGATCTACGTTATGCCGTGAGGGAGGACGGTAGTAGATGGATGATCGCCAAGCCTCCTAATTAAGGGGGGTGGAAATGGCCGGTAAAAATAGCACTTACACAGATTGCGCGTACTTTGTAATCCAGTGCGAAAAAACCCTCGTATTAGTTGCCATCAAAAGTGCAGAGAACGGGCCTTTTTCGGCTACCAAGGTTTTTCTTTTTCTTTTCTTATCCCTCAAAGTTTCAATTGACTTTGGCTGATGACCGCTTAACCTTTGGCGGTCTGATTCCCCTGCAGGAGCCGCAATGCTTGCCGTTCAAGGTTCTGATTGCGACAGGATAAGCTGGGACCACGAGGAGCATCGTGGATTTTCCAGATTTGGTGCCATCGTTTCGAACATTCGAGATGTGAGCTGTTTCTGACCCCTTTCCATGTCAGGAGAAACAGCTTGTCGCCTCGGATGACTGATCATGTTCGGATTTGTGACGCATTGCTGGACTCCACTCGCGATTCTATTATTCAAGTGGTCAAAAGCTCCGGAGACTTCATGCCGTGTAAGCTGGGATTCTGACTCGGTAGTAAGGTGCCTCTTTTTTTTTTTTCTTCCAGTGGCACGGTCCGCCTTCTGGAATTGCGAGAATCTCTGATACCGGCATTCGTCGTCCATCACGGGTCCACGTTGTCAATTAATTCGCCACCGCCTCGAACCTTGGCCAACAAGACCCGGTCCCCCGGAGACGGCTCCTCCGCTAGGCCCGTCCCATCCCCGCCATTGGTCTCGGCACCGGAGCCACGGTTCTGTTTCCGCCCCACCCGGCTCGGGGAAGGTCACCCCTGCCGCCGGAAAGATCTCGATGAGAGGCTCAGAGGCGATAAGTCAGACGGCGGAATCGGGTGGCCCTGGACAGTCCGCGTTGGCCCTCGTTTGGCGCCCGGCTATTCGTCCCACCAAACGGCTTTCGCCTCTCGAACCCTGGCACTGGCGTCCGGCACTTGAGCGGCTCATCTTGTCTCCTCCCCGTTGCCGCGCCGAAAGGGGGGGGGAGGGAGACACGAGAAGACAGCCGTATTGAGATTGTTGGGAGGCTGACAGGGATCAAGATGGGCTCCTAGCCGCATTTGACATGCCTGTTAGGTTCCCCGAAAGGATTTGACATTTCGGCTGAATGAATTGAAGGCTCGTGCCCTCTCCAAGTCACCAGACTAAGAGGTCGGATCCAAGGACCGCTCTCATGGAACAGGCTCCGATTGGATCTCGGGCGTTGTTGACGGGACAGCTTTCAGAAGGGCAACTTCAAAACACAGAAGACGGTGATGAATGAGGTTGCTCGTATCACCGCCACCCCTGTCCCTGGCCCCTATGTGGCTGTCAACGTGCGAAGCAGCCATCCGCCAAACGGACATGGTGGCTGAGATAAAAAATTCTCCTTGAGGGTCCGACATGCCCCCCAACGGGTTTCTCCCTGCATCAGGGCAAGCCACAGTGACGGTGACTCGCCCTCTCACCGGCTGTTTGTTTTACCTCCGACACAGGGAGCCCAGATTGAGATTTCGATTTGAGTCTACCTCGTTGCTTTTTCCCCTGCGTCACTGGCCCAACCAAGCGCCGCCATCTGCCAGGGCCCTCGCTCGTTCTCCACCATTATAAAATCATTTTGCCCACCCCCGGCCTTCCGCAACGATCGGCGTGGGCACGGTGCCGCGGCCCAGGCGAATGAGTAGCGTGCGGCGAGTGGTGGGAAGTGAACGGCCGTATGGTTTCCCACCAGTTGGCTCGTCCAGAAACCTTGTGTGCGACCTGGTGTCGGTCGTTGAAGCGACGAAAATGTGTCGTTTAGAGATAGAGGGCCCTTGTCCGGAGGGTCCGCTAGTTATTGGCAATAACGTGGTGGATTGCAAATGAGACGGGCTGGGCCGCCGGCTGCGGGAAGCGGGAGGCAGACCCTTTCTGTCAGGTCGTGGTTTGCGGGCCCCCGAAACGAACGAAGCAGAGCAAAAAGGCGGAATTGGGGAGAGCACACACGCACACGCACAACGCACACACGCACACAGAAAAAAAAAAGGGTCTTGACTCATACTGTACGAGGATGGGGCACAGATGTGGATGGGCACAGATGTGTCGTTTCGTCTTCCAGGGATGCGGCTCTGATCAGCTAGGCCCCGTGCATGCAACGTCACCAACTCACAGCCCCGTGCAGCGCAGAGGCGAGGGCGTGTGTGTTACGATATTGGTGGCATGAATGGGTATGGGTGAGGCGAGAGAAGAAAGGTTGGGAATTATACGACAAGTGTCTGGAGCAAGAAAGTTAAGATATGACATGGTATGATGGCAAGGCGCGGGCGCGAATGTCATTGTCATGTTCCGCTGGCCCCCTGGTTGCTTTTTGTCGTCTTCTGGTCTGCGCAGCGACAACGACGTCTAGGGGCGTGGGCTTTTACTTTGGCCCGACGCTCGACCTCTCTTGGGCCAATACTGTCTCAATGTGCAATGCTTTTCTGCCTGATCCAGACCGAGCGCACAGTGACTTGTCACAACCGCACCCGCCGCTCACACCGAGGGAATGTCACCACACGCCCAGTTGGGCTCACCTTCACGCCTGGCCTCTTCTAGAATTGTCCTTGGAATAGGATCCCCTGACTACCGCCCGGCTCAGAGGAGAGGAGCCCAGCGCCAGCCGATCCTTGGGATCCTGGGACCCCCACATCCTGCCACATCCCCTTGCGGCGTGCCCTGGTCCATCATTCCTCTCCGCTCACCACCTTGTTGCTTCACCTTGTAGCGGCCATCAGCTTTCCTGCTTGGCCTCCATCACCTCACCTCGAGGTCCCGTGGCCCATCCCCAGGGGCCTGGGTGGCCGATAAGGAGCTCGCAGAATACATAGTCAAGTAGAGTAAAAAATTCGGATTGAAAACAAAAGAAAGAAAAAAAGTCACTTCGTTGCGCGAACACGCAAACATAGTCAGCCACGCCGTACGCCAGCTTCAGGCCCATCTCCGACGACAACAAAGCTAACAAAACCTCACACCCCTGCCGATCCAACACCGCAAGGGAAAAAACAAAAAGGAAAAAAAAAAACAAGCACACCCGGCAGGGGTATACTGTCCTTTGGGGATACCAGTCAAAGTACCGATCTTGCGGTCTACCCTTGTTTCCCTGGTCCTGGCGGTCAGCAAGCCCCTGATAGCTTGGGGAGGTAGGTTAAGCAAAAGCCACGCGAGCGTGCAGGCGTTAAATTCACAAGGGCCTGATTTTTTTCCATTTAAGACAAAAACGTCCATCCGTCGTCGCTTTTTTTCTTCCCGTGTCCTACAAGAAAAAATTAATTAACCCTCTGGATTCCTCTTCCCTTCAAATACCACGCCTTGGTCGCCTCAGTCGCTCATTCTCGCCCTTGCTTACTTCACCTCTGTACGCAACCAAAAAAAAAAAAAAACCTGTCCGCTCGAGAGACGCTCCGATCAATACCACCTTATCTGCGTGCGCCCACCCCTTGGCCCGACATACACACATCCCACCACCATCATCGCTACCACCACCACCACTACCACACAAAATCAACAAGAATGCCTCGAGGACCTTATGACACCACTGGCGTTATCAAGCCCAGCGCTCCCAAGCCCCCGAAGCCTGGCAAGGGCCGCCGATCCGTCTGCCCACTATGAGGCCGTTATCACAAGAGAGATTTCCATCTCTTCTCTCCTTGGTTTTCCTGACATCATGCCCAGAGCTGTGTCATTGCGTGTGAGTACCCCGGCTAGAGCTGCCGCCACCCCCGGCAACCTTCACGGCGAGCGTGAGCTGACTGTGCCAAGTTTCACATAGAAAAAATAATATGGATGCACAGCACATCGAACGAGTATCATCTCGATCGCCGAATAGACTGATACGGGGATTTCATTACGGTGTTTGGGGCGTTTCTGCTTTTGGGTAGGGACAGGATAGGTTGGGAAAATAGACGGGGCCCTTTTTGTATCTGGTTATACCGGTTGTACCTCACACCAAGACGAGGGGCCAAGCGCACACGCGCATAGATTCGAGCATACACGCGAGGTTTCTTGCTAGCAAGGCCTCTTAATACCTCTAAAAGAATTTGATTTCCATTTTTGTTTTTTTAACTGCAAAATGATTCCATTCACAAACCGCCCTAGTTGTGCGCGCTTGCTCTACACTGAACGTGTGTTGTCAACTCGGCCCATGTCCCTACGCTAGGGCACGTATGTAGATCGGTACCCAACGTGACAAGCTTCAGCTGCACCCGTTTTCAAGCCCACGAGTCATTGGGCCGACAGACGAACCAGGCGAGGTACATAGGTTGCAGGCAGACTACATTAGCAGGTTGCACCTTGAACCAGTCTTCCGGGTTTGGTGGGGGCGATAGGTGGGATCGTGTGGGACCTTGAGGTGTAGAAGCTGCCGTGAATGGAGACGGCAAGGGGCCTAGCGATGCAGCCGTTGTTGTACAACAGTTCCCTCCCTTTCCTACTCCGGATGGGAATGAATAGGATATCCGAGCTGTGGGTCTCAGCCCATCCGGCCCTCCGGAGAATTTGGCTTTCTCGGAGGGGAGAGGGGGGGGCGTCTTGTAGCAAGAGGCGACGTGTATCAGACAAGAAGAGGAGGACGGACGGGTAGAGAGATGGGGGGAAAAACAGATCTGCCTCGCGAGGGGTGCACAAGCCAATTGAGAGACGAGTGGAACGATAATGACGGCCCTGATCGGCAAAATAGATGATGCCAAATGAATGAACAAAAGAAAGCAGTCTGGCCGAAAGACAAGACCGTATTAGCCCCGAGGAATCCCTTCTCTCTTTGTTGCGTCATTGAGGGGCCTGAGGCTAGCATCATGCTACATGGTAGTATCACAGACGGAGACGAGCCAGCGAACTCGTCCCCCCCCACACAACAATCATTGGTAGGAACAAGGCTGCTAGGTCCTGGAATTGAAAAAAACAAATTGTATTGTGAAAGGATGCACGCTCCTAGTTTCATGTCGGAAATGTCTGATTTGCTGGGGAACTTTTGCCAGCGGACAGCAAGAGGCATTTTTCCTCCCCCCTCGACACCAAGATGGCCCAAAGGCTGCCGCCGGTCAACGATGACGTGAATAGTGAGGGGTTTGAGACACCGAGCGGCAAACGGGCGAGGAACGCGTGGTTAAATAGTGATTCACAAGGGCAGCTGACGAGTCCCTAGGCACATATGCGGAGGGTCGCAATACATGAGTAGCTCCAGGCCCCAAAGGCAAAAAAAGAAGAAGAAAGGCTTTATTCGTCTCAATTATACCCCAGATTTGTGCCGCGTGTGTGGTGGGGGCGGGGAAAAAAAGCTGGGTTGGGCTGCATCGCATCACGGGCTGAGCCGTTGACCCAGACCGGAGCCCGGGAGCCCTCTCCGGCCGTGCACCGCCGCCGCTGGAGGTGGATAAGAGGGAATTGAAAAAAAAAAATTGATCTAACGTGGGTTCTAACGGGATTTTTTCTTCTTTTTCTCCTTCTTTGGGCATCTGCCTATCAATCTTCGTTGCTGCATGGAGCACGTTCCACGGGTTGGCTGTCAAGTGGTGCAGTGGGTGCGAGGTGGAGGTGAGGTGTGTGTGAGATGCAAAAAATGGTGGCGGGTGTCTATCAGGTCGATTTCTGTTGGTTGATGATGTGAATGGCATTGGCGCACAGTAGTCACAGTACGGAGTAGTCACGGTAGTCACAGTAGTCACCCGCCCGCGCACTCGGTGAGTATGTGAGGCCCTCTGCGGATACGTTGATACATATTTGAAGGTATTGTTTCGCCCCCTCAAGGGAGGTTTCCATCCCAAACATGTGGAGCAGTGAGGGAGTTGTTTGTGTCTCGTGGTCTCGGAATGATTTTTTTAACTTTTTTTTTTCTTTCTCGTTTTCTGCTACTTGAACCACACGAGCTGCTTACCGCCCATCAAATCATAAATCAACTTTCCGCCGACCAAAGGGGACGCAACCTCGGCACAGCCCATTTCCACATTGAGCACATTGTAGATCTGATAATAAAAAACAACCCGATTACGGATGGGCCCTTGTTCCGGGTTTCCATGCCAGCGCTTTCCTTGCGGTGTGCGCCCTGGCCAGATGCTCTTGCTACTATGGTCTGATGTGCTGAGCATCAGTCGTAACACCTGGGCATTTCCTAAGCCAGTCCCTTACCCGGCATCGAACGCGTGCTCAAACCGGCGGGGCAGGGCCGGGAGATGAGCATGGGAGCGGTGCAGGTCGCAGGGTCTGTTGGGAACATGGCCTCTGCTGCAGAGATACGCAGGCAGAGGATATCCCGGAACGGCACCTGGCCGAGACGCTCTGAGGACGTGTCGGGATTCAGAGCTGGCACATAGAAAATGGCCTGTTTCGGGGTCACCCCGTGAGGTCTATTTTTGAGACATTGCAGTGCATGGTCTGTTCGGCATATGAATTGGGTAGCCCTTGGCCTCATCATGCAAACTCACCCATTGCACGCATACTGCGCACGCCTCACAAGCTCCAAGAGGAGCTGGGCGTCAGGTTGTGTAACACGCCAGCACCTCCCAGCTCCATCGTCCTCACCTTAACGCGGACTAGCAGCCTGGGCCCGCTTTGTTTGGACGAAAGCTGCTCCGCCCAGGAGAGCTTTAGCCTGGTTTTGGCCAAGTCAGAGTGCAACGCTGGTGAGCTCCACCCCGGACGGTGCCAAAGCCGGAGGCTGGGATGCCCAGGCTAGCAAGAGCTGTCACGACAGCGCACCGGGCGAACAAGTGGCCCATCCGCAGTCCACAGAGTCGATTTCCATCAGCAGCAAGCAGCAGGCGTGTCGCAAAAACGGTTGCGGTTCTCTTGCTCAGTTGGGCTGTTGTGTGATTCAGACTTTGGCCCCTGCTTGGCTCATTTCCCTGCCATCTCACGACTCGGTAGCAACCGATCAACACCGCCCATTGACCACTAAGAGCCAGCGCTATGATCCCCTTTCCCCCCCTCCGCCACCACCCTCCATCACCACCAACCTCTTGCGTCGCGTGCTACCCCGTGTTCTGCCACCCATCCATCGCCGTCCAGCCTCTTCGGTGCCCCTCCTCCCCTATTCCAAAAGGCACCGTCACGCCTAGCCCTTGACGAACAGCCCGCCCAAGCCCAGCCTCGAGCAGAATTTGGCTCCCCGGTGCCTGCGTTTGCACTTAGCGATCCAATGGTCTCGTCCGCGGTGCACAAGCGTGCACAAGCCTCGCCAGCGTCCCCGGCTCCCGGGTGCCATACCCATTGGCTCCAGCCCAGCCGGGGCTCCGCTCTCTGCGGCACGGAGGGCCGATTCTGCTAACAAACGGTGCTGTTCTTGCGGTGACAGCTGGCAGTACGGTCATCCCTTGTCTCAGTGCTCTGTACACCGCCAATGCTGGACCCCACGCGGCCCGCACCCGCCGCGTCCATGGCCCCTCCAAACTGGCCCGTTTACACTCGACGACGGTGAAAGAGGCGGCCGAGATGCGCGGCCAGGTCCCAAGTACATAATCTGTCGGTCTGCACGTCTTCCTGTGTTCTCGTGAGCGCCTTGCACTTTTGGTCTTGTTCGACTAAGCCAATCCGCCTCGAGTCGGGCGTGCCCCAGGCCCTGTGGGCACTTTCATACTTCTCTTGTACTTTTTTCAATGACAAGGCCGCCTTGCACGGGCGAGTCGCTCATGATCGGTTATTAAGGACCATCATGGCGGTCCTGGAGAATGTCGCTGCCCTCAGCTGGCAGCAGGCCGGTTGCCTTCTTGCGGGCATCTGGTCCGTCTATGTCGTCTCGCTGGTCGTCTACCGGCTATGGTTCAGCCCGCTGGCCCATATCCCCGGACCCAAGCTCGCGGCACTGACTCAGTACTATGAGTTTTACTACGATGTTGTCCTTGGAGGACAATACACCTTTAAGATTATCGACATGCACGAACAATACGGTCCCATCGTCCGTATCAACCCTTGGGAGGTTCACGTGGGAGACCCCGACTTCTTCTCGGAGCTCTACACCGGACCCAGCCGTCGCCGAGACAAGTGGACTTTTTACAACCAGCAGGTAAGCCATCGACTATATGAAATTGCATAGTATCATCGTTGACTAACACGACGCAGTCCGGAGCTCCTCGTAAGAAGCTTTCGTCTCCCGCGCTCATCCCCACCGAAACTAACAGTGCGCCAGAGAGTGCTCTTGCGACCATCGACCACAACGTTCACAAGTTGAGGCGGAGTGCGCTGAACCCTTTCTCCTCAACTCAGAGTGTGCGCAGATTGCAGCCGGTGATTGAGGAGCGAGTGGATGCTCTGTTGGATGCTTTCCAAAACTACGCTGAAGTGTCTCAAGGCCAGCCTCTCGACGTCATGTACCCCTTCTCGGCCTTCACCAACGATGTCATCAACGAGTATGCCTTTGCTCGCAGTGATCATCTGGTCGAGAAGTCAGACTTTGGCGCCGAGGTCACCAACAACCTGCTCATTGGCACTCACATGGGCCCCTTTGTGAGCCACGTCAACTGGGTTCTCACCCTCGTCAACGCTCTGCCCGAGTCGATTTCGAGCCGATGCATGCCTGGATGGGGCGGATTCCTCAAGATGAAGAACGACATCATCGAGCAGATCCGCAGCCTCGAGTCGCAGCAGAACGCCGAGAAGTTGATGCTCGAAGCAGGCAACCTCAACCCCTTTGACATGCACACAACAAAGCCTGCCCGGGAGAAGAAGTCGTCGAAGATGGCACAGGACGGTCAGCTCCTCGTTCAAGGAGGAACCCTGACCACGTCCTGGGCCATGTCGCTGGCGACCTTCCATCTCCTGAACCACCCGCACACTCTGAGCAAGCTCCGCGACGAGCTCTTTGAGGCCATTCCCGACCCCAACGAGTCTGTCCCACTCTCTAAGCTGGAGAGCCTTCCTTACCTCCGCGGCGTGGTCAAGGAGGCACTGCGTCTCAGCATCGGAACCAGCAGCCGACTGGCTCGCGTCGCGCCCGACGAGACCGTTGTCTACTACGACCGAGAGAACGACAAGGAGTGGCAGCTGCCTCCCGGATCTATCGTGGGCATGAGCCCATACAAGACCGTCATGGACGAGTCCATCTTCTACGACGCTAGGGGATTCCACCCCGAGCGTTGGGTTGAGGATGGCGAGTACCTGGAGAAGTATCTGTCCATCTTCTGTTCTGGCAGCCGAGTCTGCTTGGGCATGGCCCTTGCTCACTCCGAGCTGTTCCTCATGCTTTCCAAGCTGTTCCGACAGTGGGGAAGCGGCGGTGTTGTCTTTGGAAGCGATGAAGGCGACGTGAGAGAGGGCGACGTTGGATGCCTGCGGATTTACGAGACGAGAGTTCGGGACTGCGAGATGGCGGCGGATTACTTCATTCCCATCCCGTATAAGGGATCTGAAGGACTCCGCTTCGTCTTCGAGCCATTCCAACCAACCGACACCCTAATGACCTAATAACTAGTAAGTCCCGCCGGGACTGCTGGATCGCCGATCCGAGCGATACGACTAAACGGCTTTTAACCGACATGATGAACGAACAAACACACAAATTACGAGTTTACGCTACATATCTCGGGCTCAACAGACACCGAGTGTCAACCGAGCTCTTTTTATTCTTACCTACTCCTATTTTCGTTCTCCTGTTTTGCGGAGGCGTTTGATATCCTGCTCATATTTCTGATATGTTATCTGGATCGTCTTGTTATTGCGGGAGCGTCATTGATCTACATTCATGCTTCAAAAGGAAGATTGGTTTTGTTTCGCCTTCATGAATGCATGGTTAGCGGGCGTCTTGGACACGAAGTTGTTGTTCTGCATGTGGACCGCTAATGGGAGCCACACAAAAATCTCCCATCGCCTACGCGGGCGAAGCGTGTAACCTTTTCATATTATTATTATCTGTCACTGTCACGCTTTTACGAATACCCATCCGACCTATGAACGGTCATGAATTGAAAATCGCCAAGGACTGGAGATCTCTTGGAAACTGGGGTTGGAAGACCGAAGGCGGAAATGAAAACGAAAAAGAAAAAAAAAAGACCTAGTCATGATCAAGAAAAACCAGAAAAAATAGCCAAAATAAATGCAAAGCACATTTGATTTGACAAATATGAGTGCCCTCTTTTCTCTCTGCTGTGACTATTGCTTTGAATTGCAACGTATATTATTGCTTGACTCTTCCAATCTCGTCTGTCGATCTCTCATCTAACAACCTTCTATCCCAGAATCCTCCGCTGCCGTAATCCGATCGGATGCACTGGGGGGACAGTGGAACCTACCTCCCTGAGCGGGTTTAGCATAGAACCCGCCAAGTAATAGAAAGGCTTTGGAAATACGGAAATACAGGGGCCGGGGTGCTTCTGGCATCCGCACAGCCCAGCACACGCGGCTGAGGCTGGGGCTTGGGCAGGGATTCTGAGCTCGCTGATTGGCCAGCGGGCTACCCGCCAATGCCGTCCAACTCAAATGACACAAATGGCCTTCGGACAGTAACTCAGTTCCGTCACCTCCTGCGACGTGTTTCGTCTCGTTTCATCCCCTCTTCTGTGTCGTTTTCTTCTTCTTTATTTTCCTTGATCTGGTGATTCCTTCGTTTCCTCGCTCGCGCTCTTTCTGATACCACATTGTTAATTCTCCGCCCGCATTCCTCTTCGTCGCAACACATCCAACTGTCCTCTTGGGCGCATCCCGAGCCATCATGGCAGCTGTCGAGCCCGCCGCCAGGAAGAAGGTCCTGAGGGTCATTACCATTTCCCTGCTTCTCGACCTGGTAAGCAACTCGCCCCCGATCTAATCCAGCGCCTCCCCTCTTCTAACCTGCGAAATCGCATAGATCTCCTTCACTTTCATCCTCCCCCTTTTCCCCAAGCTCCTCGAGTTCTATCGCGACCACGAGGGTACCGAGGTCGACGCCGATGGTCCCGCGACACTCCTCCAGACCGTCCTCCACGGCCTGCACCGATACAAGACTGCCTTTTCTCGTCCGATTGATTCGCGACACGACATTGTGTTGCTGGGCGGCGCACTAGGCTCTTTGTTCTCGTACGTGAACGATCTCCAACCTCACCCCACTTCGGTGACATACTGACGAATCGCCTCTTCTCCAGTCTCCTGCAAGCGATCGCCTCGCCTCTCATCGGCGCATTCTCCGACCGATATGGCCGTCGCAAGGCCCTCCTCGCCTCCATGTGTGGAAACATCCTCTCCGTCCTTCTCTGGGTTGCCGCCGTCGATTTCCGCACCTTCATCGCCAGTCGAGTCGTGGGTGGCCTGTCTGAGGGCAACGTCCAGCTCGCGACCGCCATGGCCAGCGACATCTCGGACGAGTCCAACCGCGGCTCTACCATGGCCATGATCGGAGCATGCTTTTCCATCGCCTTCACATTCGGCCCTGGCCTCGGCGCCTGGCTCAGCAGCATCTCGACCGTGGCTGCGAATCCCTTCGCGACTGCAGCCGGATTTAGCTTGGCGCTGATTGTCATTGAGACACTCTACCTATACTTTGCTCTTCCCGAGACACTGCCCTCGATGACGAGCGACAAGAGCAAGGATAAGGAGAACAAGAAGGCGGCACCCAAGAAGATTGAGCGAACCAACTCTCACTTCATCCTCAACGCTACCCACTTCGTCTTCCTCCTTTTCTTCTCTGGTATGGAGAGCTCCTTGTCCTTCATGACCTACGAACTCTTCGGATTCACCTCGGCAAAGAACGGAAGACTCCTTGGCTATGTCGGTCTCGTGGCGTCAATCCTCCAGGGAGGTGTCACCCGTCGTCTGCCACCATTGTTGTCCGTCCGTGCTGGTGTCATCTCTTGCCTATTGTCATTCATCCTCCTCGGCCGTGTCTCAAGCATTGGTGGCCTCTATCTCGCGGCGACTTGTCTTGCCATGACCTCGGCAACCGTCGTCACTGGCCTGAACGCACTGAGCAGCTTCGAGGCCAGCGAGGACGAACGTGGTAACAAGCTCGGCATGCTTCGCAGCTGGGGCCAGCTGGGTCGTGGTCTTGGTCCTCTTCTTTTTACCAGTGTCTACTGGTGGGCTGGGCGTGAGGTGGCTTACGGCATGGGCGCGACTGGTATCGCGGTTGTCGCTGCCACCGCATTCTTGGGGCTGAAGACTCCCAAGTCATCGCTAGTTGCCAAGGGCAAGACTGCCGAGAAGGCAAAATGATTTATATGCATATATTGATGGGGTATTGTGCCATGTAGTGCGATGAGTAGAGTGTAAATAATGGCTGTATGCCATGTTGATAGTGTTTCATCATGGATGCGGAGGGGTCTCGTCACCGTTGATAGACCGAGGCCATTGTCACTTGAGCAGGTACGATAACTAGAACATGTGTAAAAAATAATAGGAAATTCTACAATGTTTAACGCGATGCTGTTTTTCTACGCTTGAATTTTCAGTGACGCGTTGGGAGCAAATACGCTCCAAACTTGATGACGCATCACGAAAATCGCGGTTGAATCGTAGAAACAGCACCCGCGAATAAGGCAAAGAAGAAGTATTTCCACGTACACTGTACCGGTCAAAACCCGCATAAATATTTCATTCGCCAAAGCAGGTTGAACGAAAAAAAAAAGCAGGCAAAAAAAAAAAAAAAAAAAAAAAGAGCCCGCACCCGGATTTGCACCAGGATCCTTGGCTTGCACCTATGTGGTTATAGGAGTCCAACGAGTTGCTATTACTCTATACGGGCTTAACCACTCGGCCACTGGGAACAGGGCCTGTCTGTTTGTTGTGAATCGGTGTTGCCAGTTGTGCCCTTTAAACTGTTGTTTGCTCGTCAGGGGAGTGTTTGCCAGCTGCAGGAGGCCGTGAGGTGCTGTTGTGTGACTCGACGGATGAAAATGGCTGGCGAGACAATGGAAACCGGCAGGGGCACTGGTAGAAAGGGAGCGGGGCAGGTGAATGAATATTGTAACATTAAATGTTAGATGTTATAAATCCAAAACGATCAGGATACACGATTTCGTCGGTTTGAAAGTTGTCGTCCCTGTTGAGTTGTCTTATATCGTCGTCTCGCTTATTGGATACTCGGCTTATCGCTTTCGAATCGGATAGTGTTTATAGACAGAGAAAAGAGGAAAGGATAGCATGAAGAGAGTGTTGAATTCCAGAGTCTCTTATTGAAACCATTTAAAAAAAAATGATGGCAATTCTCGCAAGGGCGAGTTGAAGTCTTTGAAGACTAATACCCAGATATGGGTCCTGAAGACTCCGAGACATCATGACAGGACCCTTGCTTTTATAGCCAAAACTTCAAAGAAAGTGGCCGGGCTGTAAGAGACATTCGAAATGGGACCAGGCCTAATTAGGACTACATCAAGCGATAATAGTCGAACCACACCTTTAGCTCAAGCAGACTCTTTTTCATCTATATCATACGAGTCTTGAGATGAGACGTGGAAGTTGGTGAGGCCTACCCTACACGTGTTTGAATATGGATCTATAGTTCCCTGTCATGAGTACAATATCACATCATGACCCTGCATAACATTTGCTTTCATGAACATCGTCAGATGACTTCTGCGTTTGCAGTGAATCCTGCTCGAGCCCAACCCATAGACCCGCCGTAGCGGTGATTCACATGCCTGCATGGGGCGAAGGGAGGAAAAAAAAAACCGAACTCCACACGCGAGCTTGTCTGGAGACGATGAGTTCCCGGAACGGGGCGATGGAGGGGTGCGGCAGATGCATGCGGTGAGGACGACTACAGGCATGGGACATGGGAAAAAAAGTAACGAAAGAACTCTGCACGTGGGGTGGTATTGGAGCCCCCCCGCAACCCGCAGACGGGATTTCAACCTAGGAAAACTCTTCATATGCGTGAGCCAGTGTAATTGCCCAAGAATGGGAACATGCTGCCCGATGATAGACAGCGGCGTTGCGTTGCGTCGCGGTGCGGTGCGTTGCGCTGGCTAGGGCGGTGAACGGTGGAGGGCCTCGCGGGTGGGCCATGGCGCCTCCTTCATCGACAGCTTGGTGGGTTGGTAGTGGTTCGGAGGCGATACAACAGTGTGCGCACACGAGGCCGAGTCGTGAAGCAACTTGCCCGAGTGGGAAATGGAATGGAATGAATGGGCCACCTTGCCGCGCATTGGCGCATGGGACGAGGTGGTGAGGTGCATTAGATCCACCGTGGCTGGGAATTTTTTTTTTCACACTTTTTTTGCAGGAGGGGAGGGGCAAATTGAAGCTTGGCTCCGGATGGTCTAGATCCCCATTCTTTTGGTGCGGTTGTCTGGGGGGCCGGTGGTCTTGCTCGTTGCTAGCTCCAGTAGCTTTGCTTGACGACAAGGGAGAGGAGGGGGAGGGGCAGAAATTGCTGCGCAAAGCGCTTCGCCAGCATTGATGAGACATGCAACGACGACGTATGACACGGAAGACGTTGCCAACGGGGCGGGATCCGCCGTGTCTTGCTTGAGACGTCCGCGTGCGCAATACATGTTTGGGGCTGTAAGCATACCAGCTTCCGTCTACGTCTACGAGCACCGCAACTGAGCAGGAGCAAGAGAGAAAAAAAAAATACAACCCCTCGTTGACCCTGGTCTGTTTTGATAAGGCTCGCATGGGTGATGGTGTTTTGTCTCATTGTGTGTCTGGCCTATAAATTTTTTTTTTTTTTTTCGACTTGGGCAGATCTTCCGTGCGCGCACAAAACCCGTGCGGTGGTGGCAACCACTAGCGGCGGGGCATGACGTCCCTCTTTTCACAAGGGTGTCTGAGTGCGCAAGGGTGGCCGCCTAAATTTGAGGCGCCAGAGGAGGGGGGAGGAGGGGCAACTTGCACTCGGCGATAGCGAATGCGCGTGCTGCTTGGCTGCTGCCCCTCCCCCTCCCGCTCGAGCGACGACAAAAAAAAAAAAAGTAGCACAGCGCGCAGCAAAATATGACTGATACGGCCAAGGTCGCCACTCCACATCGACCAGCCTGTTTGAGACGCGCAACGCGCACAAAAAAAAAAAAAAAGAAGCCATTGGAAAAAATTACACTTGCTCCGGCGTGACTATAGGCTTCTCTCTGAAAAAAAGAACGCCAAAACCTCACTTACATCTCACAGTGACTCACGCCGGCCGTTTGCGTTGGGCTGACAACGGATGAGGGGCGAAGTAGGTTGGGCAGAAGGGTTCCACGGCGGAAACAAGCAGGGGGAGGGAAGACAATGGAGCATTAACCCACCCTACGCAACCTCCCTGTACCGTATTGTTGAATTTTAGGCCGTAGCGAATTTTTTTTTCTGTTTGGGCGCTTGTCGTGGGTGTGCCAAAGTCCCCGCAGGTAGCCACTAACAGATGCCATGTACCTCGTCCGTTTCTGGCAGCCCCTCCATCGGTTTTTCTTGGAGGGGTGAGATGTTGCTTGGCTTGTAAGGGGTCAATTTTTCCGTGAGATGGACTTGGAGGATTAGGACGGGAGGCAGGATAGCATAGATGGGAGGAAACGAGGCTTGGAGAGATCAAGTAGCGGACCTAAACAGGTTTGCGCGTGCGCATACCAGTTCGCGCTTTGGCTCTTTCTTTTGCCCGCGCGGCGCGTGCTGAAGAAAACTCGAAACAGACCTTCCCCCGCAGGTTTCTGGTGGCGGTAAGGTACTGTAGGTGGCCGCAAGACATGGTGGCCTCGGCTTGAAGATACGGCTGATGGGCCAGAGGAAAAGCGAGCCAAGAAAGAGACTTGACTTGCTCGGGATCATGAATCAAGGCTTCAAGAAATCGCAATACAGACTGTATAGCTGCAACATCCCAATTCCCATAACCCTGCACACATGCGCTCCCAGTTTCCCGCCTCTGTCTGATGCCGCCATGGGCATGTGCAGCAGCCTCGAACAAGCAGCGCGCACCATTCCAACTTGGCCACACTCAGCCATGCTGATGGCCTGGACTCGTCCGGTACCAGGCAAAAAAGCGCCTTCAGGAGCTTTCTGATTGGACCGCGGGCACCAGAAAAACCTGCAGGTGCAAACTCGAGGGCAGAAAAAAAAAAACCTCACGCGTGTTAGGGCAAGTCAACCTGAGCCGGGTGGTTGCCCCGCGCCGTGCAGCAGGCTCCTTCTCCCCACCCCTCCCCTACCCACCCTTCCCTCGCCCTTTTAAATCTCCTCCTCCCTCCCTTCGCCTTTGATTTTTTTCTCTCCTTCTGCTCCTCGTCTCGCATACCAGGTTCAAGCAACCCCTCTGCGAATTTGTATGTGTCTTTCCTTCCCCCCACGGCAAGCATCGAGCTTGATGAACTTTGATGTCCCATTGCTTTGCATTGCAAGGAAGTGGTTCTCATCGATCATCGACTAGCTTCGGCCGTCTCTCTCTCGACCCCTCAAGCCCGCATCCCGCTGACATCTATTCCTCTGCAGCACGTTCTTGAACACCAGTTTCAAACCAGTTCCATCAAAATCCGCCAAAATGGGTAAGGACGACAAGCTCCACCTCAACATCGTCGTTATCGGCCACGTCGATTCCGGCAAGTCGACCACCGTGAGTATCCCCGAACATATCTCATAGCCCGCATGCCTAAGTCGCACTACCCCGCGGCTTATGGCGGGGGGCTCTACGACCACAGCTTGCTAACTGTCATCTGCAGACTGGTCACTTGATCTACCAGTGCGGTGGTATCGACAAGCGAACCATCGAGAAGTTCGAGAAGGTTGGTGATATTCCCTCGATTACACTCCCCGACCGTCGATTCCCGCGTCGCCGTGTCTACATCCGAGCTACACACAAACAAACACACACCCCGCTTCGTCGATCAAATTTTTTTTGCACTGCCTGGGTTTTGTGGTGGGGCATTACCCCGCCGCCCACAGGACGTCGCAAAAAATGCCATGCCCCACTTTTCATCCGCACCACCTTGACACACAGTCACATCAAGTTGACCCAGTTACTGACTCGCATCAATAGGAAGCCGCTGAGCTCGGAAAGGGTTCCTTCAAGTATGCCTGGGTTCTTGACAAGCTCAAGGCCGAGCGTGAGCGTGGTATCACCATCGATATCGCCCTCTGGAAGTTCGAGACCCCCAAGTACTCCGTCACCGTCATTGGTAAGCCACCACGTCGCTGCACCCATGTCTCATCGTCTCTAACTCTCAATCCACAGACGCTCCCGGTCACCGTGACTTCATCAAGAACATGATCACTGGTACTTCCCAGGCCGATCTTGCCATTCTCATCATTGCCGCCGGTACTGGTGAGTTCGAGGCTGGTATCTCCAAGGATGGCCAGACCCGTGAGCACGCTCTTCTTGCCTACACCCTTGGTGTCAAGAACCTGATCGTCGCCATCAACAAGATGGACACCACCAAGTGGTCCGAGTCTCGATTCAACGAGATTATCAAGGAGACCTCCAACTTCATCAAGAAGGTCGGCTACAACCCCAAGGCTGTCGCTTTCGTCCCCATCTCTGGCTTCAACGGCGACAACATGCTCAAGGAGTCCGACAACTGCCCCTGGTACAAGGGCTGGACTCGTGAGGAGAAGGACGGCCCCAAGAAGGGCAAGACCCTCCTCGAGGCCATTGACTCCTTCGACCCCCCCAAGCGTCCCTTCGAGAAGCCCCTCCGTCTTCCCCTCCAGGATGTGTACAAGATCGGTGGTATCGGTACGGTCCCCGTCGGTCGTGTCGAGACTGGTGAGATCAAGGCCGGTATGGTCGTTACCTTCGCTCCTTCCAACGTCACCACTGAAGTCAAGTCCGTCGAGATGCACCACCAGGTCCTCGAGAAGGGTTCCCCCGGTGACAACGTTGGTTTCAACGTGAAGAACGTCTCCGTCAAGGATATCCGCCGTGGTAACGTTGCTGGTGACTCCAAGAACGACCCCCCTCAGGCTGCTGCCTCTTTCCAGGCCCAGGTCATCGTCCTCAACCACCCCGGTCAGGTCGGTGCTGGTTACGCCCCCGTTCTGGACTGCCACACTGCCCACATTGCCTGCAAGTTCGCCGAGATCGAGAAGAAGATCGACCGTCGTACCGGTAAGGCTACTGAGGAGGCCCCCAAGTTCATCAAGTCTGGTGACTCCGCCATCGTCAAGATGGTTCCCTCTAAGCCCATGTGTGTTGAGGCTTTCACTGACTACCCTCCCCTGGGTCGTTTCGCCGTCCGTGACATGCGTCAGACCGTCGCTGTCGGTGTCATCAAGGCCGTCGAGAAGTCCGCTGGTGGTGCTGGCAAGGTCACCAAGTCCGCCGCCAAGGCCGCTAAGAAATAAACTTCCTGTTTTTGAAAGGACCTTTATGACTGGGATCTCGGCACTTCGAACCCGTGCCCAAGAGCTGATGTACTCGCTTCTACGACGATATGATCTTGATGGCCTTTGCATGAGCACGAGGCACATAATGAGAGGCAGGGATTAGTAGTTTCTCAGGTTGTGCAAAAACAACGAATGAAAATAAAAATAGAGTCTAGAAGTGATTCGTGCCAAAATAACTTGTTCTCCTTACCATGTGATTGTGGTTCATTGTGATGCTGTGAATTGAAAAGGCTGTGAAGCTGTGCTGGGCTGCTAAGCCGCACTGCGTTGTCTCTGTAGGACATGGCTGAGGCTCACCTACCACGCTGCGAGGTCAAAATTCACGTGACCCATACGTGGTACCTAGGTTCAAATGAATGACCCATCTTGGTGGGCGGGATGTAATATTGATACAGCATCTATCGTACAGTACTTGAGTAATTTACAGAACTAATTCCTATCTAGAACTACCGCCTATATCTTACACCAACCCCCTTCTATATTTTGTGACCCCATATATTTTTGTACCATAATTTCATGTTTGTCTGATTCATTCGTTTCTGGATGATGTGGGAGTGGCCGTCGTGCCGGTCTGGTCGGAGCTTGTTGGTTTCGGCTGCTCGAAGTGGTTGTCGAGACCGAGCAGCTTGGCAAGCTCGGCCTCGATTTCCTTGGTAGTCAGCTCGTTGTCCTCGATATCATCAAAATCCTCGTCGTAAAGTTCGTCATCCCACTCGTCATCCATCAGATCCAGATCAGCCAGAATGGCCTCAGGGTCTGGACTCTCGGTTAATGAGGCGTCGGTGTTTGCGCTTGCAGGAGTAGCCTGTGCCATTGGGCGCCTCGTTGGGATTTTGAATGGGTCATCCTCGTCCACCTCTTCCTTGCTGGCGCGCTTAGCCGCCTTCTGGCGCAGTCTGCGCTTCTTGGAAGCACTCATGTCGGGCGTGATTCCGAATTGGTCAAGTTGATCTCCTGCTCTGCTCGAAAAGTGCTTAAAAAAGTCGGACTCGCTTATCTCTGTTTCTGGCAGATCAGGTGCTGCCTTCTCTTCTGTTGCATCGGTTGTGGTTTCTTCAACTGGCGTGCTAGCGTCAACATCCTGCGTTGTAACGGGTCTGTTCTCCGTCATGGCAACGATAGATTCAGCAGTTAGCTTCTCGACCTCGGCAGCAGGTTTGATGGGCGCCTTGCGAGGCTTCTTCTCCTTGGCGGGCTTCTTTTCCTTCAACTCTTGGGCATTGAGCTCGGACACAACAAAATCATCGCCAAACTCCGTCGCAGGCAAGTCGTAGCTGTAGTCATCGAATTGCTGCGCCTTGATGAGGCTGAAGCCTTCGTCCCAAGAGAAGAATTTTCCAGTGGCGACGTCCTCCACAAGTTGAAGGAATTTGTCGCGCTGCTCACCACGGAAGTCGGTGATGTTAGTTCCCGGAAGACCTGCTTGAAGAGTAATCTCTCGACGCTTGCCTCCGTGTTGACCTGCCTCAATCACAGAGTAGCGGAAGGTGTGACCCTGCCATGGCATCTCGATGGTCTGATGGATTTCAATGCCACGGAAGTCATAGAGTATATTCTTCGTAGTTTTTGATGCCTTGGTGCTTTTCGGGTTGGAGCCGAGCCACTGTTTAGGGATGGACAGGGCCACATCTTTCGGCGTCTTAAGCCGAGCTCTGAGAAGATCGAAATGCGAAGTATTGAGGTATTCTTGCAATCCGGGTTGGTTGATGTCCAAGGGCAGATTGCGTTCGTTGACAAGGCGCACGTCCACGCTCTGGCCAGGCAGCATGACATCGTCGACATTCCAGGGGACGACACACTCGACAGATGTCTCTTTCGGTATTTGGAAATCGTTTATATTGGCATCAGAGGTGATGGGGATGTTGACGCGAACAGGCGGGCCGACCTTTTCGGGATTTTGAGAATGATCAACATGTGGCGTAAACTTGAGGATCATGACCGTCGTCTGGGACAAAGCCTCGCCATTATCTGGCTTTAACGTAGAAAATGCGGCGGGATGAGGTGTGACTGGGGATAGAATTCGACGCCTCTTTGAGAGCTTTTCCGTGGAATGCTGAGCTTCCGAATGGAGAAGATGGCCGAATGTCGCTGTGGTGAAGTGTTGAGCATCCTTTTCGCCCACCGAGTACTCTGAGAGTGAAGCCGCGTTGGCCAGTCCTAGAGAAGGCTCTGCTCTGTTGCTCGTTTCGCCCACGGGTGCCACGCATCTGAACCATGTTTGAAGCTTGTCCCTCCAGGCCCTACTTCTCGTCTCGCGGTTGAATTCGATGAAAATACAATTGCTAGAGCCCAATGCAGGAACACACTCGACGTTATCAACAAGCCCACGGGTTGGTCGAGTAGTTAGTAACCGCAGTACTGTGTCTGCTTTGTCTTCGTTCTGGTAGCGCGGTGAGAAGTCGGGATTTTTGCCAGCGAACCATGAAACTTGAAGCTCCTGGATCACGGTTAGCACCAGGGAAACACTGAGCTTTGGAATAACATACCACATCGTTGCCCTTCTTATGAAGCCTCAAAGAAGTGGATGTGATTTTCGCAAGGTCCTTTAATTCGGTAGCCGTTGGCGTGTGCTTCGTAAACTTCTTGATCGGTAACATGCGGTGGTGAACTCGGTTGAAATACTTGTCCAGCCGTTCTAGAATGGCATAGGTTGACGCTTTCTTGGATGTGATATTGATGCGGCACTCATTTGATGTTGTTGATATCTTTTCGTTGTTGGCCTCGTCAAGAAAGTCGTTCTTTGCATTTCTCAAAAAGGCGCCTTTGCCGTCTGGATTCATGTTGTTAGTCCATTTCATTATTAGTTTTGCAGCTCTCACTTACGGGACAAGAAAGGAAAGTAGTGAGGATCAATCCAGATAAACGTTTGTCCCAGGTCATCAACATGCTCTTGAATCTCAATTCTCCATTTTCGACTGATAAGTTTGTGGACCAAGGATAGCTTGGATGGCAGCTTGACGGTTTCGATTGTCTTAAACGGAGCCCAGGCGATCTGTTTGGCGATCCAGTAGTAGTCTCCCAGTGTTTTCTCCACGACTTCAGATCCCGTATCGTAATCCCGAACATACTCTCTTAATTGGTCTGTAGTGAAACCCTTGGATAGAGACAGTGCTAATTTTTCATAGTCCTTCATTCGTAGCGCTTTGGTATCGGGCCGTAGTTCATTAATATTGTTCCAAACTTCTTCTCTCGAGTCAACCTCAGCTTCGTCTTCGCCTTCGGCCTCGGCTTCTCTCGTTTTCGCCTTCACCAATGACCAGTCGATGTTGGTTATAGAGTCCTCTATGGGCTTTTCTTCGATCTCTATTGTGGGCGGCTTGTCGTATTGCATCTTATTTGGGTTTCTGACAATGATTGCATCCGCCTTTTCACCAAGCGCCGATACGTCCAGAGCCTGGTTTTCTAGAAGAGGATGGCGTATATTGCGACGGCCTTCATGTTTCGAGAAGAATCCTGATTTATGGAGAATGTCGGACGAGAAGGTGAAGTCGGAGTTCATTGTTGGGTTGGTGGCAGAGTCGCTTGAGTCATTGTCTGCCGATGACGTTCCTGATGGTGTTCCTTGATGTTTCCTTGGCGCTTTTGTACTATCGGTTACTTCAGCGAGGAAATTGTCAATCTCATCAGCGATTGCTCGATCGGTACCGCTCAGCTTCGTCGACTCCCAATTGACGTCGTCGAGTTCATCTTCGTCGCGCTCGTTTGCCTCATCGGAGTTTTGTTGCTTCGCAGCACTGGGGGCCGAAAACTTCTTCGCTATGATTGCATCAATGTCGACATGTTTTGAATCCAAGTTGGACGCAAAGCGCCGTTGTCCCAACCCATCTCGGATGGGAAGACAACGAACAGCTGGCACCACGCTGCGCTGGGTAAGGCGAGTCCGGCACGCCAGGCAAATGCGCGACACGCGCGCTGCCCTAGATATCATGAGTAACAATACAATACAAAAAATACAAGCATGAAGAAGCTGTATGCGACGCCCTGTCGGAAGTGGTCAGGCCGTGAGCAGATGATGTAAAAGTTTGGGAAATTTTAGGGTCCGATAAGATAAGAGATTAGATTGCAACCTGCTTGCTAATGGTCAGTGCTGTGGCCGATCACCCCACCACTCTATGAATGACAAGGACAAAAGACAGACGCACAGCTAAGATATCAATCGGGCAAAGCTGTAATTTCGAGAGATTGAAATATATTCGACTTACTGCGCGGAGTATTGCGTACTTAATCGCCATTTCCCCTTCTAAATGGTAGAGGGTTTGGTTCAGAGCTAGGTCACGGGCCACACGTTCTGGTCCACGCCATGTTTGGTGGGGGTTTCAGTCTTGTTCAGATTGTGGTATGACGGTGTTCTCTACGTAATCAATTATCTATTTTGACCATTTTATGTGGTATAGCCACTTAGAGTGAGATAAGCAGATGGTTCAATTTGTCTTCAGTTGTTCTTGGTATCCAGCTGGGTTTGAGCGTCGTCGCGGCTAGACACCTGGATGAACAATCCCCAATATGAGAAACGAGGTTAAAAAAAGAGGTATAGAGAAGTACTATGGGCTGGTGGTTCACTTTCTATAAAGTCTCGAATGGAGCCTATACTGCTTGATGGGAGAAATACATATCAATGCGAGCAAGGATAGAGCAAGGATTAATAACCAAACGACTCGAAACGCTTTGATAAAGGACTTGATGACGCCATCGTACCACCCATCTGTTAGATTTCGGAGCTGATCCAAGTTGCCTAGGATTCGTGAGATTTCCTTTTTGGCGCCTGGCTCGTTCCCAAACCGGTACCACGGACGCCTGTTCAAAGTGCTTTGATAGGCAACGGATATCAGTGTAATATCAATAGTGCTGCCGATATTGCGAGCTAAGACTAGTGTCAAATTAGAATAATTACTAAATTATGCAAGCAAAAGAGGTTGCGTGGTAGTTATCCGAAGCTCTTACAAGTAGTAGCTGCCACCACAGCTTGGGGGGAGTGGTCAACTGCAGTGAGGGTGGCTGTTTGCGTGACATTGAGGGCCGCCCCATAACCAGCCTAAAAAAGAAGAAAGCCAAAGACGGTGATCCAGGCTGAACTAACCTCATCTTAGAGCGTGAACATGACCGCCGCCACGGTCATTGTCAACCCACTCATGACGCCAAGTCTGACGTACTTTCCAATACGTCTCATGTGATAGCCAGAGCCCAATGCCCCCAAAGACATGCCAGTAAAGGCCGGGAAAACCGTGAGCCCACAAGAACTGGCGATATTTCCTAGAACCTGCAAGTAGAAAGGTAGATACAGGGTACTGGTCATGGAGATGGCAGCAATGCAAAGTAGACTTAAGCAACACGCAAGCACTGTTCGGTCGAGGAGCAAATTGACTGGAATAATGGGTTGAGTTGCTTTACTTTCCCACCAAATCAACATGAAGAAGAAAAGAACCGAGAGCGCAGTGGATACAATTGGCAAAGGATGTGTCTATGGCACCAGGTTTCCGCCTGAATTCAGGCCGAGGACGAGCGACTTGAGGAACAAGGAGATCAAAATTGCACCGCCGAAGTCAATGCGAGAAATGTAGGATTTACTCGATTGCTTAGGTGTCAGTTTGACCAGCATCATGACGGCGACGGTAGATATTAATGCTGGCGGTGCCTGCGCGAGGAATGCCATCCTCCAGCCAAGATTAGTTTAATCGTTTGAGGATGCCCCCAATGACAGATCCCGTCAAAGTGCCACAGCTATGAAAGATGTTCCCAATGCTTCCGATCAGCCCCCGCTTGCGCAGAGGGATCAAGTCGGACCCGAGAAAGCATGCAATGGTTATCAAGCCTCCGCCGATTCCAGTGACTAATCGTCCCAATATCATGGAGGCCTGGCTTTTTTTCAACGCCGCAAGTGAGATTTCCCGCCGCAAATATAACATTGCAGAACGCCAGGCCCGGGCCGCGGCCAAAGATATCTGTCAGGCGACCGGGTATGGGCTGGATTGCAGAATTGAATATGATGTACGACGTAGCAAGCCATGAAAGCAAGCTGAGGGAGCCAAATTCGCTCGAAATCGGGCCAGAAAGCGTTGCTATGATAGTGGAATCGAGCGCACCGAGGAATATCCCGAACCAAGCTGTGGAGAGAATAAGACACAGTCTCGCGGTTGATATGTCGCCCGTGATTATGGTTCCTCCTTCGCCCTCCCGGTTTTCGGAGGCACTCTCTATGGGAGAAGCTGTAACGTGCGGATGTGGCTTTAGCAGTGGTGTGGTTTCTGTGATGCCGGTCTGCCGGGCCTGGCCCGATGTCTCAGGATTAGTGCCGTGCATTTTGATGACGCTAAGTTCCACCCGGTTTTCAAGGACGGGATGAGTGGACTAATCATCGGGGCATCGATAGTAAGTGGGCCGGAAAAAAAGAATTGGAACTGTGCAAGAATGTGTTTATTGATTTGGGAATATTGGAGTACTAAAGATATAGGGCGGACGTGACTGGGTCCGGGCAGATTCAACTTACATACCTAGCAGTAGTACACGCAATGAGCGTGTTGAATACCCAATAAACCGTTTATTGTAGATATCCCCTCAGAGAGCGATTGGATCTTTGGAGGAGCAGAAGTTCCGACATTGGGGCCAAGCGGACGCAGGTCTCAAAGCGTGCATTGCATGTACTTGTCGCTGTGACGTAACGTGTACTGGAGAATTCCAGAGCACCTATGAGAAACCTCAAATATAAGACTGTCGTTACTTTTTCCGCTGGACTATTATGATTCGATATTCTAGCGCCATGATTTTGTTGTCTCTGCCCAGATGCCACAATATTTTATTAGTTACGCACTCTACTGCATTGTCTTATGTATGGCGCCCTCTGACTGCTAACTGCATTTGCTCTAGCATGTGACACATCACAGATATCTGCATACGCATCACCAAAGTAGGCAAATGAAGATTGGAAGTCTTGACTGGGAACACCCGGTACGATAAGAAAAGTCAAATCATGCCGTGACACGATGCTGAGTTGGCGTGAGGGCGGCCGAGTTGAATGGCCACTCAAGCAAAGCTCTGATAGCCCGGGTCGCCTGTTCCCATCGTGCCGTAGTCTCTTCCTCCAGATGCACAACATTTGTGTGCACATGGCTACTTGGCATGTTTCCGACAAGCAAAGAGGAGATCGAAACAAGTTGCTTCACCAGCAATTGCTAATAAATACACCTTGTAATGCATTAGCATTCCTTCTCTGGTATACGTTATGTCACTGAAACCAACCCGACCGAGCCCTAGGGAGGACGGAAAAATTGGAACATGTTGTCTGCGCGTATCAATGATTCCATTTGATGATGGGTGACACATGTCTCTGGTGCGGAAACACGACCAGGAATCATCTCCATAATTGCAATAACCCTTCCCATCTCCAGTGCAATGTTTTGTGCAGGGATTAATGCAGCTTGTGGGCATCATTCATATCACTGAGGATCAGCCTGCGAGTAAGGACAAGAAGCGCATTCAGCTTTACCCAATGGATAGATAACTGCTGTAGATCATGTAATTGATGCACCGCATCGGTTCGGTTCGGGCTACATTGCTAGCAATGGCAGGATAAGATTCGGCCGCAGCCACGTCCAAGTCTTACAAGTACGGAAATTTCCCGTCATAATGACAACGCACTTTTTTTACCCGCTCACTGCACATATGCGATGATACTTGCTTGCATAGAATTCCCGCCCGGTCACTCTAATTAGGAAATGATACGACTTTGTATCGATGCATGTCTTAGACCACAAATGAGGGGAACATCCCTGTCCTGAGACACTTAGACGCCATGTCTCACTTAGACCTCATCACGACGTCAGATGTGGCTTGTCTTGAAATGAACTTGCGCACACAGTATTCTTTTCCTGTCGGTCGGCACCAGCGGGTTTCACAGGCTCACAAAACATGCCATTGCCTCCTTAAACACGTCTCATTCCCCTCACGATTTTGCGATGGTACAGCCGCCGTGATATTTGCTTAGGGGCGAACATGATGAAATAGACGGATGAAATAGATTAATAAAAAAATCCATGCACTTGAGATCAATGTTCTTGCGCCTGCGAATTTAACTCAGCTAGAGCTACTCTGGAGGACGAAACGAGACATGTCAAGCTCAGCGTGGCTTATATAAGCGAACCTCAGCTTTCACAACCCAAAATGGCATCTTGCTCACACGTTTATTCCTACGCTTACAAGCTTCCCGCCAACCATCAAGGCTGATCCAAGCGCCCGATAGAATTCGCCAATTCAGCGCCCCTCGGGTATTTCACCATGAAGACTCTTGGCCTTCTTGGTGGCATGAGCTGGGAGTCCACCGCCATCTACTACCAAGAAATCAATCGACGTGTCCGACAAGTCAAAGGAGGGCTTCACTCGGCCCCGTGCGTCATCTTTTCATTCGACTTTGCGGAAATTGAAAGGCTCCAGCATGCTGGGAGATGGAAGGAGGCCGGCGCTTTGCTAGAAGATGCAGCCATCAAGCTCAAGCTCGCTGGCGCAGAGGCCGTAGTCATTTGCACAAGCACCATGCACATGGTAGCGGGAGGGATTGAGGATGCATCGACGCTTCCCCTTATACACATTGCCGATGCAACAGCCGAAGCCATTAAAAACGCTGGATTTCAGTCCGTCGGACTCCTGGGAACCCGTTTTACCATGGAGAAAGATTTCTACAGGGCTCGGCTGACCGAAAAGCACGACCTGCATGTCATTGTCCCCGACGAAGCAGGTCGGGAGAAGGTGCACTCTATCATTTACAAAGAACTTTGCAATGGCATTGTCACAGAGACCTCTCGCGAAATTTACCACGAGATTATTCGGGATCTCGCAAAAGCAGGCGCGGATTGTCTGATTCTGGGCTGCACGGAAATCGGCATGTTGGTTGAGAAGACCGGCAGCGAGCTTCCTGTATTTGACAGCGCGGAGATTCATGCTCACGCTGCGGCTGATTGGGCCATGGATGATTCTAATTAAGAGTGGCCCGAGGAGCGTAATTGGGTTGACTACTGGACCATTGGGCGTTGGTCCGGACACGAAAAAAAAACAAAAAAACGAGGACGTTAGATCCAGTCAAATAGAAGAAAAGAAGCACTTCATTCTTTCAATTTTTAGTCCATTTCCGCTATCAATGAGATTTATTGAAAAATCTAAACCTATCTACATAAACCTGGAAGCCAATTTAGCGGACTGGGAGGACTCGGAATCCCTTGGGGCGGCCGTGATATTGTATCTTGGATGGGAGTGCCACAAGCAAGTCATCGGTCGCAAATATGCACTGGTGCACTGGCTGAAGAACCTCTTCCTTGTTGCCAATTCGTGCCCAGGTCAAAAAGGAGGATTCTTCAGTGACAAGCACGGGAACCTGGCGGACGTCTCGAAAAAAGGCCAGCTTCTCTGGATCCCGAAGCTGCTGCTCCAGAATGTCTGGGTGGCTGCGTTTGAGTAATCGAAGCATAGCGCAAAGTTCGACAAAGGACGTTGGCCCGAGGCCATGCTCGTCGCAGTATGACCTCAGATCCTCAACCCATCCTTCACCAGAAACGCCGTGGAGGGAAAGAAACCTGAGAAGCACAATGGTGGCGATCCGGTTACTGCCGTCGAGAACTATAAATCGGCCGCCATCGCTGGAGCAAATCGGATAGCCGCGAGTGACGGTGATGGGTGCAATATAGTGGCAGCTGGTGTCCGATTCCAGGATCTCACTCATCATCTCAACAACTCTTGGAGCAGATGCAAGCTCGGAGCGAGCCAAAGCGTCAATGTCAAGATACACATACACCAGCTGCTGGTCCTGGGCCAAGGGGAAGTGGACGTAGGCGACGTTCTGAGACTGCACGTGTGCGAGAAAAGACGACTCTGAGGCTAGCTGAGCTGAAAGCTCTTCCTGGATCTTGGTTGAGACTGGCGATGGCATGTCATAGGCCCCAGCCTCCACGGCACCGATAATGGAAATGAATAGATCTGTCTGTGATCTAAAATCCTTGCGCAGCCCACCGATAGGGTCCTTTAGAAATGCGTGGATTTGCAAGAAGCGCTCAACTCGCGTCGGACACCAGACGAGGCCACGCCGGACAAAGTCTGAGAGGGCACGGCGCCAAAGCTGCAAGCCAAAGTTTTCGACTCCTGACTCAGTCTCATAACTCGCGAAGTTGCTGACAAAGTCTCGAGAATCGGTGGGAAAACATTCCGGGGTGTTCGAGGCTTTCATTTGGGAGATGATGATCCGAGCGAGTGTTTTTGCTCGGGTTTTGAGCTTTCTCACAGTTTCCGGCCAGTTCAGAATGACATCGTCATGGGTCAGCAACTCAGCTATGAGAGGCACCATCACTTGCGGGATCCTACGTTTCTCCACGCAGGATAGCATGTACGTGACCCTGGAGATTTCCAGGTTGGCATGGCCAGCCGTCGTCCCTCCGTTTCGTGCAAATTCCAACTCGGGTTTTCCAGCAGTCGGGTACAGTGCGACAGGATAAGAAGAAAAGCAACCTGTTGCGATTCTTCGTGCTCGGAGTTGAGCCAACTCTAGAAGAGTACTCTTGCTTGGTATTTCCACATCCCGATGAGGGCTTATGAGCTCAAGGGGGAGTCGGTTGCTGTTAGAGGGTATGCTGTTCACTTGTGGGGGTTCCAACCGCTGGCTATTGGTTTCAATGCTGATATTCAATGGCTCAGGAAGTAGTTTGATGTGTTCGTGCGAACTTCTCCCTGGAGAAACGTTTGTTTCATCGTGTAATGCCTTGCGTAAGCAATCCGCAAGCACGACGTACTGCTGCAAGGTGTTGTAAGTGTGAACAGATAGCCTCATCACCCTCTTGGGATATGCGGGCCAAGAATAAACAGGGACGGTAATTCCATGTTTTTCCCTGAGGATGTGTTGGATGCGCGGGACACCTTCTGGTTCCGGCCCTGTGGAGTCTGGCAGTGGAATGATAGCCATCGAAGCTATCATCTCATCGGGGTATGGAACTGGGATACCGAGGGCCTCACAAACCACCCTGCGTGCAGTAATAGCCAGATCTCGGTTCCGTCTGGTTAGCGCCCCGTATCCCCCTGGAACAGTTGTATTCAAAAACCGAATGGACGATGGGAGGGAGAGTGTAGCAGAGGGGTCAGCGGTCCCCAGCCAAGTGAAGTCGTGTTCAAGGTTCGAGTACTTGGACCCGTCTCCTTTGTAGGGGGACTGGACAATGATGAGAGGCTTTAGACTCCTGATACGATCTTCTCGCACGTACAGGAATCCCGCCCCGCGAGGCGAGCACATCCACTTGTGGCAATTAGCTGCATAGTACGCAGCCTGAATGTCACCCAAGTTGAGCGGGATCATGCCTGGAGCATGAGCGCCGTCCACCAAGGTGTCAACATTCCGAGAATCCAACTCAGAAACGATCTCTTTGATGGGGAATACCATCCCAGATCTGCCGGGAATGTGGTCGATGACTGCAAAACGCGTCCGAGATGTGACATGGCTGAGAATTCTCTCCAAAACCTCGCTCGGGCCAGAACATGTCAGAGGTATGTCGACAGTGACTAACTTGGCACCATGGCGCTTGGCCATAGATTCCAGTGCCATGAGTACAGAGCTGTAGGCATGATTGGTCGTCAGTACCTCGTCGCCAGGGCTGAAGGTGCGACTTTGGATGACGACGTTCAGAGCGTGGGTTGCGCCGGGAAGCAGCACCAAACCTTGTGGATCCGCATTCAGAAACTTGGCTAGGGCTTCTTTGCTATCTTTCCATGAAGACAGATAACTCCGCTCGAAGAAGCCGTGCGGGTCCGCTTCGACTTGTTGTCGAACTTCATTCTGCCTTTCAGACACAGGAACAGGGCAGGCACCGAATGCGCCGTGATCGAGATAAATGATACCAGGATCAAGCTGCCAGCGGCCGAAAGTTTTGTTCAAGGTAGCGTCAAAATCGGCCGACTCATGTCGATCCGTTGATGAAGTAGAGTTTGCAGATGGCGTCTCGCCCGGTTGGGAGGTTGGATTGGCTTGGTTGGAGACTGGCTCCAGGGTGCCCAAGGATGGATCGATAAGTGAACGCATGGAAATTTGAGAAAAACAGAGGGTGTACGTAAATATGGGCGGTTACTTGAAACTAGATAGTAGCCGGCATTTTATATCTTTTAGGATCTTGGCACCAGGTCTGCGGACAGCCTGGGAAACGGGAGAGAACAGGACCGAGAGCGCACCGTTTGATGACATGGGGCCTTTTAACTGTGTTACATAGAGATCCCTGGGGTTTGTCCCTTGTGTCTCAGCCAAGATGTGATAGCTGTTGTCATATGTCGTACAACATCAAATGGGCATCGCTGACGGCGGTTGGGCGAGGGGCCGATGCCGACTGAGCAAACCTCACTCCCTTCTTTGCACGATGATGAAACATGAAGTAGGATTGGTCATAAAGCATCCGTAGCACAGGCAGGGAAGGTGCATTGTCTCCTAGCGGCTAGCTGCCTTGATGACCGACATGCGGCCGAACGACGGACCATGACAGGAGTTGTATGCAGTATCCCCTTCACAATGAAGACAGGAAACTCCTATCCAAAATGTCACGGCACATTGGAATTTCAATGAAATTTATTGTCGTTATACCGGGAACCAATCTCCCGAAATGCAGTTCTCTAAGTGCGACTTGGACAATGAGATTCGCGGACATTTCCCTGAGCGGGTATGCAAAGTTGATACAATTCTATATGATGTATAACTCCATCCTTTTGCCAGCTGCCTCTTCATTCCAGGCTAGGGGCCGGTACCCTTGCGTGAAGCCAATCCGCCGGAAGACATTGGGGAACTGCTTCACCTGGTTCGGCTGTCGCGCCAAATCATCCTCACCCGCCTTGACCAACACTAAGCCATAGTCATCATCGTTCGCGAATTGCGTAAAAGTCTTTGAGCAGAGGCGAAGGCAATAGACTTGAGATGCGCTCACATCCTCTTTCAGGCGATACGGATGATCTACACCCATGACATGCGACAGCGGTCCCTCCATTGCTCCCCTGAGCCACATGTTGTTACCCTCGACGAACGGGACCACCTCTAATACGGTTCCAGTGAGAAAAATGTATCCAGAATCAACTTGGCCATACGAAAATTGGCTGTTTTTAAGACACTCTGTGCGGTCCAAATCAAACTCGACATAGGATCTAGTGGACTCGGAAGGTGCGGTGCCCCAAGTGACCGCTCGTTGTAAGCTAACCCAACTCCAACTTGGACCCAGATACTTATCCGTTTTACTTGGGACTGTTTCTTGTTCATCTGCCCACCAGCACAGGCCACGAAACAAGTCTTTCTCCCAGAGACCTGCGAGATATCGACCAGTGAGGTTGTTGGACCATTTGAGTGCCAAACCCGCCAAGGCAGGGAGCCGGTCTGTTTCAACGCTGAGAGACCTGTGAGAGTAGTGGACAACCATTTCCCGCCACCCTTCGTGGTGCCGGAAATGGCTCGTTGTGCTCTTTTCACCGAATTTGATGGTGCGGCGCGGCGGCGTGAACAGGTCGTCTTCATGAGCAAAGAGCGTTCCGCATTCACAGTCCACGCTTGTCGCACAATCATAGATCATTTCATAATTCGTGAAGTGAAGCACACGAGAAGCCAATAGACGCTCTTGGTAGCACCAGCCCCGGGTCATGAGCTTATACTTTTTGTAGATCCACTTCCTAGAGTCTGGAGAGAGACCAGCCCCACCCTTCACAATGGCCTGTCTATCTTTCTTACTTGACCCTAGGCCAAAATGCTCGTGGGTCGTGGATTCCCGTCCGTAAATCTTGAAAGCATCATCGTTTGGAAAGGATCCGGACAGCTTCAGTGGTGGCTTTCTGTCGAAGAGAAAGCCTATGGCTACATCTGCTGATTCAGTGACTGAGAGAACCAAGTCTGCGTTACCATAGATGGAGGCCATCTTTGCTGCTTCAATTTCCCAATCGCCTTTGTCATCTTGGATGATGCATATAGCATCAATCCAAAGATACTTTATGCCCAGATTCCTCGTGATTGTCACAGCGTCTTGGAAGGTACGGGGCGTCTTGGCGAAAGGGATATTCGTCTTCCGCTCTTCCAATGTCTTCGCTGTTGTTTGAAACGGCTCAGATTCTCCCCAACAATAGGAGAGAGCAACGTACGGGGGCTTGGTCTCATCCAGAGCGCCTCCATGATCCAAAAGATGAATATCGTCATTGGTGGAAGGACCTAAGCTCACCACGCGCTTGGGAAAGCTTTTACTTGATGAGGCGTCCACTTCCTTGCAAACTGGATGAGACATTTTGCACGACTCTATCCACTGCTTCATCGTGTTGAGGCCGCTCTCAGAGCATGGATGCGTAGCGAGATGTCTCACGGGCCCTCCCGGAACAGAATTGAAGCCGAAGCTGTCGATAGGGCTGTGGTATTTCATAGAACATCCAATTGTCGGCCATGGACACGGCGCATCTAATACTTGTTATGAAAGCCCAATCTTCTAGAAAAAAAAGAAAGAAAAAAAAAGCGTTGTCTCACCTGGTAGTGTGTAGAGCTCATAAGGTCCAAACAGAAGTTCGCCTCTTTCATATTGGTTCTCCGGGAAGAAGAACAAAGCGTCTTCGTCATCTTCGTCCTCAACGTCTTTCTCCCAGATACAAATCCGAAAAACATTGCCTTTGGCAAATTCCAAAGTCACAGTAAACCGTGGGTTATCAAAGGTGGCAGCACCTTCAGTCAACCCAATAATGGCGTGCCTGATCAGTTTGCAAGTCACGCAACCAGAACCTGCCGAAGCGGCAAGTTCCGGTAGAGGAACCTCCCGTGCAAATGGGGTACTATCGACATCTTTGGAATCAACTCTCCAGAGCCCTCTGACGAGTCCAACGGCAGCAGCCGAGCGAGCAGACAGGTTGAAGCATGACAAGCAATGGAGGGGGTGCCGTCGTATTTCATCGTCATCATCACCAACGCCAGAAGGGAAAGGCAGCTGTTTCAAGGCCAGAAAATCCATAGCGGGGTAACGATGCACAGCATCAACTCAGCACAAGAGTGAATAATTGTTGTACCAGCGTGAGACGACAAAGGCTGAACTGGCCCCTCGTCTATTCTCCCTTGTAGTAAGCATTGTTGTACATGGCCAGGGCATGCAGGGGCCGCTCATTGGGCACAGCTGCATACCCTGTAGGCCACTAGGCTTGGCCGTAGTTGCCGCGTTGCTGTTCTCGCATTGGATTGGTTGGTTAAAATCCACGTCGGTCGTACTGTAATCACCGATACGCTCCTGGAGAATGAGATGGCACTAGGATTGGTCTTGGCGCATGTAAGAAGAAGTCTGGGGCAGACATGGGTGGTCGCAATCTAGTTAAGCGTCGAGTTTCAACTGTTGAGGGTGTCACAGCTTTGGTGGGCAAGAATGGACACAGCGCTCTAAATTATAGCCATACGATTGGTCCGGCTACATTGATGCAGGAGCCTTCCTTCCACCGAGTAGAGCATGACACGAATCAGATATCACTTGGACGGAGATGATACACGAGCCAGAAAAAGCATAGCACGCAAATTGTGTTCATGTTGGATGCGACATAAGTCTCCCCTCCCTAGTCTTACATTGGAAGCCTCAAGCTATAAATAGAGCAAAACAGCCCCCATTAGATACGCACGTGGAAACAAAAGGATGAGACGCCATGCAAGATTTCGAAACAAGAATCAACCAGCCCTTCCCCCATTCCTATCCACAGAAAATTCAACCCAATAGCACGACTGGGGCCAGATTAATCCTCGTCAAAGATCTGATATGTGTTCTGCAAAATGGTGTCGATAACCTTGATCTGCCATCCGGCATCTGCAATGGCAGTTCCGGGGTCGGTGCCCATGAGAGTGGGGCCGAAGATGACTGCCAGGTTGTGTGAGTTCATGCGGTTGTTGTGCGAGTTGTCCATGACACGGTAGAGGTGGAGGGTGAGAGCGCGGAGAGTGGCGTAGTTGGGGTCGGGGAGGCTGTTGATGATGGCGTGGAGCGAGTCACGACGGACAACGTCGTCTTCATGCTCTGTGGACTAGGGTTAGTTTTTGACCGGGGAATTCAGCCGGGAAAAAAGGGCACTCACTGGCTGCGGCGATGAAGCTGTCGTGATGCTCCTGCGTGAGGAGAGGATCAGGGAGCTCACGCAGGAATAGCTTCAGAAGACCGGTGACACTGTTGACGTCATGATAAAAGTTCTCGGGGTTCCTGAAGTCGAGAGCCGGGTTCGAGGAATCTATTGCACAATTAGTCATAAATCCTGTTCAAGGTGCAGCAGTGAAACTTACCGTTGTCAAACATGGCCTTGAGCTTCTGAATGTGCGCCAGCGAACCGGATTGTCGGTAAATACCCTCAACAGCCAAGCCGTACAGATCCGCAGCTTGAATACACTGATACACAACCATTGGGACGGCCAGGCCGTCGCGTTCATAAAGACGTGCCAATGGCAGACCAAAGACAGGCTTGTTGGGTGCGGATGCTCCTGGAGGAGGAGGCCCAGAGACCCCGTATGGAGGTGGCGAGAGGCTGGGCGCTGCTGGGCCTGCACTGCTTCCTGCCAGCTCTTGTGGCGCTTGGAATGGTCCCGAACCAGCCGGGGGCGCCGAGTCCGATGGTTGGAATGGTAGCGCTCCGAGCTGCGGTGGCCCTGCAGAGCTGAAGGAACCGCCGCCGCCGTTGCCATACCGCTGCGTTGTGGTTCGGCCAGAGGTTTGCGGAGCGTGGGCCGGCTGCGATACGGGCATGGTGCCATGGCTGAAGCTTCGGTTGTGCGTCTGCGAAAGGGGCTGCGGCTCATCGGCAGGTGTGCTCGGTGGGAAAGAGTCCGGCCCGGAGGATCCTGGGGGTCCGCCGATGATGGGACCGAGGCCAAGAGTGCTGGATCTTGAGCCAGGGCCTAGGGGCTGAGGGCCAGAGAAGCCACCTGCTGAGGGAGGAGGCTGTTGTGCTGCGGAGCTCTGGGGGGCCTGGTAGCCGGAGGACTGAGGAGCAAGGACCTATGGCAACTTATAAGAGGTTGGAGTCGTCGGCGGAAGCCGTGGGCAAACTCACCGGATGCCGCTCGTACTTGATCTCGGGGCCGGTGGGCGGCAGGTTCCTGTGCTGGGCTGTGACATAGTCGTTCAGGTCCTTTTCGTTATTGATGGACGAGACGGCCTGTCTCAAGCTGCGCTGGCCGGTGTCGCCGCCGGGACCCTGGATGGGGCTCACGTTGATGCCGTTGCTCAACAACAGCTTCTCGTTATAGGCAGCTATGACGTGCATGCGATCAGCAAACCTTCTATTAGGTGGTGTGTTGGCGCAATTCGGCGCCACAGCTTACTTACCAAACTTTTGCATCTGCAGCGACACTCCCGAGTCAGTCTCGCGGATGAGGTCCTGGAGGGCCTTGACGGCCTCTGGTCTGGTTGTGGACAGCAGCAGGGCCTTTTCCGTCTGTAGCGCCTGGACGTGGCTGTGGTATGTCTGATCGGCGGCTTGAACCTTCTTGAGCAAGTCCTCCTCGTGCTGCGCAGCTGACTTGTGTCCCTTGAGGGCGCCAAACATCTTGCCGGTCTGTCGCGCTTCACCCATCTTGACCCGCTCGTACTCGTCGGCGAGGGAATCGTACTTGGCCTTGCTCTTGCGCATGGCCTGCTCCATGTCGGCCACCTTTTGCTCAGCAGAAAGGCCGTTAGCCTTCCAGGTCTTGCGGTTGCGCTCGGCCATGGCAGCGAGTTCGATGACTTCGTCGTGCATTTGGTGGAGAGAGGAGGCGAACTGCAGGCCGTTCTCGGCCATGCGATCGTGAGTTGACATCATCTCATCGTAGGCGGCGCCAAAGGTGCCCTGGCGGTGATCGGGGCGGCGCATGCTATCCTGGGTGGAGCGGCTGAGCTTCTTGATGCCGTTGGCATGATCTTCTTCGAGTGAGGAGCGCTTCTTGAGGAAGAGGGCAAATTCCTAGGTGGGGGTAAAATAGGTGAGCTTCAGCTGGAGACGAATTGGGCTGTGCGGTTTACCTTGGCCGAAGCTATGCTCTGCTTGAGACGATTTAGGAGGGTAGAGATGCCGATCTAGATACTGCGTAAGCATTGACTCTGGAGAACAATGGCTTGTGTCGAAAGTGTCAGCATACCTCGGAAGCAAGAACCTCAGTAACCTGCTTGGGGAGTTCTGGGGCCTCCCTCGGGATGGGTGGCAAGTCGTTGCCATCGGTGCTCAGCTTGTCCTCGACGGCAGCGCCGCCATTGTCAGACGGAGCCTGGGGACTCGTGGGAGTGCCCAGCGACATGGTGGCGGACGGATCGCGTTGGTGTTGAGGAGAGAAGGTCTCGGAGGCCGTGGAGTGGAATTCAGTGGCCATGGTAGGGAAGGGGGGCCCGGGAGCCAGCTGTGTCTCGGAGGCGGGCTAGAATCCAAGACGGACCTAATTTGGCGATAGCGGACGTCGGTCGATTCGGGGCGTGGAACTCGTCTGGGCTGTGGCTCGCATTCCCGAGGACGACGTAATGGGGCAGGGGAGGGTCGCCAGCGGGCGGAATTGTCGTATGCGACGGCGACGATGGCAGCGACGACACGGAGCTTCGGGGCAGGACAGCACGGCAGCGTCGGCAGCGGCGGTGACGACAGGGCGACCTCTGCGGTGGGGTGAAGAGGGCGAGGGTGGGTTGGTGTAGGAGGGAGCCGGTCCTCGAGGTGATGAGGATGCGGCTTATAGAGGAGATAGAGGAGGAGGGGGGCTGCTCCTGTGTCGTACAGAAGCAAGCCACGAGGTGACGGGACGGAATAGTAAATACTAGCGACGAGCAAAAGCAGCCCAGCGAAAGTGAGGGACACGCCGGAGAGACACAGACGCACCCGAAGGATGGAGAACTAGACTGGAGTGAGCGTGGTGGAGTAGACGAGGGAAAGAAATTGGGCTGATGTGGCTGAGCGACTGGCTGCGGGTGAGGGATGACGAACGGGGGGGAGGGCGGGAGCGGGTCAAGACGCACGCACACGACAGGTCCAGCATTTGTTGTTGACGACGGCATGTAGCTTATGCTTGAGTGTTTGAGTCCGATGGCATCTGGGTGTCAATCTGACGATGCGCATCGTATATCTCGGGTGCGGACTATGCGAATCCCTTGGGTGTTTCTGCGTTTCTGTACGCTGTCCCGCTCCATCCATCCGCACACATGACAGCTACGACAGCAGCACCAGCCAAGATGTGTACCTAGTAAAAAGAGGTGGTCCCAGCGCCACCTTGGTCCGTCTCGATGGTGGTGTTGGCGAGTGCTGGCCACCACATGCCCAGCGCCCCGGGCGAATACGTACCCCAGCACTCACCTCACTGCTTCTTCCCCGCAGCGGCCCCCCTGAGCCGAGACATCCCCAGCGGGTTGCCGTGCCTGGATAGGGTCTTCGGGTGCCCCTCGGGCTCGTTTTTAGGCGGCCACGGCACCCGTACCTGACGCCGGCCGGCGCTTCCCACTGGCCATGGCAGAGCTAGCCAAGTACACTTGGCCCAAGCATGCCAGCCAGCAATTGGGGAAGCATCCATGATTACGTACAACCACACTATCTGCGTTCTCGACCTCTGAGCAGCTCGGCCTAATATATCTGCAGTCTGCTGCTCAATGAGACGCGCTAGAAGGCTTCACAATTGATTGTTTCGCTCTCTCGCCCTGCAGCGCTCCCGATCGTCTGGGCATCCCTGTCTTGACCGCCCAGTTTGCGTTTCCCATGGTAACAGTCATGATCGTCGAAGGTTGCATCCGAGAACCCGAGCCCATACGGCGAAGCCGGACGGCGTGACGGCCGGAGGAGGGCAGCACGCACAGCAAGCGATGCGATGCGATGCGATGCAGGACCACGATGAACGGCAAAAGGTGAGACAAAGAAATTTCGGCGTGATGCACTAACTATGCCGCGCGATGTCTGCCGATGCAAAACAGTGCCAGCTACTGCTAGCCCAATTCGCACCCTGCTGTTGTCTGCAACGCCAGATATTGAAACAGACCACGGATGTGGTGTACCGTCCGCAGAGCGCCACACCAAAAATCCACTGGCCCAACGCCAACGGCTGTCACCTTTTGGCGAGCGGCCTCTCCGCGGCTGTGGCTGCATGAGCCAATCCCTTCACCGTCCTCGTCTCTGTTTGGATACGAAAAATCTCCACCGGGGGCCCATGCCCTGGCCGTTCCTCCACGGCCCGTTATCCGTCCTCATGATGCTCGGCTATGTTTGTTTGCACAGACAGAGGAAACAGGCGAGGAAACGATAAAAAAGCCACACAGGCAAAAAAAGAGACAAGAAAGAACGCAAAGAGCTATTCCGCGGGAAAGGCCCAAAATAGCCGGGCGGGCAATGGGCACCGGGCACCCAAGGCTCCGGATACTATTCAGGGGTATGGGGTTTTTGGCATGAGATCAGATGTTGTCCCATGGAGCTTAGAGTTTTTGTTCGTCCTTGTTTTTTCCTCTCTGCTGCCACTGCCACGTTCGCGAATTGCTTAGCCTTGGCACCTTGTTGGGCCCCGATGCCATGGCTCGCGCTCACGGCGTGCGTGAGTGAGCGAGTTGTTTGCCCTTTTCTGCGCGCTATGTGACAGTGACAGTGTTGCTAGCGCCGTACGAAGTACGAGGTACGAGGATGCTGCAACTTTCTTTGGTCGCAGTAGTACGACAGCCGAGCTTTTCACTTTTCACTCACTCGCTCAACTCAACTCAGCACACGCACGATCGAGTTGCCTGGCGGATTCCTGAGCCCGGACTCTTGCTTCCTCCCGCTATTTTCCGTCACGGCCTCCCGCCTAGCACCTGGGCACCTAGCACCTACTATGTAAGGCGATGGTTGCATGGCTTTTTGTTTGGCAGCCGGGAAGCCCTGCAATTGCATGACACCCCAGCGACGCGCGCACACACACGAGTCCCATGGTTGCAGATGTATGCGACGGGATACCTGATCCCAATGGCTGGATGGAAGAAGGAAACCAAGAGAAAATCACATGGAAGCTTGGAAACACTGATGCGCGAATCGGGCCAATCAGGCGATTTACATATGCGCCAACCACGCACCCGTGCACACGTCTGCCGATATGACAGCCTCACCCTTTACCGAAGCAGAACCTCACCATTTATTTCCATTTAACCTAACCCGCTAGCCTCGAACCGTTTCAGAGCGCTGGCCAACGAAAAGCGCCAAGTCCTGATGCATACCCCGCAGCCAATCGCATTAAGTCGTGAACGCAGATACGGCCACCACCTGCCCAGTTGTCGGATGGAAGTTCTTTTGCTATGGAGACTGTTTCACATGGGACATAGCTCCGCACACCTGCACAACACACCTGCACCCATGGCCCGTCCTGTCTCATGACAGGGAAAGCATGTAAGAAAAAAAAAAGCAAACAAGCGTGAAGAGAATGAGAAAAAAAAACAAAGAAAAACAAAAAAAAGAAATGCGAGACGCCCCATCTCGAGGGTTTTTCGTCCTGTCGGTAAGCAGCGGCAGGGAGGCGTCGAGAGTTATTTGTTATCGCATCATGCAAGGCGTGGTGCATTGGAGGCAGATGCTTGTTGCCATGGCAGTATGCACTCTCTCGTACGACGGCGTGCTGCGTTGAGGCCCCAGGATGTGCTTTTTACGATTGCACGGGGTGGTGAGCGAGACACTTTGCACGTTGCATCACTCAACAGTGACGAGTGTAAAAGAAGGTAGGAATCGCCATCGTTATTGCTTCTTCATCTTTCGTCTCGGCACCAAAATGCCCATATATTTAGATACATCTAATAACAACTCCGGGTTCCACAACGGCTGCTGTTTCCCCCCCGTCCAATGCTCATTCCAACGTTTCTTGTACTTGTCAACAAAATGAGCCGCCGACTCATGGTCATCACAGTCGTAGTCAATCTCCACCTCGACGTATTCTTCTTTGCAATCGTAAAACACTCTGGGGTCCGTCCCTCGTGGCTTGTACTGCAAGGTTCCATAGTTCCCCCGATCAATCAGCCAGATGAAGCATTCGAGGGGTTGGAAAAACAAGGACGCAGTGAAGTAGGCCGCAAATCCCCGTGACAATTGCGTCTCTGTCGCAAGTCCGAAAGGGCCGCTGTGATTGTTGTCATCGGGCCACTCGCTGTTCCAGCTCGAATTGAAGTCGAGAATCAGATTCTTGACGTGGCCGTTGACCGTCAACTCGGCCGAGGAGAATAGGTCGTGGGCAATTTCGAGCCAAGAGCCCATTTGGAGGTGGTTTTCGTACCAGTACAAAAGCATCTCGGTGCTTGGCTTAAACGCATCCTGGGCTGGCTGCACGGCGAAAAGCCAATCATCACCTGTATCGCCGCGCAGTAACGGAGCATGAACAACAATTGGGAATTGGCCAAGATAGCTCTGCCGTCCCACCCGAGATCGATGATAATGGCTGCCATGTGTAATACCGCGGCCTCTTCCCTGATATATTGCGTTCAAGCACCTCCAGACGATGTCCCGAGATTCCCGGCAGGCTTTCCAAAGCCCAGCATCCCACAAGTATGCAGACGCATTGGCTATTCGACTGTGGTCGGTCAATGGGATAACTGTATTGTAGCACAGGTGGGGGGTGCAGATATTTGCAGACGGGGGGGCTGTCAGTATATTATGGAAATGGCAGCGTTTAAACTGACGCCGTCCAAGAATTGTGATGTTTTGTATGCCGGCGAGGCGAGGTCCAATAGGACGAACCGCAGCCTCCCATATTAGAAGTCTGACTTCAGAAGGGAGGTGGGGGAAAAGCTGAAATTCTTCGCAGCTCATAGCTTAAGTTTGGTTGAAGTTGAAGTGCGAGACTGAAGATAACAAGCCGAGGTAGATAGATAGGGGCCGAGCAGTTTGCAGTGGCGAGAGATTCCGTGGAAGAAAGCATGCATGCAGGGTTTGTTTTATTAATGATCAAGGTTTAAATAAAACGAGTTCAGTGCCCGTGAGAGTTTTCGGAGATGTTTGCTCAGCCTTCTCGGCTACCTTTGTAGATAGCAATGCGAATCCGACAAAGGTTCACATCGGCAAGTTAATCGCCATGCAAGCGATTTAGTGCCAGTTGGTGTGACACCTCTTCCTGCGCACCAGGCGATTGTCATCTCCAATACGACCATGGCTCTCAGAAAATACAGAACCCGTCAAATCCCGCTATGTTGCTGTAGTGGCCCAATTGTCAGAAGTTTGAGCTTCCAAATTAGGATATTTAGACATCCATACTTGGAAGCATAATTCAGTCAGTACTTAGGATACACAATAAGAGAGCGATTATGAAGTAAAAATAAAGTACAAAATAAGCGAAGGACGTACGACCCCTTCGAGTGCTGTTAACCCACTTAGGAGATGAGTAGAGGGTGCCACTAATCATAGAGCTTCGAGCTGAAGGTGCACTAGCCCCTTGTTAAATACGGTAAAGCCAGGTTTCGATAAATGCGAGAAATATAGTTTATTGTATTGTCGCAATGATATCGTGATCGCGGTACCCATCTGCTTCTCAAAGCCTACACCGTGCCGAGGTATTTCTGTTCAGTAAGTATCATCGATCCCGTTTATGCTGTTGGTTGAGTAATTTGTTCCCTTTGCATGCTCCCTGCCCTGGTAACCAATTCTTCTCAGCCTTCATGAATATTCTACTCATTCTATCTATGAAGATGTCTTCCCCAAGCACGACCCTAGTCAAAGGCGAGGGCGAAATCATCAACCAGCATTCACTTGAGCTTGCCAAACCCGCCAATCCTATGTCTCCAGCGAGGTCTGGGTCTGCAGATATTGACTCGCCTTATGTTATTGGCCGTGTCATGAAGTTGATATCCCAAGATGGAGTCGAATTAGAAGCCACCATCATTCAAACCTGGCCAATCACCATGCAGCCTGTTATGAAGGTTATGGTTGCAGCTCATAATGGTGCCAAGATGGCCATTTTGAAGCTTTATGATCGTCGATTTGGGCCAAACCGGGAGAGAGTAGCATATACTCTAGATCTAGAGAGTGCTTTTCAGGAATATATTCAGTCTGGCAAAGCTGAGGCACTTATCAAACATCTGCAAGCAGAAGAGGATGCAGACAAGCCTATCAACGCAGATGAGGCCTGGGAATTTAAGCCAAATAAAGACGAAGAGGATGATGAAGATTTGCCTGAGCGGGAAGAATTCGCTCAGTCGGAGGTGAGGACTTATTTTTTTTGAATAAGCTGGCATATAACAACGAGGTGAATGCGTACAGTCAACTCAAGCCCTTGCAAGGTCGATGCATTCCTCGATGGATCGCATCAGTCAAGAGCGATTCCCTTCCTAACCCTAAGAATCTCCCAGCATCTTATTTCGAAGTACCTGGTATTCTTGTTGAATACGTTCCTGGATTTTCACTTAGAGACCTTGTGGAGGAATTGCCAAACGAACCAGAGCTTTGGGATGACATTGTTCACGACGCCGTCAACACAACGAAGCTCGTCAATGACAACGGTGTTTTTCACGCCGATTGCCAACCAAGGAATTTTATTGTTCAACCTGTTAGTCCACGCAAGTATCAGACTTTCCTGATTGATTTTGCCAAGTGCTACTTCAAATCAGAGTACAAGGATACTGATGACCCGGAAGATGATCGGGGCTTCCTTTGGCAGATTACTAGCTCAGGAAACAATGCGGAGGAGATATCAGTTATTATGGCAGGCAAGGTTTTGGGGCTGACAGAGGTGAAGCTTAATTTTCCATTTCATTTTCTAGAATAAGGTCATCTGAGAAGCGGTGGATTGGTGCTCGGGCCGGCGGCAACTGGGGAATCCTCACTGTTGTGTGTTTTCTTTTGGTGTTGCGGCCCTTTCATGTTTGCTCTTTTTGCCTCTATTGTCGTCGCATTGCCTGATAAGGTTGCTTTATTCTAAAAGACGGGATTTAAAACAATGTATCTAGATATTTGTGGAAGATAATTTGACTTAGTTTTGGTTATTTACGCTCGTAATCGTCATGGATGCTATATTGCATATACAAGCCGCCAATGCTCAGTGGCATTCATTCTCGGAACGTCGGGGCTTTGACAATGTCCTGAGCTAATTATGTCGCCAAGAACCCCCTCACAAATCATGCCCAGCACCACTAAGCTCGGGATCGCCAACATCGACGATGCCAAGACCACCATATGCACGGAGTCCGTAACCTTCGCCGTAGTTGGTGGGTCGGCCCGAACCGACTTCATACTTCCAGAATCAACTGTTTGGGTTGTAAATGGGGTTTACGGCGTGAAACGATATCAGAATGATGTATTTATCAGGGTTTCTCGGGGTTTTACATTCGTCATGTAATGAATTTGGAATCGAATGCCAAGTATGAATGAAATTTCTCTGTTATTTGTGTGACTAGACACACGTGCAGACAAGCCGCGCAGGTATATAAACACGATATGCCAGATCTTAAAATGAGGGATGAAATTCTTCCAGCCCAATGCAGCGCCTTCAATTTGCTAATCTCTGCAGGCAAGGTGTAGTGATAACATCCCGTATTCGGCGGGCCGGATTATTGACGAGCGTGGTTTATTCGATTGAAACTCGTTCATGCTTGCCAAAAACGCTGCATCTCTGTAATATCACATGGGTTTAACTGTTTCGCATGGATATTTTGAAAACCGTAGCAGGGTGGAATTCCGCGCAGCACGCATCACCAACACCCCAGTGACTTGAACTGACATGTAAGACCAGAAGTTCATCTAATTCAACTGCAACCAAAGACTGACAGGGTATCGTTCCACCCTTCCCCATTGTTTCTGACCTAGTGTGTCATCGACGGTGCTTACGCAAAGAGGATAGAACCAACTTCGCAAATGCGACAAGGCTCTCCAGCAACATTGCTCTGCTCAGACACCCACGTGGTACGCTCCGTCAGTTTAAAGTGCTGACTTGCAACCAAGGAACAGCTCTCCTCCAAATGCCACCACGACGCCAAACATCCCCACCCCCATACTCGGATGTTTCACAGCCAGGTAAATGTCCAGAGTTTGACGAAAAAGAGGGATCTTCGGCCGAAACATGACCGAACCTGCTCGATTTCCCCACCGCCCTACCAGGGCTATTCGCAATCGTCCCCACAGTCCACCCGTGCCGCCTGCAAGCAAGGGTCTCGCGATAGTCGCATCCCACCGCCACCAACAGCGTTTGCCCAACACCTGCTCAGCCATTGGCTCGCCCGTGAAAGTCGGCAGCAGATTATCACGTAGTATCGGGAAGGGGGGGACCCGCGCTCTGTGGGGACGCGTACTGCTGGGTTCCTGCGGATCGAGACGCTCCCCGAAACAGGGTCGACGACCGCGATCCATGGCCAGAGGGTCGTCACGTCATCGCTGCCGAGTGGCTCGTTTGGCCGGCGAGCAGCCCTTCTTCCCCATATAAACTCTAAAGCTCAGAGTAATGGAAATTCCGCTTCGAGTTGATCGCCTGGGTCTCTGCATGAGGTAAACCCGACCAGAATGGCGACATTCGCCTCTGAAAAATGGGCATCGGGGGAGCTTTCTCAATAGAGAACGAGACGCACCGCGTCCAGTGATAAGGAACCCCTTCCAGCTATATTTTTTTTTTCCCACCATGTCCTTCCTCCTCCTCCCCCGGTGTTTCGTCCTGCTTTTTTGGAGTGCGCTGTTGGTCAGGATATTTCCAGCACTGACTGGCTTTGGTTTTGAGTGGTGAGCTAGCTTCAAACACTTGGCAACATGGGTCAGTACCAATCCGACACTGGCAACTACTTCTCTCTTCTATACAGATGCTAACCAATCGAAGCCACCATCTCAGCTCAGGAGGGTCCCACCCCTACGGAACCAAAAACTGAGGGCAAAGATGTCGAGTTGAACCTGAAGGAGGTCGAAAGCCTCGACTATCCTCCCCCTTCCGAGGACGAGCGCAAGTCGCTGCGAAAGGTTGCCGACAGGATCCCGTGGGCTTCGTATCTGCTCTGCATAGTTGAACTGGCCGAAAGAGCCTCATTCTACGGCACCAAGACCGTCTTCAACAACTACATGCAGTTTCCTCTCCCAGAGGGAGGCAATGGATCTGGGGCTGTAGCCAAAGGTGACTCTGAGGGCCATGCCGGTGCCTTGTAAGTGGTTCTTCCTCACAACTCACCTACCTAGTTTCCCACACTGTTGACTAACACCACGCTGCAGAGGCAGGGGATTGCAGTTTGCTTCGGCCATGGTGCTGCTGTTCAACTTCATGGCTTACATCTTCCCCATCTTCGGCGCCTGGCTGGCCGATGCCAGAATCGGTCGTTACAAGGCCATCATGCTGGGCGTTATCATCGGCGGCGTGGCCCACGTCATCATGATCGGAGGTGCCGCTCCCTCTGTCCTCAAAGCCGGCCATGGTCTGGCCCCCTTCATGATCAGCTTCTTCCTGCTGGCCATCGGAGCCGGCATCTTCAAGCCCAACGTGGTGCCCACCGTCATCGACCAGTACGTCCATCAGAAGGAGTACGTCAAGACGCTCAAGTCGGGCGAGCGCGTGCTGGTCGACCCGGAGACAACTATCCAGCGCATCATGCTCATCTTCTACATGTGCATCAACGTCGGCGCCTTCTTCGCCATTGCCACGACCTACATCGAGAAGTACTACGGCTTCTGGCTCTCGTTCCTGCTCCCCGCCATCATCTACATCTCGCTGCCGATCCTCCTCATTTGGCGGTACAACCGCATGATCAAGGCGCCCGCGCGGGGGTCCGACCTGACCAACTTTATCAAGATCATCGGGCACGCCATCAAGCACAGCAAGGGCAAGCTCTGGGCCAAGGGCTTCTTCGAGTCGGCCAAGCCGGCGGCGCTCGCGGCGCGCGGCATCCAGGTGCCGTGGAACGACAAGGCCGTCGACGACGCTCGGCGCACCTTGTCCGTGTGCCAGATCTTCCTCTACCTGCCCATCTACTTCATCAACGACGGCGGCGTCGGCTCCGTGCAGTCCAACCAGGGCGCCGCCATGACGACCAAGGGCGCCCCCAACGACCTGCTGCACAACTTCAATCCGCTGACCATCCTCGTCGTCTCCCCCATCCTGTCCTACGGCCTGTACCCGCTGCTCCACCGCTACGGCATCAAGTTCGGCCCCATCAGCCGCATGACGGTCGGCTTCGCCCTCGCCACCGCCTCGGGCGTCATCGGCGCCATCGTCCAGTACCGCGTCTACAAGACGTCGCCCTGCGGCTACTCGGCCTCGTCGTGCGACGAGGTGTCTCCCATCTCCATCTGGTGGCAGCTCCCCAACGTCATGCTCGGCGCCATCTCCGAGCTTTTCTGCACCGTCACCGCCTATGAGCTGGCCTACTCGAGAGCTCCTCCGGGCATGAAGTCCATCGTTGTCGCCATCTCCCTGGCCATGCAGGCCCTGTCCTCGGCCATCGGCCAGATCCTGATCCCGGCCGTCGTCGACCCCCATCTGATTGTAAGTGTCACATGTTTTTCCCTACGTCATTCCTCTTTTTCCTTCATTCTTCCACCTTAACAGTATCGCTAATTACCCCCGTGTGACAGTGGGCATGGGCTGCACCGGCCATTGCGCTATTCGTCCAGACCGTCATCTTCTGGGTGAGACACCATCACATGAACGACGAGGAGTTCATGACATATGAGGAGGACAGCTCTACCGCGCCGGCTTCGGAAAGCGAACGCACCGAGCCCAAGCTGGGATGATCATTCCTAACTAGGCTTTGACATCTGTCGTCCAGAGCTAGATTAGTAGCTGCTTTTATTTTCTAGCATAGCGGTTAGAGAGGGCTCGGACACTGTTTAGCGAGATATTAAGCTAGTAAGCTACCCAGGTTATACACAAGCGGTGTCAATCTATCAAGGTTCACGCACAAAAATACTCTCTTATCCAAATTGAAAAGTTCTTTTTCGTCTATTTCACCCGCCTAAATTATGCAATCCAGACATATCATGGAGCGCCGCGAGACGTTCACAAAATATATGCTTCAACAGAAACGGCCACCCGCAAAATCTCACTTTTGACCATGTCGCCACAGGAACTAGAGTAGTACAGCAGTACGCATTTGAACCTTTTTTCATCTTGATCTGAATCTCCAATCTATCATGGCACAGTACGAGTAAGTGGTGGGGGGTATGAACAAGCAGGAAAAGCTCCCTCATCATCCAAACCAGAGACCAGCTGCAGCATGTCTAAGAAACTATGGTATAAAAAAAAGGGTGGACAAGGGGAGAAGTAAAGAGAACAAAATAATAATAATAACACCTTGCCGCCATCCGCCTCCAGATAAAACGTTCATCACACAGGCAAACGGCCCGTTGTCATACAAAATCCGGCTTTTCCTCCATAACATTTTCCTTTTCCTCAAGCTCCACAGTATGAAGTAAAATAAGTTTTAAAAAAAACACATCAAGAAAAGGGGCGGCGATGAACGCCTAATACCAATAGGGGATAATAATAGTAGTAATCATGCTGAGGGGAAAACATATAGAAACAACCAAGAACATAGTATAAATGCCGGAAATAGAAGAATGCTCGCCTCCCGTGGCTGACCTGCCAGGTATCATGCTGCCGAAAACAGCGTACAAAGGAAATCGGGGATATTCGTAACAAAATAAGCCGTGTTAAAGACGGCACCGAGTCAAGGGGAAAAAAAGAAGAAAAAATGCAAAGTGTCTCAGCCGCTTTTCAGGCCGTAAAAGTTGTAAAACCGTATTAATGCGTCGTGGGGTATGTCGTCCAGTATTGCCAGCCTGCGCCATCCATTATGCCTGTACCTCTGCTTCCGTCTCCGCGTCGGGGTCATCGGCCGCGTCCGTAATTGTAACCGTGGGTGTGCTATTCTCCTCCTTCTCTTCGGGCCACGTCGGCGTTGGAATGGGCGCGTACTTGTGGCCGTCCTGTGATTCGAGCTCCTTCCGGAGGATCTCGATGCTCAGTTCCCATCGACGAATGAGTTTTGCCTTGCGCAAGGCAAAGGTGTTGGCGTGCACTTCCTCCTCTTGAGCGGCCTGGGCCACCAAGTCATCGATGTCTCGCTGGCCCTTGTTCATAAACTTTTCCAGCTCCAGCTCCTGTCGCTCCATGAGCTCTTCCATGCGTTTGGCCTGGCGATCTCGCATTACGTTGATTTTGGCCTCGTGGAGCCGTTCCATTCCGTCTCGGAGGTTGTATTGTTGGCCAAGCTCGCGCAGATCACGCTCCGTCACCACTCGCGCCGGTAATGGGTTTGGTCCACTGCCAGCGCTGCGGCCCAGGCCATCACAGTAGGCTTCCATGTGCTTGAGTCGAATTTTTACACTCCTTTCGCTTGCCTCCAGAGTCGCGCGTAGATCCATCTCTGCAGCCACCTGTCGATCTTCGAGGTGTGCAATCGTCCGGGCGTGTCGTTCCTTCATCTTTTCTTCCTGCTCGGCTTGCTTCTCTGCCATAGCTTGCTTCTCCTTGGCGTAGCGGGCGCGCATTGCTTCCTTGGACTTGGCGGCGAACTGGAGGAATCGTTCCATCTCTTCGATTTGGATGTTAGCTATCTTGGTGAATTCGGAGCGGCTCTGCGTCCGGCCTTCGGCTTCGATACGCTCGGCAGACGCCGCCGCCGCTGCCGCTTCCTGTGCGGCCTTTTCCGCCTCGTACTCGGCAATGAGTTCCTGCTCCTCCCTTTTCCTCCGTTCCAATTCCTCCTCAAAATCGCACGAGTTGGGGCAGCCCGACTTGGCGTCCCACATACCTCCGCAAGTGGAACAAAACTCGGCGTCGCATCGGCACGTCATTCGCAGGCTGCCCTCGGTCGGCTCGACCAGGTGCTGGCACTTGAAGCACCTCTTGAGGCCATCCTTGCCTCCAATCTTAATGGCCTGGTCCAACTCCCAATCTTCCGGACAGTCCTTGCCGGTTGGGTGAGCGCTGCGCTTACATATGAGGCAGACTCGGGTGTTGCACTTGCGGCACGTTACATTGAAGGGATGCTTGGGATCCACCTTGTGGTGCGGCGGGATAAACTCTCCACATGGGGTATTGGGGCAAAATATCCTCGCTTGCCAGGGCGTGCTGTACTGGATAATGGCCTTGAGAAATTCTTGCTGGGTGTCACGGCTTAGTAGCTCTCGGATGACGTGACCTGGAAGCGGCTGCGCGCAGCATCGAGGAGGCATGCTTGTTTCGTCGCCCATAGCCTGCGTCACAATAGACTTCAGGCAGTCGGCGCAGTAGGTGTGGCCGCAGGGGATGTTGTATAATGAGTTTGGCGTCTTAAAGTCTACGTGACACGAAGCGCAGGTCCTGAAAGCCAGTCAGCAATTATTCCTTGTTTTTTTAAGGGTTCCGTGAAACGGCACGAGCCAGGATACGGGAATCAACACACATCATGACATCGAGGGATTGTGGCGTCTTGGGTTTTTTCCTCCACGGTATCCTATTTTTGAATCCTGACGTCACACTGAACAAGCTCCGTCTGGTCTTGCCGCTAAAGACGCTCTTTGCTGTCAAGTCGGGGGCCGTGGGCTCCTTGAGGTGCTTGCTGGGGTTGTGATGGGGGTCGATGATGGTTAAATATCTCTCGTACTGGGAGAAGCTCAGATCCCTTGACTCTCTGGCGCTGCTGAGTCCTGTCTCGGGGGTTGTTGTGGAAGCAAAAAGCGAGGAATGCGCAGTAAGGGCGGTGCTAGTGGAACCAGCCGATAGCATGGAAAATGTTCGTGCATTGTAGACGGTGGATGCTGACTCGACGCTTGAGGTGATGCGCTTCTCGTTGGGCGCGGCGGTGCTAATCCCCAGCGCATTTGCCTTGGCTATGATGTCGCCGTCGGCCTGGGACTCGGTGCGACCCGGCGACAGCTGGAGGACGTCTGTGACGTAGTCGGCATCGCGAAGCTCGGGGATGGTGGAAGAGGCCGAAGCGTTGGCGTCGGCCCCAGCGCTCGGGCTGGAGGCGTTGGAAGCGTCAAAGGCCATGTCGATGGAGATGGTCGGGCTCTGGTGGACCAGCGCGGTAGCCATGGCGGGCGAAAAAAAAATTGGCGGGACGGGCAACGTCGACGGTCCAAGGGAATAAAAATAAAGGAGGGGAGGACGACGAGAAGGTGAAAAGGAGCGTCTATCGTTCTCAAAGCATCCTCAAGTGGACAGTGAGGCCAGTGGCCGCTTCACACACAACGTTGTTTTCAGAAAGAACAGAGGCGATCGGCGAGTCTAAAGCGACGGAAGTTGGTGGGTTAGGTAGAAGGCTGAGCTTGTTCTCTCGTTTGGCGCCGCCGTGGTGTACTTCGGTCCTGGTGGTGGCCGCCGGGTCGGGAAGAGTGCGCTGTGGGTGGGCTGGATAGTGGGCGTGAGGGCGAGGGAGCGGCCTGGGGGGAGTGCGTGTAGGCGCTGGCGTTTGCGTTTGCGTAGACGGGATGGAAGAGTTGACTGCAGGGCGTGGGGTGAGCTGATGGGATTTGGGGGGCCTCTTTTTCCCTTAAGCCCTTTCGGCCAGCTCGTCGTTTTCTTTTTATTTTGAGACTTGGGGGTTGGTTGAACTCGGACTGGTTTGACGCAGGTATTCTGTCTGTCTAGCGCAGGCGGGAAGCGGTGCGGGATTGCGTCTGACACTTGCCAGAGAGAATCGGGATTAAAAAGGCGAGGTGAGACAGCAGGTCGAGACAATACCGGAGGGCGAGCCCGATAATTGAGGGAGGGCGGACAAAAAAAGATGAGGAATGGGTATCGAGACAGAATTGAGAAAGGAAAAAAAAGCGAGAATGAGTTCTTTTTTTTTTGGCCCTCTCGCACTTGGTCAGCCGTGGCCAAATGTGGTGCGTTTGCGGTGAGTGGACGTAAAGGTGATGCGCAAATGCGTGACCATTGGGAAGCCCTGGCTTTCTTCAGCGTAAAAGCAAAGAAAATTGTGAGCGCGAAAGTGAGCCTGGGTCGAGACCACAACCGGCAGTCGAGGGCCTGCCAATGCAATGCAAAGCAAGGGAGGATCAAGTAGAAGAAATAAGCCGAAATGGAGTCAAAGGCCTTGGAGAGGGAGGGGTCACAGTTGGTGAAAGCCAGGATGAGAGACGCAGGACGCGAGCCGCAAAACGCGAGACGTTCAGGGCCGGGATGCTGGGTTTCCTTAATAATTATTATGGGATGGACGGGCATGTGTATTCATGGATAGGCTCTCCACACCTTGCTGCACCCTGGGCCCTCTACCAACAAGTGCAACTGCTGGTACATTGGCACTCGGCGCAGGCGACGCTACCAGCAACCAGTCCCGCCGTCACGTCGCCGCAGTGGAAACGCAGCAGACGCTACAGCAGCCGGTTGCAGGTCACTTCAGTCAATCGCGTATGCTTATGCACTCGAGGGGATCGCCGCGGGCCTAGGCTTGCTGTCCGTCTTATGTATGTATCAGTGACCATGTATGTCTTGTGGACGGCCAAGCGGAGCGTCCCTCTTGCAGTGCCATACCGGTGGTGCATTATTAGCTATTGTGTACATAACGGTGCCGTCCGAATACATGCTGCATGGCATCATGTTTGGTATACGACAGCGCATGCTTTCTTTTTCATGCAATTTTTTTCTTCTCTTTCGTTCTGATTCTCCGGCCATTTCCCTCGCTCTCACGTTTCTTTTGGCTACACCACTAACTCGCCCTCGTCTCTCCACTCCGCCTTTTGTCGTCAACTTCGTTCGCCCCTCAGACCAGGAGCCTGGTAGACTAAGCACGTCCGCGCCAAAAGGCGGGCGCTACTGGCTGCCAACTATGGGCCCTGGCCTGACAAGAAAAGAGCGAACATCATCATTGCAGGGCCAGATAGACAGGGTGCAGCCCAGCAGCAGTACTCAATCAAAACCCGTTGTTTCACGAGCGGTGATGGGGCGGACCCGCGCCTTGCAAGGGGGGGGCTTCCCTCAAGGGATGTCTTATCCCAACTCGGTCGACAACCAACAGGGAGCCAGGGCTCTGCGAGCTCTCTGCCCTTCCCCATCCATCCCTCAGTCATCATGAGCACTTTGGACTGCAGAACGCAACCGCAAGGGATGCTGCAGTGGGACAGCAAGGCATACACGAAACATACAGCTCCGGCGCCCGGCAGGCGCTGGGGGAGGCCGCATCCGGGCCCCAGTTTAACAGTCTCACAGGAACCTTCTATATTAGTCCCCTCACTATTGCCGCTGATATTGCCGCCGTCGGATAAGGCCAATGTGATAACCCTGCTCGGCGCAACCATACCCGATGGCGGTATACGAACGTTGATAGGAAAGTGGTGATGGCCCTCAGGGCCATCATTTGTTGATTTGCTCCCTCCATCCCTTGCCCCGATCACATCCATCCCACCCACTCCAATCCATCCGTTTCCACCCCATGATCCCATAAGGCAACCAGCCCGGCAGTCAGGAGAGGTGGTCAGGCGCCGCGTGACATGGCCAGAGAGAGGGGACTGCCGGTGGGAAATGATTGGAGCGCCGAGGGGATCGATCAAGAGCCGGAGGGGACGCTCCATTGTGATTCGAGCGGAGATTGACGATAGCTTGATTATTGTTTTCTTTTTCCTTGCAGGGCTGTGTGTGGCTAATTTCTTTTTGGTCTGTGTTGCCTTTTTGCTTTTTTTACTCTTCTTTCCCTCCATTGTTTGTGAAGCTTATTATCCAATGCACTCGTCATCAGCGCCGACGCGATGGCTTCCGGGGCGCCCTTTGTCCTCGCCGTGGCCGCATCCAGGACAACGGCGGTGCCTGTCTCAATGCTACCGTGCAACTCGAGACAGCAGCATGTAAGGGTACAGGTGCCTTGCAGCGACCATCAGACAAGGTGAAATCCGTCTCCTGGTTCGTGTATGTGACGAGTATCTGCTCCCCTGCCTTGCCGCTGAGACGGATTTCAACGTCCCCTTCATCCGCCCGTTCATAATGATACTTTATCGACGCGCATCACACAAATCTCGGCGCCCCGTCTTAAAGAAACGATGATCGATCTGGGGGCTCCATCTCCAATGCACCCATAATTATGCCGATCTTCTGCTTGGGGGGTGTCCCAAGGGGGTGTCGCATCACATCCCGCGTCCGCCACCAGCCAAAGGTGTCTGACCTTGGTAAGCCACCATCTTAGTTTATGTGTGTTTTCCTACCAGATCCAGCTGCCCGACGAATGCGGCGTCACCGCTGGGCGCCTCGACGCTCGACGCCCATCGCTGCTCCCGGCATAGGCTTGATGATGTAACGCCAGCATCATCTCTGGCGCGCGCGAGAAATGAGAAAAATGTGACGGAACCAGCTGAGAAGCACAGCGAGACCCTCTTCCCCAACCATGTTGCTCGCCCAAAGAAATAGTGAACCGATTTCTCCCATCAAAAGTCGTACGACGACTGTTGTTCGCTGTCCTCTGCGCCCGAACGACCCACAAACCACAAGCAGACTGCAGCATCTCATTAACTAGAGCAAGGCTAGGTGGAAGTTGTCGTTAAAGCCAACAGCTTCACTAATTAGCCTTTTCCACAAGACCAGAGAGCCCTGGACTCGACGAGCAAAATGACGTACTACGTAAAACCTCGCGCCGAGGGAGAAAAAAAAAAAAAGCTCGAGCACCAAAAAAAGACGCGACCCGCGAACGTTCTGTGCCCCTCACGTTGCGGCACCCGGCGAGTCCCACTTTGCACCCTCGTCTCTGTCCCCAATCGGCGCCTGTTTGGTCGTGAGCGAGGATCAACTCTCGCGAAAGAGTGCTGGGTGAAGATGCGATGGCGTCGTCCTCAGCCACATCATGGCTCCGGGGAGATTCACAACCCAGGCGAAGCGGCTCCGCGCCGTGTTAGCTGCAAACGCCAGCTCGCCGAGCGAGATGAAGCCGTGGCGATCCCTCCCTCATTTTCGCCCTCACCCGGACACCCGCGACGCTGGCCCCTCGCCGCCAGCCGTTTATTTGCTTTTGTCTCCCACTTGGGTAGCTCTTGGGCTTGCGCAGGCCCAGTCTGCTCCGTGCATTGCACAATCCCTCAGGCACGACGCCGCATTGTCTCTCGGCAAGCAAACGGTTCACCGGTGTGCTCTGGTGGTTCCCCTCTCTCTTGCAGCGGACATTGGTCACGGAAAACGAGCAGTTCGGAGCATCACAAACGACGAGTCAGCCAGGGACAGAGCACAGCAAGGGTCTGACACGCCGCCGGCCGGGGTCGATTAACAGTGAGGTTCGGTTTGCCTTGCCCCCCACCAGTCGAGACGAAATAGCGGCGGCTGCCGGGAATGCGGGAGGCGCGGGCGGAGAGATCGAGTCGCTTACACCCGCCGACGAGAAGCGATTGTGATGCATCACCGGCCAGGATGGCACAGTATTCGCTATGGTGCATATGCCCGGATCACTTTCGACGTTTTTTTCTCGTTGCAACTCTATAATTCAAAGGGGCCATGTGAAGCCACACCACGTAACCCCCTTGAATCCAACTCATCAAACGCTGCAAAGCCAAAGGCTGCCAACCGTTGCATCGCCCACCGTATTGGTCCTTGGCCAAGATTTCATCCCACGAACTGAGCGTTCCACTTTCCCCTCCTCCCCTCGCCTCTCGCCCTGTCGCTCTCGCAACGTTTGCTCGGTGCCATTCCTGTCCAGTGCGTCCCCCGTCCCCCGTTGGGGCAAGCTGCTGGCGCTCGCTCCAAGCCAACGTATGCAAATGATATGCAGGCGCATACACCGCACACGAATGACAGCACAAGCCCGACACACAACGCTTGTCATTCACCATTCACCGGTGACAGCTAGGAAGGAAACAATTAGGGTTCAGCCAAGTCTCACTCCCCGCAAGCACTCAGCCCAACAATGTACAGCCGCACGAACACGTCAGGCTCTCATCGTATTGTCATCACACGCTTGTCCGACGGCCTTGTTCTCGCGCTGCGTCAATCAAACCCAAAAAAAAAAAACATGCTCTTCCTCTTCTCCTTCAAGGGTCCAAACAAACTGACAACCGCCGATCAGTTAGCGGCACGCCCAACCCGCCGCCACCATCCCATCTCATCTCGACGCCATCTCGCAAGACGTGGCTTCATTGGCGCTCCCGCTGATAGCGCCCCCTCGCATCCCATCTCCGGGAGCTAGCTTGCTAGTTTGTGCGCCATTGACGACTCGCTCCAAGTCTGGCCCGAGCTGAGGCCATTGTGGATGACCCCAGTGGGTGGTCAAGTGGACATTTGGTTCGACTTTAGCACACGGCTTCATACATCATCTGCCTGCGTGACGAGTATGCAACATTCATGCACTGTACGGGCTATCGCGAGTTACTGTGCAGCAGTTTTTTTTTTTTTTTTTTTTTTTGCACCAAGCGCCTAGCAAGCCATCATCGTTGGTCCATTTTGTCTATTCAGGTTGACACCGTCTCAATGATACTCACCGCATGCGCACTGCGCGTTTACTCAAAAAAAAACCGCCGCGAGAGCAACCGTCGATGGTCTGAGGGGCACCTCGAGTAGTAAGACATGCCCCTTCAATTTGGGAGTATTTACAAGCCATTGTGCAAGAGGATCCCCCAATTACCCTCTCCACATTAATGAGAACACTTTCTCATTTTATCCTGCTTGTCCTTGCTTTTTCTTTTTTTTTCTCCGAGGATTATGCTGCTCGTCCCGTCTTCAGCCAGCCCTGTTGGTGAATGCACAGGGGACCTCCATGTCCAAGTCACGACTCCCCATGCGTTGCCACGATCGAGACCCTGGATCGATATCATCTAGTTATGTGTTTTTTTTTTCATCCTTACTTTTTTTTATTTTTTGCTCAGCCCGCTTGCATGTCATCCTTCTGGTTGCCCTCTGAGACACAAGGGTGAGCAAGAAAAAGAAAGGAAAAACAAAGACATCCTCGGGTGGCTCTTGATCCCCCCCCCGGTCAGTCTCTTCTCTTGTAAGGGCGAGAGTGGATTTGGATCGACAATCGCATCCAAACTGTCGGATCTCACTCAAATTTTGCTGGACGCGGATATGCTAGCATCCGCTCCTAGGTCAGGTGCATGTTCGTATTGTAGAGGAGGCGAGGCAGATGAAGATGTACTCCTCGGCAACATAATCCTGTCAGAGACACCAGTGCTAAAGTAGTGGATGAGACATGTCTCGCCTCCAGCTGCACATCAGTCCCTAAACAACCATGAGTGCCGTATTTGGGGTTTTTGCATGTGTGGCCTAGGCGCATTTGTCATTTCTCCCATGGTCATATCTCCATTCAAGTTGCATTCGTGGCCTTTGCTGGACAACATACACATGGGACACGGTTAAAAGGAAGCCCATACATCCATCCATCACGCACTTTAATGGCCGAGACTTCCGCAGCACACACACGACTTTCTCAACTATTCAAACTTAGAATCCTAGTATCCTAGAATCCCAGAATTAACCCATGCCCATCACCTCCGCGATCTCGGGAAGACATCCTTGCAACCTTGTAAGTGTCACCAAGCGACACGGCCCGCCGTGCAAATCCCCCTCCCCTCCCCCAAAAAAGACTGCCAACCTCCCCTCCCAGATGACCGTCAGTACATCCACAACCTCAATCACGTCTCTTGTCCTTCTCGGCCAGAAGTCTCCTAGAAAGGGCTCAAGCGAGATGCTGATGGGCATGCTGTCAGTTAGCGCCAGAGAGATGTCTTGCGCGCGCGTAGGCCACCGTGTCATTGGAACCTCGTCCCCCCCCCCCTTGATGTAACCTGTCTCGTCATCGTCTTGTGTGAATTAGTCATCGGATGTCTTATTTTTATTTTTTTACTTCTTGAACCTATATCCGAATCCAGTGGGCCGAGACTAGCTCCTTTTTGCCAAAGAGGGAGGCGGGGGTGTTGAGGAGTGGTTCGTCCGGGGGGGCCGCGGCATTCCCTTTGGAGGCTGCTCTACAAAGTTGCTGCGGCTGTGTATACATGTATAAGCCCGGTCGGTAGGCTGCTCGGGTAGTGTTGATCGCGAATTTCCCGAGAGTGTGTCTTGGTCAACCTAATTGGTGTCTTTGGTCCAACAGACGGCGGCCCTTTCCCTTTCCCAGGGTCGCCATCGTCGTCGTTGTCCCGTGTCCCAGAAGATTGATTGTGGTGCGTATCAAATATCTGGGGAGGAAGGGTGAAGGTGGAAAGGGTTCATTTGCCGAGAACAGCTGCGAATCGGAGACTTCTATTCGGGGTATCAGAACCTCTCTGTCGGAGAAACGAAATGGCCAAGTATCAGCCTGCCACTTTGTTCCAGTGTATCCCGCCCGTTGCCTCGTAAACAACCACCCATGGCCGAGTGAGTCGACTCTGCCCTGTTTCAGCGCGGCAGCGTTGCCAGACCTGCCGAGTTTCCCAGCAGATCATCGAGTCTCGGGTGATAAGCCGCAGGATTACATAGCACATCTGACCGAACAAGCTCAGGACATTTGAAAAAAAAAAAAAAAAAAAGAACCTAATTTCTCCGAAGGAAAATCTCAGATGCCCCTTTATTGGTCGCCGCGCCAGCCTTTGTCATAAACACAAGGACATCAAGTCGGTGGCGTTGAGGATATAAATACCACACATGCTCCCCTCACCCTACCCTTCACCAGCGAGGTCGAAGTTAGATTTGGGGCTAAAAGGAGGAGGGTAAGACCAATGTGTAATCCGGATCCCGTTTTGCGCATGCTTGGTCAGCTCGACAAGGGCACCTGTTTTGACTCTTGACGTCTGACCTCTTATCGAGAGCATGCTGGAGGTGGCAAAGATGCGTCCAATTTCCCGTGCTACGACGTCTTTGAGCCAATTGGAGCTTTTTCTTCTATTTTAATCTTATCAAGTTTCAACTTGTATCGGCATGTCGACAGTACAGACGCAGTCGAAACCAAGAGTCAGGCTCGAGGCGGTGTCAATTGCACATGTCGACGACTTTCACAAGCTTTGGTCCAGCGACAAGGTTGCTTTGTACAGGTGTGCAGTTGAATTTTTTTATTTTTTTTTTCAAGAGGTGTTGATCATTGAAGCAAGTTCTAAAAATTGGCCCCCGACAGCCAGAGAGTAGTGAGTGATGACATTGAAGAAAACCGAGCCTTCTTCCGCCGGCGATTTCTCGACGGCCCTGCAGATAAGCCATGGATCGTCAGAAGAGCCATCATGGTCCCTAAGGAAGGCGTACGCCCGGTAGAGGAGGAAGCAGCGGGCTTCATCTCTGCCGCCCAGCCATCTCCTCACGGATTAATGCTCGCCTATCAATTGCGGCACGAGTGCTGGGGTCGCGGCTACGCGAGCGAAGCAGTGAGGCAGTTTCTGGACGAGTACTGGGGCACGCTCAAAATGGCACCTCTATCCGAGATATATGCCGGTCACGGGCCCGGGGGCAGACCTGCAGATGGCCGGGATAAGACGGCCGGAGTTGCCGAGGCTGACGACGGGCTGCTGGTCGAGATACGGCACCTGGTTGGAGAGGTCGACATGGACAACAAGGCGAGCATGCGCGTCATGGAAAAGTGCGGAGGCCGGATTGTGGAAGTCGTAGAGGCAGAGCTGCTGAGATTCGAGGGCGTGAGGCCGCATGCAGTTTGGCAAATGGACAAACCAGAGCGAGGGAATTGTTAACATGTCGTGATGACGTGCTGGATGCAGAAACCGAGATGTTGCAGACAAGTGCTCAACCTCGATCGGATATATCCAGTTCCGCGTCTTTTATCTTGAGAAGTAACTGCAATTACGCATTGTCTTTTCGATTGTCCAATTGCTCACAGCGTGAGTCTTGTTTCGACAACGAGCAAAAAGGCGCCGATATCAAAGCGTCTTTGCATCGCATCTGGGGCCAGAAACTTGGGTGCCCACACAGCATGCATGAAGCTGAAAAGGGAAGTCTAGCTGTCTCGCATTCGCCGTATCACCTGCAGAGAGCCGTCATAAGCACAGTTGCTAGCCTGCCATGTGCTCTTGGGTACATGCCACAAACCTGCAATACGACGTGGGCTCGTAAGCGGCGATCATTGGGCTGGTAGATCAGATACAGAGCGCATAGAAACAACATCGGTGAGCTCGATATGGATTGCGACGGCGATGTGAAGACTTGCCATTTTGATAGCATATTGTGTGGATGAAGACTTATGCGGCAACGTTGAGAACACCATGGTAGGAATAGTGTTATAAATCGGCCATTTGAATGCATGATTGGTAGCTAGTTGTTTTATTGAGGTTATTCCTGTTTCGTGTTGCGGCGTCACTTGAACTTGTCAGTCGAGGCTATGGAATCAACCAGATGTCAGTTGCAGTAAGATCCGTGCACACCCATTCAGTGTGAAGAAGGATCAATTGCTAACTCGCCAATTCTATCTAGCGAATATGCGGCTTTGCGAAAGTTCATGCGTTAAAATTCAAGTAAATAGAGAAGCATGCAAGATCCGCGAAACTGACTTTCAAAGTCATGTAGACGGTGTAGGGTGGCCACTTACCAATTGCGCACTCCACTGCCAACCCATAGGATAAAGGTCGATCTACACCATCAATTGAATTCTTATTCCAAATTTGTAAGTTTCACTCGGATTAGCAAATCCCGGGCTAACAAACTGCATGGTTGTTGCGAGGTCTGTTTATGAGCGCCTCAACACGTAACCTATGGAATGGGAATGGTCCCCCCGAGTGGAGCAATGACCTCTTCTTGTCCTCGAATTATTGTTCCAGGCCAATATTACATCAGCTTTGCAGTTGCGGGCGAAGGAGGGACTTTTGAAACGCTGGTTGAATCTAGACCTTGAAAAAAATACCTACGCGGCTGTGGCTGCATGACCATTCCTTCGACTTGATCGCCATGATGCAGGTTCGTGACAACACGGAGTGTGGATCGCCGAGTCGATGCAGGCTAATTGATCACCAATTATTCATTGTAAAATGTCCCGTAGTCAATTCGTTGAAGAGGGTGTTCAACAGAGTTGTTCAAAGCCCGCCAGAACATCATATCATACTACCCTGAACCTCGTCACCGAACATGCCATAGGATGCGCATTGATACAGTGTCGCCAATTTCTTGAACGATGAACCGAGATTACAAAGGGGAGCAACGGAGGGTAAAGGAGAGCAGAGGTCCAGAATGCTCATGTAACCAACAGCGCAGTGCACGTCGTGGCTCGTATTTGCTGCGACACACATCGAGGCTGACTTGCATTTTGCCTTGTTCTCTCACTTTGATCTCACATTCCACTTGCGTGACCGGGGTGGGCACACACACCACACCACGTCTGGGGCCGTTGATTGGTATTTTTTTTTTTTTTTTTTACCTCACAGCACCTCTCACCATATTCTCACTTTGAAGGAGGCGAAAACAACCCATGTTCTTCTCTTCCTTTCTTTTTCGCTTCTGCTTTCCAACCTGACCCTTGCATCTCAACCCTCTCCTCTCCTCTCCTCTCTGCGTTCATCATCACCTCGACCCAAAACAAATCACGCCAGAACAGGCCCAACCAAGTCAAGCTTTCGGCCAAGATTGCCGGCTTTGGCCCATCACAGTGGGCTTCTAGCGCCGCCGTTGCCCAAGCCTAGCGCATTGCCAGCGCCTGGAGTCTAGCGCACGCACCCAGCCATTTCAGGGCCTCTTCCGCTCCGCTTCTCCCCCCAGTCACCTACCTAGTCCCGTCCCCAGTCGTCGCCCGTCCGTCAACCGTCATCCGTCATTCAATAGATGCAAACTCGCCCGCACCTCGCATCTCCGACCCGGACTCTCTCGGACTGCTGGGAATTCCAGCTTTCCTCGACTTGATCCTCGCTCCGTCTCCTCCGCCATTCCTTCCCGAAACATACCGAGATCCCCCTCGAATCTGCTGCCATGGCCGCGGCCGGCTTGATTGACCCGACCAAGACGGGCAATTATCCCGTCATTCTCGGCGATGGCCTCATGGGCAAGACGTCCAACGAGATCTTTACCGCCATTCGATGTGCGCCTGCTGTCCTCCCCCAATCCCGCCTCACCCCGTGTTAACTGAATCCGCAGACAACCACAAGCCTGCAACCGCGTCCGCATCGAGTTCGGCCCGTCTAAAGCCATCGACGCCAGGCAAGACCACCTCCTACGATCTGACCTACGCCGACGATGACGGCAAGTACGGCTACACTGGGACACGGAACACCGACGAGGGCCAATATGTCCTCTACTTCGACTCGGAGCGCAAGGCCTTTATCCTCGACAAGGTTGATTCCACCTTCAACATGAACCTGACACGCCTACCAGACAACTCCGACCCCGATAGTCTTCGCAAGCTGCACCCGCCCATTGAGCTCGTGTCGCGACCGGCCCCGGCTCCGCCTAAGCCCAGCAAACCTGCCGCGGCGCCCAAGCCCGAAGTCGAGAAGGCCGAAAAGGCCGAGAAGCCCGCGGCGAAACCAGCAGCGAAACCAGCAGCCAAGCCAGCAGCCAAGCCAGCGGCCAAGCCCCGCGCCAAACCCCCGGTCCAGAAAAAGAAGCCTGTCCCCAAGGCGCCTCCTAAGTCCATCAACCTGTCCCTGCCCGTCCCCGTGCCCCAGCAGGAGAAGGAGCCCGAGAAGGAGGACAAGGGCAAGCGCCGCCAGATTGATGAGGAGGAAGAGGAGTATGACGATGACGATGGCGGCCTGCTGGTTGAGTACCCTGGCGCGGACCCTAGGAACAACCGCCAGCCCACCGACTTCTCGCCCGCGTTCCCCTCGGTCCGTCGCTTCGATGACTTCATGAACCAGCGCGAGTCTGAAGGCGACGATGCTGATGCTGAGTCTGACGAGGACGAAATCGACCCCAGCCCCGTTAATCCTTACTCCCAGCCGCACCAACAGTCCATGCACCACCACCAAGAGGAAGAGGAAGAGGAGGAAGATGAAATGGGCGCCGAACTCGAGGACGCCCTCGAGAAGGAGATGGAGATTGCATTTGAAGTTATGGAAAACAGCCACGAGGGAACACCCAACGACGGCGGCGACGAGAGCGAAATCAGTGAGGAGGATTAGCGATTGGATGAGCGTCTTTGTCTTTTTTTTTTTGTTTGCTTTGCCCTGCGTTTCATTTCATTTCCTTTCTACTTTTTCCTTTTGCGAATTGTTTCTTTTTTGCTTTCTCTTATTTTTTTCTTCACTATTCACGTTACCGAAACACAAGGCGTTTACAGGAGGGGGAAATATGAGCTTTTGATCTCCAGGAAACGAGATTTCATCACGCCGGCGTTGGAGGGGAGAAACATCTGAACCTGCCACTTCTCGATACCAGCTACACTGCGTACGCTACGCTACAAATGACTTGTTTTTCGTGTGCCTCCTCTTGTTGCGAGGAGGGCATCACCATTGGTATAGAACACAACAAATTGAATTCCAAGTTTTTGACTCGCTCATTTCGATCAACCACGACCAACGAACACCAAAAAAAAAAAAAAGTCACCATCACCAACTCCCTTCCTCTTCTCAGCTCCTTAATTCATTCTCTCGGCCCCTTCTCCCTCGTTCCCCAGCCTCCACTTCTCCCCTTGCAAATGGTCCGTCACACCCGCAATCTCGTCCTCGCACCACACGTGGGTCCGCGCGTCGGCCACGGCGGGCCCCCACCGGCGCAGCACGTCCTTGTCAAAGGTGCCGACGGCCATGGAGACGGACCCGGTGCGCTCGTCCCGCCAGAACAGGAACCCGCCGCACTCGCCGCAGAACCCGCGCGCCACCGGCGGCGTCGCCCGGAACGTCTTGAGCGTCGCCCGCGCCGAGTAGGCCACGGCCGACGTCGGGACCCGGTGCAGGCGCGCGAGCAGCGAGCCCGAGTTCTTGCGGCACTGGGAGCACTGGCACGTGGTGCACTGGAGAAAATTTTAAGAAGCCTCGTGTTAGTAAAGAAGGAAAAGGAAAAAAAATGGATTTTTTTTTTGGGCGTTGGGATATACAAGGAGGAACAACAACGGAAATTTGTTTACTTCAGTTTTGAACGAGTGGTCTGGAGGAAAAGTAACGGTATAGCGGACTGAACCGCAAAGACAGCCGCCGGTGATGGACTTGGGAGTTTCTTCAGCCATCGTTGCTGTTGAAGAGGACTTGATATTTTGCAAGTTGAGTAACAAGAGATAGGTCACGATAATACAAGTTATGATACCATAAAAGTGTCAGTTTTATTTACGACGACTCAGCTGCTTGCGGGGCTTTATATGTACCCCGTGGTAAGCGGGCATGTCAACGACGCCTTTCACGTTGCTCCAGGCTCGCTATCGTGGTCACAATATCCTGACATCGGTTTAGTCGCATGCGACGCCCTTGGCATGATCCTGCATGAGCCTAGTGCTGCAGATCATCGCAATGCCCACCTCCAAGACTAGTGGCTAGCTGGTTGAGCCACTTTCCTCGCGTAACCCAGCCTTATTCCAACGATTGGGAAGTATCCTCTTTATATAACTTCCCACCTGGCGATCCAGCCGACGTTCTCCCCTGTATTTCGCACAATGCAGAGTCTCCCTTCCTTTCCGTCTCGTTTCACATCATCAAGGACCTTCTCAACCGCGATTGACCCGATTGCGATGCCGCGACCCTCTGCTAGGCAAAAACATCCCGTCGTTACGAATCCGATGAGGTCTTTATCGTCCGGAACAAGAGGATGACCGCCAATGTCGGATTGGTTGGCCGGTGGGGGAGGGTATTGACTAGGCTTGGCAAGGAGTTCTTGCGCGAGTTGGCGCTTGAGTGATTCGAGATCGTGCGGCTTGCTACCTTTCGAAGTTTTACTTTTCGAGGAAGTGGCTGGAGGGATTCGGGAGAGCCATTGAGCACGGAGATCCCTGGGCAAGGAAGAAGATGCTGGCGAGGACTCTGGGGGTATCGTTGCTGGGACTTCGGCTTCTGGTGACGGGGGAGGTATGGCAGGGAGAGAAGGAAGGCGGTAGATGCGAGCGCAAGAGGTAACGACGCCGCGTCCCAATAGTGAGATCCTGGCTGTGAGGATGGCGTTTGGTGGTGTGGGTGGTGTAGTGGCCGAATTTACAATGTTGTTGAACAAATCTTTGGAGATCTGATTGAGGTTTAGGAGAGTTGTAGGTTTTTGTTTTGTCGTGGAAGATTCCTCTTGATCAACATCCATAGAATCAGGGTCGTCTTCAGTTGAGTCCAGTGTTGATTCTGGCGATGCCCCGGATCCAAATAGAAACTCAAAGTCATTTGCAAAGCCATTGCCAATCTCCCCCTTTCTCCCTGCACCGAGATCGAGGGACTCCCAGGCTGTTCGTTTGCTTTTTGACCGCCTTTCCCATGCTTTTTGTCGCTTTCTCCGTTCCTCTCGCTCCCACTCTACTCCGGCATCCGTCCCTATAAAATCACCAGGGAACCAAGGGAGACCTCGCTCAAAAGCAACCTGACGGGCTTGATGAAGACCAACAAACCTAGGGTTGCCTCCTGAACTGAGAGGAACATGAACAAGGCTGTACCAGATGGGAAGGATACATTGCCATGGGGCAAGGAGAGCCCAACCTCCTTGGGTTTGTGTTCCAGAGCCAGAGCGAGAGGCGGTGAGTATGATGGGGATTGGGGGGTCAGATGCGATGGGTTTCAGGGGAGTACCGGGGGGATTATCGGATTTCCGCCTGTTGATGGACTTTTGGGAGGGTAGGCATGATGCTCGGTGGCGCACGTCTCGACTGAATAGACCAAACGGTTCAAGACTGTGTTCGGCTGGCCATGCAGCGATTTTTTCCATCAGTTGAATTTGTGCATCTGGATCGTCAGATGCTTCGACTCTTCTAGGTGGATAGCGCAGTCGGGGGTCTTGAATAGAAAATCCCAGAACGGCGTTAGCAGGTAGTGAAGCCGAGTTTGTTAGCCCGGCCAATGACTGGAAGAGTTCGCCATGTTGGCGGTTTGTCTTTTCCTTCTTTGTATACGGGTTCAGAACAGCCAATAGCGCTTCCGTGGACCCTGGCCCAGTCAACTCAATACTGCCAATCTCAAAGCGCAAGTCTTCGATATAGAGCCGGGGGGTTTCCATTTTCGACAGTCGGAGCAGTTCATTGAAGAGCTCGAGAAAAGCCGAGGGGTGTATTCGAAATAGGACTTGTCTCTGGACCTTTTTGGAATCTTGGGCGGCATCTTTGTTAGATGGCTCGGGATTCCATTGAATAGTAGCTGGGCCGATAAGCCTTCGTCTTCTATCTGGTGCTCGACTCACGAGGCCCGTCCAGGATCGGCTTCCCATCCTCCACTTTCGGCCCTTTTCATTCCAGCAAGAGTCTTGTGACACACCGATCTTTTTTAGCACCTTTTCAACACCGGATGGGTTTCCATAGAGTCCAATTGTACTCATGTATGAAGTATCCCAGAGTAATGCGCCTCGGTCACCTTGAGCTCGGTGAGTGGGTCGGTAGAGCTTTTCGTTCGGCGTTAGAGGAATGGCAAACCGCCATAGGGGATCTTTGGGGTCCGTCATTCGTGTACGTTTCGCGTGCCAGAGGTGTGTTGGTAGCCATGTCTTATTGATTTGTCGCTTTCGAAACTTTGCCTTGGGCACGGGAGGCTCGTTGAGTTGGTTTCGTCGAATCTTGGGCCTGGGTGTCCTGCCCACCACAGCTAGATCCTTGAGATCACTCGAGCTTGTTCCCTTTTCCTTTGCCTTCTCTTCCCGAATTTTGCGTTTTCTTGCTGCCAATACCCTTAGTCGCTTTGCAGTCTCGGCCCGTATCCTGCCCCTTGTTGTTCTAGGCTTGCGTTTCCTCGCCTCCACCATTGGTGTATTATCTTCTCGCATCTCTTTCCACGCAAGCGCCCTTAGCCGACGAGGCACCCGCTTTGGGTTGTGACTCGCGGTGCGACGGCGCAACCCGCGGGGCAGCTTTTGGAACGCCCGACTGCTGCCCACAGCCTTGGAGGTTGCCATGCTCTGTTCCATAGACCGAATTTCAAATTCGTGAGCGGCCAGGAAGGCCTGGAGGTCCAGCTCGCCATCTTTAAGCGCGGCTTCGGCGGGTTGGGCGGGGATGTTGCGTGCGGCGAAGACTTTGGCGCGTTTCTGGGGGCCTTCGTTGCGACCGTTGGGGGTTGGGGCGGCCGACTGTCGCTTGTTGGCTCCATTTCCGCCTTGGCCTGCAGAAGCAGAGCCTGGAGCCATTGCGAAATTGAGGGTCGCGGCGGTGCGACAGTCGTGTCGTTGGAAGGTCGTGATGGCGAACGGCGAACGCGATGAGAAGATGGTTGAAAATAATTATGGAAAGCTTTATCGATAAAGATTGTGGATCCGCGTGGAGGGTAGGACAACAACGGCAACAGGGGTTGGCAAGAGGGGCCGGTACATACAAATACGACCCTTCAAGATGGTGGATTTGATACTTTGTTGTAATCTCACGTCTTGGCATTATTGCTAAAATAAGTAAAATCATACCAAAAAATTGTTTTGGTTAATAATGAACTCTTAGATTTTTTAGAGTTATTTTTTTTTTGTTTGGATGTGGTTGTTTTGACTGGATTATTGTTATACAATGGCCATGACGAAGTACCTCGTCACAATTATTTAGAGGATGCCCCACAGTACCAAATGTAGACTTGCTTGTTTCTTATAGTCAAGACGAGGCAATCTACAATTCACACTGGCGATCAAACTCTAACGGACGGAATTATCTTGGTGTTTAATCATTTCCCGCTGTTGCTTCTTTATGAGCATGTGGAGCTGGATGATTACCATTGCACCTCTCCCACCTGAGGAACGGGATGATGCTAAGGGTGACTAGCTCGAGGTGTTGCTTACATCTCATCCCCGTGGGTGTTTGTTGGTTTTATCAGTGAATAAATAATCCATATGCTTTAAAGGTCTAATTTATTAGCAGCGAACGAATGCGGGAATGACCGATTATCAAGATGAGCAATGAGACAATTAATTGATTAATCTCATCTATCTCAATGCCAAGCACCTTTTGGCTCTTTTTCTCCATTCCATCGCGCTTTGATATCACCGTCGCTATCCGCCAAGGCCTTCGTTGCCCGGCGCCATCCCTCGGCCACTCTGTCGCCTTGTGCGAACAATGTCTTGTCTGTTTTGTTTACAAATTTAATATCACGCACAAAGACGAAATGTTTTTGTCATTTGTCTTATTGTCTTATTGTCACGTTATACGTGATGCGTTATTTGATGGGAAACAAAGACCCGGGTTTCCCTAACGACACCAGATGTCGGAGAGCTTGTATGGTTGTGACAGAATTGGATAGAGTCCTCTAATTCGTAACAATACGAAAATTGAGGCATATTGTAAAAAGATAGGAAACTAGGTCCAAGCTAATTGTTTCTCATTACTTGGTCAATAAAGTAACGTAATCTAATCTTCTAGAAAAGATATTCATAACTAATTACTAATTGCTCACTTAAACTTGTTATGCAAGGTCCCAAAGCCTCTGATATGGCTATTCCCAAGCGCCTCGCCCGTCTATGCCGGTAATCCCAATTGCCCCTCCCAAAAAAGATGGACCGCCCTAAGATCTTTCTCAATTACACTTGCTCACTTTTTTTTAATTTCATTTAGCACACCCCCAAAACTCCGTGCCACCGAACGAGCGCTGATAGCAGGCCTTGCGGCCCCAGTCTCAAAAACCAATGAAAAGTAACCCACACCCGCTTCGCCCTCGTGACCCTACATCACGTACGGATGGCTTCCGGCCTGGCTGGGGTACAGAAATGCTGACGCACCAGAATCGTGAGTCGGGTCGGCGGAAGACATTTCGAGCACAGTCTGTGATTCCTGCAAGCAAAGGCAATATCAATTAGTAAGGGCTTCCGCAGACGCGATCGCGGGGCAGCACGCACCAGAACTCTGGGGGATCGACGACATTTGGGTGACAGGGTTTCTGATTCTTCTCGTACTCGCGGCACCACTTCCGTACTAGCCAAGCGTGGTGCTTGCACCGGAACTCGACCTGTTTGTGCGTATGTGGTTAGCTTGAGGAGCTCGCTTCCGGGCATGGCGGACCGCGCCTGCTGCCATGGTTCTTGGACATACATAGAAGTAATCACACATGGTGGGAGGTATCAATGTGGTTGTTTGTCCGAATGGAATAGATGAAGAAGAGGAAGAAAAAAAAGTGCAGAAGCAACCTGGGTTTTGCATGTCTGCCCGAGGAGACCAAGGCCCCTTGAGGCTGGGCATTGATCGACCACCTTCTTGTTTGTTACTTAGTGCTCGAGGTGTCTCTCCCTCTCACGAGTCGGTGGAGGGAGGGTGTGGTGGGCGTGTAGTGCAGGGCGCGGTGTGTGCCAGCCTGAAGTGCGCGCATTGGAATGTCACTGCTGTATCACACCCTGGTCTGATATTTGCTTCTGCCATCTGCGACATCGAGACCAGCATGATGTAACCTAAACTGAGGACGAAAGGAAATGCGGGAGTGGGAGGAGGGCGACACGGACTGTCTTGGAAAACGTGGAGAGCTGCCTCTTCTCAAACGAGACATTCGATGCTCGGACTCGAAAAGTCGACGAGAACTGCCGGCGTTAGTGGGCGAGGTTCCCGTTTCGTTTCTTTTCAACTGACATGACATGCTGCAAGTGAAAACTGATATAGTTCAGCACTGCAAAGCAAATCGGGAATAACGCAGCTCATCGGACCTGTCTCCCTTCTGCACCCTGCAGCTATTGCACACGCTATGTGGTGTGCCGTGTACCACCTGCTTGCCGTGGGCGGGCGTGGGCGGGTGACACAAAAGCCTAGTCGAGGCAGTTGAGGCCTCTCTCGCAAATGTGTTTCACTCGACCTGGGCTTTGATAATGCCGCGGCGCGCTCTGCTTCCTGGAGATGCTGGAAAGCTGTAGATCCCTCCAGGTCCCTGGCCCATGTTTGCTGCTCCACGGCCTCATCACAAGGCCCGCCAGCCTGGTCAATGGGTTTACTTTTAGCAGCAGTAAGCTTCTGGGATGCGACAAGGATGAGGGGACGGTTGGAGAGGGCGGTCGGGACGAGATGGCGACATCCCAGCGTGCGCTACTGCTGCTGAGTGATTCGCAACTAAGACATACATGTCAACCCAACGGCAGCTTGGTGGCTGTCGAGGCTTGCCGCGGGGGGAGCTTGTTTGTCCTCAAGCGCCCTCTTGGGCCGTGGGAAATCTGGTCTCTTGGGGCGACCGGTTCCAGGTCTGGCCGTTGGCCGCTCTTTACATGCTGCGTGTCCACCATACCTGCGTTGCCATCTCTGGGGCCGGCCAAGGGAGGCTTGATGGTTGAGGCCAGCTACTGTGCTCGCCGGCCGCATTCCACACATTGATTAGTCACGTTGCTCTCGAGGTTTGGAGACTCAGACCCCAAACGCGATGATGCCATGCTAATCTGGGGTCGCTTGTCCCAGATATCGGCGACGGGGGCCTGGAGATAGAAGTGGGTACGCAACTGTCGCTGGGCAAACAGGCAAACTGCATGCGTAGCTGAGATCGCGGGGCCAGCATCGAGATGAGGTCCAGTCTCTCACTAGACGACCCACTGATGATCTCGTCGCTCCACACAATGGGGTATTTCAGCCCTGGCGACAGGGGTCCTTACAGGGGCTCAACGGGCTGCCCGCATTTTCAGTGGTCCCTCGGTTGACTAAATTGTATGTTTTGCCCAGTGCCGTCTCCCCCCAGAGACGGTTCAGCTTTGGGATGGCTCGTAAACCACTTGCGATCAACATGATCAACATTTCAATGCTAAAAACACCTCCAGTCGCTTATCTTTTGGCGAGCTTCTTTTTCCCTCACGCGACTTGTCAGCATGCTGTTTATCTTAGCGTGAGATGGATAACTCGTTCACCAAATGGCATTACCTGAAAACAATGCATGTCTAGAAAGTCGCGACCCAATGCTGATGTTCACAGATGTTACAGGTCTCACATCGAGGGGTGCGTGGCCTAGCTATGTGCCCGGTCCTAAATTGTGCATACTGTTGATGTTCGCCCAGGATAAGATTTGATGGCGCTCTGTTGTCGTTGCGATGCATTGTATAGGAGTGAGTGAATAGACACGTCAAAGCACTGACACGCTTGTGGATACAGGCCAATAAGGAGTCGAATTAATTTGCTGTTATTGGAAGACTACCAAACAGACAGCCATATATGTGTTCATTAAACGAAACCTGTTGGGAAGTCCAAGCGTCTTCCTTTTCATATAAAATTTGCGAGACACTCTCTCTCAGGCTGGAGAAGTAAAGAGCGATGGCAATTTTTGTATTCGTCGAAGCGTGTATGCGCGACCATGCAAACTGTGATACCACCGTGTGTCTTTCCTTCTCAACAGTTATCGCTACCCATTTTATTGTCAAGCCGAGCACCTGGGACCTGATGAGGACTCATGATGATATGCATTGTGTGATTCATGGCGATGAAACTAACTTTCTCACCGCATACAAAGTACACGGCTGGAATATTGAAATCCATTGTATAAAATGGCTAGGAAGATGGCAAATACAAAACACAAACTCGATTCGCTATCATAGCTATTCCAATCAAGATGCTGATCTAATATTCATACAATTTCTCGGCCGTGCGGGTAGACTCTGTTTTGCTGTTACCTACAGGAGATTACTTCATATTTCTTTAATCCTATTTGGAGAAAGCCCATCGGTAGCAGAGCAAATATTTCGCCACTACATGCATCAGCTGTGAATGCCATTCGGTTGACGCGGGATCGATCTCCTAGATGAGCACAGACAATGCAACAATTTGCAAGTGCTATTTGACTGCCGCCGGCTGTATTAGCTCACCTAAAAAAAGCACGGAAGCTTAGAAGATGAATAACACTGGGATATAGACTTGGGGTGACCGGTTGATGGAATAGAAATAGTATTGTGGCGAGGTGCAAGTCAGACATGCAACTGCGGTGTCATCAGATTTATGCGTTGAGAAATACCAACAGGAGGATGTGACCAGAAAAAGTATGCCATGGCTCCAATGATTATTATGTTACAGTGTGAGCAAAGATCGTGGCTCTGCATTGTTGGAAATATGCGACAGAATATGGCAGTTGCGGTCCTAAGAACGGTCATATCTAAGGGCCAGAGGAAGCTGAACTTACGCTCCATGGTTTTGGAAGAAATCTCCTGTTCTTTGGATGCTTATCTCTGGCTATCAACACGCTCGAAAATGGGCATACCCACAGCCACGCATTTGTGCTGGAGTGGGTGAATTTTGACAATGTTCTGTGGCGCATATGCCAGAAGAACAGTCCTTCATTACCGCCCCGCCATGAAGTAAAATACGGATGGGATACAATCATTAATAAGGAATGATGTGGATTTAATATAATCTGCTCTGAGGCTTGGGCAAATATGAGAGTATTATATTGGTTGGGTGCCTGAACCTGAACGGCATCAACGTCATCTCCCAACCATCTCAGCATGCCGAGTCAAGCAAGGCCCAAGGTGGAGTTATATGTCGTACGCTTTCTAGGCATAAGCACGTTCATTTTGACTCCGACTTGCCTATTTGTCGATTCGAATCGAATACTAGTGGTAGATGTTGGGGAAGGGATCATGGCGGGTGGATCTGGCCTGTGGTCCCGGTGCCGCACTCCACCTTGGGCTGCATGTGCCATCATGGAGCACTGGTTGAATGGGCATGAAACGGTCCCGCGTTGCTGCACCTCTGGTCGTGACGCTGGGCTCGCTTCTCTTGCTTGCTGCGGAGCATGCAGATCTCGAAGGGCAGTTACCGCCGGTTTTGTTAAAAAGTGGTCATCATGGCAACTTGCCGCAGATCCATGCGTTTCACATGTGCCTGGGAACCTTGAAAGTTGCCGGAGGAGGCTGCATCGTCATGTCATGAGCGACGTTGCACGTCCTTGGTCGAAACGTCATCAATATTTTTGCTTGCATGCGCTTCGTCAATGATTTTGTGACAGACCAATTGGAGCGCCTTGGCACACAATCTCTCTGCCTGAAAGCTTACGCCTACATGGAACGGCATGCGTCCATGCCATGCCGAGTGATTCAGGCCGGCGCCACAGATGCGCGATCTTCAGGTTGCCTCTGAGTGCTGAGAGGGGGACGACGTCATCGCTGCAGCCAACACGATGGCGCCCAACGCCTACAAATAGGGCGGCGCGCTTTTATCAACAATTATGCTGGCAGACAAAACCGACATCTCAAATATTCCTGATTGAACTTGAGAATTCATAAAAAAAAAAGAAAATCAAACCACATCCAACATGACTTTCGGCAAGGACCCCATGGCTCAGGAGAAGAAGGAGGTAAGTCGTTGGTTGGCGACAGATGCTTGCGACGCCCGGCCACGCTGTTGGGTCTGAGACACAGGCAACCGCAAACAGAGAGTATCTACTTTTCCAGGCCGGAGACGCTGACCCGGTTGTTTCAATCCATTAGGGCGAGAAGGAGTTTACCGTGCAGCCCATTCAGGACCAAGCGGATTCCAACAAGTTTTCCATCTTTAACGCTAAGCCCGGCCCCGCCATCCCTGAGAAGATGCCCGAGCAGGAGGGCACCTACGAGGAGCGCCAGGCCAAGATGGCGGAGATGAACAAGAAGGATTAAATCCCGCCGCAGCCGCCGAGCGGACGAATGAGTGTATGACCAGGATGCCGGATGGTTCGGTTCGGGATGATTCTGTATTAGAGATATGAATAGGTATTAAATCTCGGATGAATCCGTCCGACGCAGATCCAGCTTTTTTATGCGATTCATCCATATTTCCTCCGTGACGAGCAGGGCAGAGCAGGGCAGGGCCATGTTTGTATTATCGTATCGTGAGCCGCCCTGCTCCATTGGCGCCCAGCTGTTCCCGGCCTCGCAGAGCCAGTCAACTGGCGCTGACGCGAATAATCCGCCCACAGCTCCATGCGGGTGGAGCAGTGACAGCCACCCCGGCCGACTTATCTCAGCGCATGTCGTAATGAAGGTGTGGCAGAAATTTCCAGAAGTAGGGGTGCCTCCTGGAATAGCGCAAACGTTGGGCCTTGATCCCGCCGTGCAGGCGAGAGGCGAACGCAATCAATTGAGGCGGTCCCCCTTCTGCCTTGCCCCCCGTCGACCGCCCACGACGCGATTCGGTAGTCTGCGAGAGAGCCGTATGTAGCTGCCTGGCTCTAGACGCGCGTTGGTCTGCTCCGCTTGACGCAAGGCATACATGATACAAATGTCCGGCTGAATAAGAGTCTGCTTGGCGCCCAGAACCTTGGAAGCGAGAAACCCAGCAGCCTGCAAACCTAACTCAAAGGTACCTGGAACTGGCGTGGCTGAGCACTCTCGCTGACTGCTTGCACTGCACTACTTGCACTGCGCACTGCTTGTCCACTGTGGCTGGTGCGCTGCTGCCAGATGCCAGATGCGCGCGGTCCTTGCCACTCCTTGCTCCTCCTGCTCGTCTGGCTGCTCCGCTTCTCACTAAAGACGAGCGCGCGGGCCAGTCTGGCTCCCTGGCTTTGCCTCTCCCACGGTCCGACACCTTGACATGCGACGGCGACCCGTCCTGGCCCGCGCCATTTCAGACGGTCCCTCTCTACCTCTCCACCCCGGAAGCTCGGGCTGTACATTCCTCTCGTCGACTACCTTTCGGGCCTCAACTGTCCCGCTACTCTTCCTCCCCAAATTCGGCTCCCTCACGCGAGCGTCCACCGTTGCCTCCGACCCCGACCCTCCGGCCGCGACAAGCTGAAGACGAGCCCCCCCCCCCGATCGGTGCCCATCACATCACATGCTCACTGCCCACCCGGCATCCAGCTCGTCTTGACGCAATCTTTCTTTGTTCTCCCATCAACTCCGGCGACCATCTCAGGCGCCCCCCGCGACATCATCCCCTTTGGCCCCTTGGACCACCGCACCTCGTCCTCACCATGCCGTCCATTCTCAACGATGACGACAAGGCCACCGTCAAGCGATTCGTCCCCAAACAGTCCAACAAGATCCACGCAGTAGCCGTTGCGAGACTCTACGTTGCTTACCCGAACCGCTCAAAATGGACCTACACTGGTGTGCAGGGAGCCATTGTGCTCGCCAACGACCTGGTCGGCAACACCTTCTGGCTCAAGATGGTTGACGTCTCGGTATGACCAATGCGCCCCCCGACCTGCTTACCCCTTTGCTAACTTGCACCAGCCTGCCAATCGCGGAGTCATCTGGGATCAGGAGATCTTTGATACGTGGTCGTATAACCAGGACCGAACATTTTTCCACACTTTTGAACTTGAGGAGTGTCTCGCCGCTCTGAGCTTCGTCGATGAGAAGGAGGCGAAGCAATTCAAGAAGAAGATGGACGAGAGAGAGAAGAATGCTAGCCGAGCCACCCGATCAACACCATTTGGCGGAGGTGCTCAACCTGCTCAGAAGCATAGCTTGCTCGGCGGGCTCTTTGGCCACCGACACTCGTCTGCCCCGACTCCGACACCGCCAGAGTCTCCCACGGCAAACCCGCATTCTATCCAGCACCACATTGTCAACTCTACGGCAAGCCTCAATGGCAAACCGCCGTCTGAGTTTGCTATGCTTGATTCCTTTGACCCTATGTGGCGAACCAAGTACCTCCCAAGTCTTCAAGACAATGGCTTGAACGAGGACTTCATTAAGCAGAACCAAGAATTCATCATTGACTTTTTGAGAGACAGTGGGCAGAAGACGGAAGAGCCTGCGCCGCAACGGGCCTCACCACCACCACCACCATCGGCGCCTGCTACGACCAACGGCAGAGGGCGTGCTCCTCCGCCTCCACCTGGCGCAGCACCAGCATCCAAGACGGAGGCTCCTCCACCTCCCCCAGCTCCTAGACGAGGCGGGCCTCCCCCCCCTCCTGCACCAAGACGAGGTGCTGGGGGTGCCGGCGACGGCTCCCCTGAACGAGCCCCCTCTCCTCCTCGACCTAGGTTCAATGCTCCTCCACCCCTTCCCGATGCCGGCAAATTTGCCCGCGTGGAGCCTCCAAAGCGTGTGCCAGTTGCAACTCCGGGACCACCTCCGCCTCCTCGAAAGATCCCAATCGAGAGCGAGCCCACTCATAAGCACAGTGTTCCTCCGCCGTTCCCCGGAGCCCGTATCCCTCCTCCAACCCCCAGTCGTGGGTCGGTGCCTCCTCCTCCACCGCCGCGTGCGACCGACTCGCATTCGGCTCCCGTCTTCCCTGCCGGCGCTCCTCCGCCTCTCCCTCCGAAGGTGCCGGCCTCCGGGGCTCCACCCCTCCCGCCCCCGAGCTCCCGCCCAGTACCACCTCCTCCGGCGGTCAACCATCACCCTCCTGCGCCGCCGCCTCTACCGCCTACGTCATCCGTTCCCCCTCTCCCTCCACCGCTGCCCCCGACGTTGCCCCCAACGAGCAGTGCACCACCACCTCCGCCTATGCGCCCCAATGCTGGGCCACCACCTTTGCCTCCTACCTCGGGGGCTCCTCCACCACCTCCTCTGCCTCCCACGAGCGCACCTCTCCCGCCTCCTCCTCCGCCGTTGCCTCCCACCGCGGCCCCTCCGGCCGGCGGTGCCCCTCCTCCGCCTCCTCCGCCGCCGCTGCCACCAACTGGAGCTGGAGCTCCTCCCCCTCCTCCTCCGCCGCCTATGCCCAACCGAGACTCTGGATACTCATCTGGTGTTCCCTCGCTCCCAAATGCTGACTCTGGTCGATCCGCAATGCTCGGAGACATCCAGAAGGCTGGCGGTATCGCCTCGCTTAAGAAGGTCGATAGATCCAAGATCCGAGATAGGAGTGGTGCCCAGGTCGGCGGAGATAGCGGAGGCGGTTCTGGGGGTGGTGCTGCTGCCGCTGGTGGCGGTGGCGGTGGCGGTGGTATGGCGGATGCTCTGGCTGCTGCCCTCCAGAAGCGAAAGGAGAAGGTTAGCAAGAGTGGTAAGTTTTTAACACCGTGATAGATCTCATTGCAAGCCAAATGATGCTAACTGTGACATAGATGACGAGAAAAGCGACGACGAGTGGTAAACGGGTTTCCACAGCGCCCGGAGAGAAGGATACGAAAAGCATGGCTTCAAAAGTTTCTGCCTTGTCGTTGGGGGAGTTTTTGGGATGTGCCAACGGAGCCAAGGTGTCTCCCAATACCAATTTCTTTTATTTTCTTGTTTTACATTCTACGTGACTACAACTTGACCTCTGGCATTTTTATATGGGGTTTTATTTCGTATTGAGCTTTCTTCGTGGGCAGATGGAAAAAGAGAAAGAGGACAAGCTCTGGGGAATGAAGCCCGCATGGCGTTGGAGGTTGCTGTTTTTACTTTACGTGCGCAAGCCGAGAAGAGAAGAGAAGGGAAATCAAGCTAGTTCTAGATCCGAGGGCTGAGAGCAGCTTACTCGTGTGCATTGATTTGACCTTGATTGAATTGGTTTCTGGGAAAGGTAGATGAATGAAGAAGGAAGAAAAAAATGATTGGAATTTTTGAGTCTCTGTCTAACTAAAGTGCTCTTTGGGGAGCGAGAGCGCAATGATTTAAGATGCAATATGTCGTATTCGTCGAGTGCGAGTAGCATACATTAGACAAGGAGGCGAAATATAGAAAAGGGTGACGAGCCGTGACGTCCCTCCCACCACGGCCGTCCAATTCCACAGCAACTACTGTCGTGGGACCCGTGGTGCGAGACCGCGGGTTTGAGAGAGAAGACAGTATCAACGACGCCAGCCAGGCTGAACGATGCAGCCTCGGCCGGGACGTCGGGGGCTCGGTGGGATCTGAGAAGGTTGGAAGATGCAGGCGCACCGGCTTAAATGTCGTCGATGTCGACCTCCTTCTTGCCGCCCTCCTCCTCGTCATCCTCATCAGAGTCGGCGTCGCCGAACTCGAAGTAGGCCTCGCCGTCCTCGCCCTGGCCGAAGGTGTCGGTCTCGTTGATCTTGGCGTTCTCGGGGAGCTCGCCGTACGACTTGAGAGTTCGGGCCTCGTCGGCAGTGTACTTGAGAATGACGTCGCCCTTGCCGTCCTGGAAGTCTCGGAGGGACAGGAGGATGATGTCTCCCTGGTTGATCCAGACCTTCTTGCGCATCTTACCACGGATCTAGGGGGTGATTGTTAGCAAAGGGAATTTTCCGAAAAGATCAATGTAGCTGTACGCACGTTGGCGAGACGCTTAGTTCCGTCAAAGCACAGGGCCTCGAGACGACCGTTTCCAAGCATCTTGACAACCTGAGCGTACTCCTGGCCGTCCTCCTTGAAGGTCAGCTCTCGGCGCTGGTCATCGTTCTCCTTGGTACCACGTCTGCGGTTCTTTCCACCCTGTTGAGAGAAGATGAGGTTAGCAAAAGGAAAAATCACGGCTCAGATTCAGAAAGTGACGCAGATTAGGCTGAGGCTGTCGTGTGGTGATGGCCATGCTGGTGGTGATGGTGGGGGCGGGGCATCTTTTTTTCGCGGCGAACAGGAGGCACGCGTGGTGGCGTGTGCGATGCGGGGGAAAGGGTAGTTCAAGGTGGTGATGAGGGGGGAATCGAGAGGACGCACTTTTCCCTTGTTCTTAGGCATGATGAAGACTTTCTTTGTGAATCAACGGGTTTTTGTAGTGTCGATGTCGACGTGTTGTTTTGGTTGGTGAGAAAGTGGATTTTTCCCTCGGGGGCGACTGAACGTTTGGTGTTAGGAGGGACCCGGGACCAATTTATTTGGGCCGCGCGGTTGGGCTGTTGCAACTCTGGGTGGGTTGCGCTCAGTGCGGGATGACTCAAAACTGGGGACAAAGGATTGCATTGTGCATTGCCTGAGCCAATGGGCTACACATGTACCTGTGACTCTGCCCGCCGTCTCGTGTGACGCACGGTATCCTGCTAGCAGCACTCTCCTGGCACATGCCTTGATTTTGTGTGTGTGTGCCTTTACAAAGGGACTGCTAGCACAGCCACACGTGGCGGCTCCAGCGCCTGCCTCGCCCTGGCCGAGTCCAACATGCGACTGACCTCATCCCAGAGTGGGTATGATTTTTTTTTTGGGGCCGCCGAACTGTTCCGGCGAACAGCTCTAGTCAGTCGAGCCGACATTGCACTTCGGCGACGCCTTGGCTGAACCCAGACACGGCACCGAACGATACAAACAGACGAGACTGCGCGCCCATTTCCCTTGCGACACACCCCCTTGCCACCCAGGCTCAATTCTGAGCTATCGCCGAACCGATTTGGTACCATCATGCCGATTGCCCCAGCGCCCCTCGGTGCCAGGCTGCTGTCGAGGTCTCTCTCTTCCTTGACGGCAGCGAAACCACGATTGACGATACCCTCCACACGAGAAGGACCTCAGAGGCGAAGCAAACCCCGGCGCGGGCCCAATGGGGAGAATGCGCCCAACAATCGACAGCCCAGAGCAGATCAAACAGCGCGGACACCGACAGACAAGACCAAGAGACCAGATGGGAATGGACCACAGAAAAGTCGTGGAATTAGGATGTTTGTGCCATCGCCGGCAAAGAAGGTTGTCGTCAATGGTAAACTCATGACGACACCGGATGTTTGGGCCTTCCTTCAGGAAACGAGAATACAGTACGACAATTCCAAGACAAGGCCGTTGATTTTGAATGCCGAAGATAAGCACATACACAAGACGTTTGCCTGCAAAATCGCCATCACAAACCAATACATTATACATCCATACCACCTTATCTACCTACAACCACGGGGTCACCCGCTCATAGAGGGCATCAAGTCCCGATACCGTGAGAAGCTAAAGACACAACCCCTGTGGGTATACTTCCTACCGATGGACGACCAGACGGGTCTGGTGCGTACCTTGGGCCAGCGACGTCTGGCCAGAGAGTTTTGGGCTGCGCTAGAAGCGCAAGTTGACCCCAACTCGAGACCACAGGGTACAGTGATCGTGACGATATTCGATTCAAGAAAGGCGGCCTCGGCCCCGGCGGCCCAGTTTGGCAAAGCACTTGCGGACGCGGTGATAGCGGACCACAAGAGGAAGACTAGAACATAGAAATAGGGGGGCAACCGGACCATAGAGACTTAGACGGCTAGACGGAGGACTGCAAAAGAATAGGCCATATTTGCCAGGCTGTTTGCTGGATAGAAGGGCAAACGGATAATGTTACGCAGTGTACGATTTGTTTGATACCAACCCCTGAATGTATTATTATTTAGAAACTCTTATGAGTGATTGCCCTCACCAAAGATGGAGCGCTCCCCCGCCAATAAATTCCCCAGGGTTTCTTTTTTGTCAGCAGAACTTTGATCTTCTCACTCTAGGATGTAGGAGATATCAGACGGGGCCCATACGAATTTTGAAGAGCCAAAGCTTGCCCAGAAGAACACCCTTTTGGCTTACCTCAACTGATTTTGGGGTAGGCTCGCATCTTTATGCTTTTCATCGTATCCAGGAGGGTTGGAAAGAACGGAGATACCATAGGCAGATAATATAAATTCGTATTCCTCCCCCTTTACTTCCGCTTCAAAACTTCCATCTATACGCTCATACCTTTCTACCTCTACATCAATTTTTGAGACCCTAAGCCGACACATACCACGCAACAGCAAAAGCAGCAAGTTCTTCTTACGAAACGCAAGTCCAATATCCGAACAGCACTACCGAACATGTGGTTGCTCACAGCTCTCGGCCTCGTCGCCCTTTACATCGGCTGCTGGAAATGGATAGGACTCCATGAGTACCCGCCTTGCCCCCCAAACAGCAGCACTATGGCCCATCTGCTCCACAGGCCTCACTGGGAGGCTTTCGCAATTTATGCAGCACTGTCCTTTTTGTCGAGGTTGCTTGTTGCGTTGGAGACTGGGAACCGAACCCATTTGATGCCATCAAAAGCGACGCTCTTTATCCATGGCTTTGGTTGGTTCTTTCTAGCCCTTGCTGTGGACCAGGCATGAGATTAGCTCTAATGGCAGCAAATAGAATCATTAAACGGTTGCCTTCTCTCAAAGAACAAAAAAAAAAGATAAAAAATCTTCAACTCAAAAAAAAAAAAAAAAAAAAAAAGAAAAAGAAGAAAAAAAGCGCTATATACATGAGCATTGGAGTGGAAAAGCCTCTGGTTAGTTGGGATTGGACTCCTTGGCCAATATCAAGAATTCACTTACAACACGGACAACTGCAACAGAAATGATTGAGGAACAGGAGGAAAAAAAAAGTCGGATTAAACGAGTATCTGGGTCGTCGCTGTACTGATGCCCCCCTCCCACGCCTAACCCGCCAACGTATTGGTACAGAAAAAATGAAGATGGATGCCCACGCGCCTCGTCACCATTCAGTGCTTGCGGTCTGAAATCAATCAAAAGTCTCTTTTGCATATTTTGTCGCCATCTATAGCTCAACCTCCTGGAACGATGATCCATCGGGTGTGCCGGTGGGCTTCTCGTCCTCACTGTCCCTGTCCTTCTTAGCGTCCTCATCGCTTGACAGGTCGCCGTTGCTCGCTGAGCCTCCAGGGCGCAGAGCAACCTTTTGTTCTTGCACATCTTCGAATCGCACTTTTTGCTCCTCCTTGGGCGTTGCCTTGCTCTTTGGCTCGGGCGCAGGGGCGGGCTCATCGTCGCTGTCCGAGTCCTCCGTCTCAACGTCCTTGGTCTCCTTGTCCTCGTCTGCCTTCTTCTCTTCTGGCTTGCTAGATGAGCCCTCCCCGTTCTGAGCTGGCGCAGCTGGGAGTTCCTTTTCCTTCTCCACCGGGGGAGGTGCAGGTTTGGGCTCGTCGGGAGGACCGGGCCTCATTGCGTCCAGGTAGAACTTGGTGACACCAAGAATGCGGCCGTTCTTTTCACACGCATCCACCCACTCTGGTCTGACGACGGGGATGTTGCTCTCCACGGCCTTTTCCCATTGCTGGCCCCGACCCTCTGTGGTGACAAAGTGTGTGGTATCGATACGGACGCCATCGACAATCTTGGCACCGATTCGCTCAACAGCCTTGGTCAAGTTCTCCTTGACGGAGCCGGGCAAAATGCCGGTGGTGATTGTGATACCGCTAAGATCCGTCATCTTGTGCGTTCGCACGGATACACGCTGGCTAACATAGGTGCCAGCGGTAGTGCGCAAGACTAGGTGGAAGGTGTATTCGGTGTCGACTGCAAGACCGCTGATCTTGGTGCTGTGCATCTGAAGAGGGCGGGGGATGTTTCCGGCCTTTTGGCCATTGCGATAGAGACTCAGGGAGATGAGATCGGCAGTAGCGAGCTCGATGGGGTCCCATTCGAGCACGACGGAGGTCTGGGTGGCATTACGACAGCGCAGGACGGGAGTGGCGGGCTCGGCGGCGCCAAAGGCATCGTAAATCTGATCCTGCAGGGCGCGGAATGCGCGATCGGAAGTGGCCTCCTTAGCTGCGTTCTGGGACACGTTGATGTCGACGATGCTGCCGGACGAGATGTTGGGAGGGAGGAGAATAGACGGGAACTCGATCTATTTCCAGCCCGAAGTCAGTGAACAAGCACAGCTGAGGATATGGCGGGGAACGGAACATACCAGGCGCTTGTCGGGCGTCAGGAGGACTGTGACGCCGGCGTCGACCTTGCCGACGGTGAGGGAAACGAGCATTGTGTCGCGGGTCGCAGTGACGACGGCTTGGAGATGGTTGGAGATAGGGCTGCCACTGGCGGGACACTAGCCAAGAAAAGGGGAGGCGAGAGCACTTGGCGGAAGGGCAGCGGCCAAACGTGTGATTTGGTGGATTGGCTCGAGTATCCGGCGTTGTTGGCGGGCAGGCAGGAGAAAGGGGGAGATCGGATTGGTGGTGGTGGTTGCTCGTGCGGATAGCTGCCTGAGAATTGAACAAGCTGTCGTCGAGGTTTCGATTAAGCTTGAGGTGCCGTTTCGCACGCGCCCGTGGTGCAGCGTGGCTGGGCCCCCTGGACAGAGCTGCGTTTCCGCTGAGGCGGCTCCGTAGCATGGGGGCGGGGACCGACCCGTGCGGCGGGTGATGGACATGTGAGGCGGAAGTGGAAGGATAAACGAATCGGGACAAATTACACAGGCTGGGTAAAATTGGAGAATAGGTTAAAAGAAAGGAAACCATTGCGCTACTGATTTCTAAATATTTATTATTCAACTCCTCATTACCAAGTCCAAAAAAAAGATTGCCTCTGATGCCACGTTGAATGCAATCAAACCCCTAATCTGTCATCACCCAATTACTCCTCCAAAAGGATTTACATTGTTCAGAAATAGAATCAACATGGTTTCAAGTCTTAAAACGTTTATCTACAAAGATAGATTCGAACAAAGATCATGTTAATATTAGAGATTAAATTACACCTTCAGTACTGGTCAAAAGTGGTTTTGTGGGCGGTCCCAAACTCGTAGCCTCATTGTAAACCGTCGGTGCATTTGCCGTCTGGTCAAAGCCTCCGCCACTTTAGCCGCTGAGACAGCCCAAAATTAGGGTATACCAAATCAAGAGTGGCTGAAATCTGTGTTTTCCCCTTGATTATCCTTCCCCTCGTTTCCCAAAAGAAGCGACAGACCAGATGCCCGTGTAATCTCCTGACTTCTACGGGCAAAATACGACATGGTCTATCCGTCTATTTTTAGCCACATGAAACTAACAAACTCAGACAGCCCATGGTAGCCAGCCTGAACTACGACAAAAGGACCTTCGCGTATGACACAATCACGACGCAGCCGGGACGCCATTCCCTTCCTTTTCAACAGGCACAATTATCAGCCGAGGAAGAGACTATTGCCGTGTCTATTCTTCCAAGATTTAGTCCATAGTTACATTTTCGCAGGTTTTCCCAAGCCTTGGCTGCGGTACTGATGGATTGAGGGACTCGAAAGACATCATCACTAATAATCGCTGGGGAAAAAAAGGTACAGACCAAGGAAAGAAAGAATGAAAGTCCAACTGGAGCTGTACGCCACTTAAATCTCATGCCTCTTTACTACTTGTTGGACGAGTACACCAAGATTGATGTCGCATAAAGTTGGTGGGAAGGACTTGGTTATGAAGAATGTGATTTACGACCATCTCTAGATTAGATTTTGGCAGAACTAACTCACCAAAGCCATGAGGAGCATTGAGAGGCAACAACATAGCATATTGTGACTGAGACCAATGTGAGGCACAGTCAACTAATAATGGGAAGATTGAGGCGACATTCTTTGTCGTACTCTCTGATAGCCACAGTTGTCTAGCTTGAACACAATGATATTCCTACGATCCACACAGCTGCCCTCAATCAACCTCGCGCCCGATTTGACATATAAATATAGTCAAATTCGGTATTAGGTTGATCTGACCGTCATGGCCCTCGATACCGTCTGCAACGGAAGGAATCTGAGGCCTACTACTAAGAGTAGAGCCGTGAGAGCCTCATCGTGCCTCGAGGCGACGGCTACACACAACAGATGCTCGGCACGGCCGGCATTACAACAAGAGATAAAGGCAGGATTAATATGGCCGGCGGTAGCAGGCCCAGTTCACATCAGCCGGTGGTCACAACAGCCGACGGCAGCTCGCAACAGTAGGGATAAGAGACCTAGATAGATCTTCTTTTGAATTAACAAGAACTTCCTTAGGTATACAACGTGCATCATAGCTTATGACCTTCTTTTTCAGGCTTGCAGAGCTTGATTAATTCTTGAGTAGACTACAGAACCCGCTGTTTCTTTTTCATTGATATGACCAGTGTTTTCGCGTTGATACTCCCTTTCACCATTATCCGGAGGGGGGGTGGACTCGATTTCTTCACCCAACCAAGATACAAAACCACAAAACAAGCCCGATACAAGAATAAAAAAAGCCCCCGGTACAAAAACCCGATAAAAGACCACAAACCCAATATCCACCACGACCTGAAAAAGAATGAGAACAATCAACATCGGTTCCCAAACGGAATATCTGAACGTGGAGAGTGCCAGAGCTGAGATCAGACCCGGATTTAAACAAGTAGTCGTGCGCATTGAAGGCGAAGAGAAGAGTACCGCAGTTGAGGTCGGGGCCCGGATGCAACAAGAGATTGCGTTCGTCATAGAATTGTAAGAGAAAATAGTACCGCAGTTGGAGTCATGGCTTGAGGTAGTGGTTGTGCGCAACGAAGACGAAGAGAATAGTACCGCAGTTGGGATCGAGGCCCGAGTGTAAACGAATGTTTTTGCGCACCGAAGACGAAGAGAATATTGCCACAGTTGGTGTCAAGGCCCGAGGTAGTCAATTGGTTGTGCGCGTCGTAGACGTTGTGAACGGATGGTCGTTGAATGGTCGCGTGCAACGAAGACGAAGAGGCAGTAGTACAGCAGCTGGGGCCATGGTCCAAATGTCGACAATTGAGGGAATGGCGCAGAAGTTAGGTGGAATAGCGATCGCGTCGTGGACTCATGTTCAAACAGGTGCTCAAGGAAGTGCCGCTGCGAAGGTCGACTAGAAATCGTCCTGGTTAGACAGAGGCAACAGTGCTGTGGTAGGAGCTAAAGGATCATCATACCCATCAAATTCGAGCAAAACTCCTCTCACAAGGCTCATCAGAGCCTAATAGTACCGCAGTTGGGGTCCCGGCTGGACCCCCCCGAAAGGGGGTACCGGGCTTGTCGATGATAAGGATCCATCATCACTGGTTCCTTCAACTTGCGCCTCCTGTGGTTAAGCCGCATTGCCGAAAACGAGGTCAAAGACCCGAGCGCGAACACTCGGGACTCCCATTACAATGAAGAATAGTTCGAAAACTATTCTCCACTGCGCCGGCGCGAACTTCGCAATCGCCGCCACGACCCACAGGATTGGCGCAAGTATCAGGATCCAGTTCAGGATCACACCCAACCCCACCAAAAACTACAAACAGGTTAGCTTTTGCCGCGGTTATATCCCAAGCCGTAGGCACAGTGATTTAATGAGGGCAGTGGAAATTCTGTAAAACAGAGGGAGAATTGGTGGAGAGCGTGACTGGTAGAGAGAGGGGGGAGGTTGCTGGAGATAGAAGATTGCTGGAGAGAGGAGATTGCTGGAGGGAGAGGAATTGCCAGAGAGAGAAGGACTGGTAGAGAGAGAGGTATTGCTGGAGAGAGAGGGGGGGAGATTGCTAGGGAGGGTAACTGGTAGAGAGAGGGTGACTGGTGGAGAGAGAGAGGTTTTGTCGGGCGGACTCACAGGCATCGCTAATAATTCGCTAAAAAAAAAAAAAAAAGAAAGAAAGAAAATTCAAAAAAATTAGGGACCCCGAGGAGAAAAGAAGAGAAAATCAGATTCTGAGGGGATCGTCTTCTATATATATCCATGCACCACAACCTTGTGGCTTCCGTTTCGAACTCGGGGATCAAGAGAGGAAAGCACAACTACCACGGCTCATGGAAAGCAGAGCGGTGAGCACCTTCGAAATCATCACTCACAGACCGGCCCAGGGTGGCCGTGACAGGAAGGAAGCCATCAATACGGAAGCCTCGAGCTGGCTTACAGTGAAAATGGATGACGTCTAGCACCAATACCTCGGGTCCCGTGGTTCACGACGTGCGGTTGAAGGTAGGAAGCACCTCAACGTAGACGCAAGAGGTCTTTGCCAATACCAAAGGCCATCCCAGAGGACTGAGATACTACCGGCCTCGTCCAGGAGAACTTCCCAGTTGTTGAACCTGAATCAGCGATACTGACTCCCCCAGGCGGCTGAGCCGGGTTGCTCAAACAAAGACCCAACTCGAATGTCGGACTCTCCCGACGGCTCTCCTGCGTGAACCTCTAACTCGCTGAGTCAACCCGTACCCGTAGGATAGAGGCAGGCATGACTGACTCCCCGGCTCAGAATCGGGCGGGAGCACAGACAAATAGATGACGTCCAACATCAATCTCTTGAACCAGAAGTGCAAGATGTGGACATGGGGGCAAGAAGCACCCCTGTATGAACACAGGACACGCCATTTATCATCCAAGACAATAAGGAGGACTGGAGTAACTGATCTTTCTCAGCCTTGAATGCCGGGTTTTTTTGACTTGATTAGTGAAGGATGTGAAGTTTGGGAATGTTCATGGGCGAGAACAAAAGAGACGTCGAACGGGGCCCACAGTGGTTGAACGAATGCTCAGAACCATTCGTCATGGTGTCATTAAGAATTAAGCAAAGCTCTATTCGAGTTGTGTTTAATATGTCCTTTCTTAGAGTGAAACTTCTCTCTCGAGAAGTGCACAATTATCTGCTGACCCAAGGGCAAAAACAATGAAAATAGGAACAGTCAGACTCCTGCCCAGCCTTGTGACAGTAACCAAAATGATGCGACTGCGAATCCGTCTTAAAAGGGTTTTCTAACCTTGGTGCCGACCTAAGTCAACATCATGCTGCAGCTTATTCGTTCCTACAAAGCTCTGTTAGCCTGGAAGAGATTGATGCCGTAGATTTGTCCATTATTGCGTCGCCCGTAATTGCCGCCCTAGGCTCTAACGAACTCAGTCTGTTAGCCTGGTCCTATGCCCAAGAACATCGTGGCCCGCAAGTAAAAAGAAATGTCGATTTCAGGTAAGTTCGAAGTGATGAGAAGACAAGAATTAGGGATGAAAAAAAAGTATGCACGGTGAGAACGAACTCAGTGGTTGATGGTTTGGCTTCCATGGTGGCACCTCGTTGACGTGAAGTTGCAACGCAAAGCCTCTTAGCCGCAATAGATAGAAGAGATGTGTCTCCAGAAACAGCTTGGTCCGCCCGCAAAAAGAAACATCGATTCGATGGAAGGGCAAAGTAAGTAAATAGTAAGAATGATAGATGCCACGAAGGTGGACATGGCAAGAGTCGACTTCAAGGAAGGTCAAAGCAAGTAAGCGAGAATGATGAATACAACAATCGTGCCGCAAGGCTCTTTAGACGCAATCGAGGTCCCCAGCCAGATTTGCACTAGGCTTTTGCTACCCCATGCTCCTCACGGCTTGAACAAGTCAGCTCTCCCAGGGTCCATCCCCAAGATGGTCTTCAATCACATTCACCTCAAGTCCTTCCCACAAACTCCATGCACTAATCTTGGTGTACTCATCCAAAAAGTATATGTACATGCTGTATAACTCCTATTTGGTCTCAAATGCCTTTCAAATACCTCTTCCAGTTCGAACTAGGCAAGTTAGTAGCACCGCGGTTGAGGTCACAGGCTAGACCCAGACCAAGGGTTCTGGGGCTATTATACTGCTTTCCTAGACCTTCAAAGATGGCCATGGCCTGCATCCGCAGCTATCCCGATTTACCGAAAAGGGACAAAAGCCTCGCGCTTGAAGGTCCGGGTTCTCATCACATAAAAAAAACTCAAAAGCTTTTTCTGTACTACACTAGTGTGAAGTATCAGGATCCTCCTCGTACGTGGCTAGGTATACTGTCGGTGTCTCGGTGGCAGAGGTCGGGTTCCCCATTTGGCACTGCCTGCGGTCAAGCATAGACTTTGGTGATGCTGTTGCTCCGAAAAACAAGACAGCGGGGAAAGTATAGATTCGAAGGGGAAAGGAGAAGAGTCAAATTCCATATTCCTCGCAAAGCCGGAGGTTGGAACAACAAGTCTCAGATAGCCTTGAAAGCGGACATAAACAGTAGGCTGAGGTGGGAGAAAGGATGCCTTCAGATTTCACCGCGGAGGCATCCCTTGTGAACACCCATTGCATTGGGTACGATAGCAACAAACCACCGTTTTTATCATCACAATGTGAAGGCCATATGCGGCCAAAGCTTTACAAGCAGAGGCATTGTCGAACTCAGCTTGTTAGCCTTCGCTTGTGCTCCAGCTTGATGCGCAATTCGTGCTCAACAAGTTACCTTTATCGGGCCTACTTGGACGCGTGTTCATCAAAAAGGATGAAATGCCTCGGAGCTATGAAGCTGAGGATTTTTCCGATTCGAAGCCTACCAAACCCAATCTTTCGGATTACTTAATGTTCCGCCGTCATGGTGTTGCACCACCACCGAGAACACATCACCATCATTCACCACTCCCCCATTACCAGTCTTTCCCCTTCTATTCCAAAGCAATCCCATTGTTTAAAGCGCCAAAAATGAGAATCGCATCCGTTAGCCTTTTCATTCTTGTCATGGCCCACGCTGTTTTCGCCATCGACCTTGACGAACTCGCTTCTCGTCTCAAGAAAAAGATCCCTCGCATTTGCCGTAATGAAATTCTGTACTGCGGCAGCGCCATTGAACGAATCCGCGGTACGTTCTCTATCTCGAGGGCAAATTAAGAAAAAGCGAATACTGGATCTAATGTAAACGAAACATCCAAAAGGCAGTTCCGATGCAATCGAAAAAATCAGAAGAGAGGGCGGGTTGAAGGACAAGAAGGTCGAGGATTACTTGTTCTACTGCCGCAAGTCGAAGCTCGAAATGGCCGAGCACTGCGAGTATGGCTGCGTCGAAGACAGACCGGACGACTATTGCGCGAGGAATAAGTATACATTGGGGCCTGAACCGCATCAAGAGGATAAAAAGGAGAGCAAATGGGGGTGGTTAAAGCTTCTCAAGTGGTTTTGATTGCCGGCTTGTCTCCAGTCAATTACAATCGAAAAAATATGACCACGTCTTCCCTCACAGTCGTCCGACGGCGCACTCCACGAGAATATGATGAATGCTCTAGACCAGTTTACCGCACCTCAAACATGTACCAGCCTCAAGGCAGAATCTCCTTGCCGTTCCAATCCCAACACCTCCCCCGCTGCGCAACCTCCAGCCCCGTCACCACATCCACCATCCTCTCGGCCGCATACTCGGGCGTAAACAGCTTCTCCTCCGGCACACCTCCCCAGAACTCGCGGCTCAGCTCCGTCCTCACCGTGCCCGGGTGATACGCCACCGACAGCGCCGCATCGCCGCCCCGAGCCCGCAGGTGCAGATCCAGCGTCCGGGCCAGGCTGATGACGGCCGCCTTGCTCGCGCGGTACGAGAACCAGCCGCCGAGTCCGTTGTCCGACGTCGAGCCCACGCGCGCCGCCACGCTGACCCACGTTGCGTGCGACGCGGGGAGCTGCTGCTGCGCGGCGTTGGTTGCAGCCGCAGCAGACACGGGGCGCCGAGGCAGAAAGGGCGCAAAGTGCTTCATCAGCAGCAACGTGCCGACGGCGTTGACCTGGAAGCTCTCGAGGCTGTGGGCGGCGTCGATTTGGCGCAAGTTCTTCTCCGCGTGGAGGATGCCGGGCAGGGCGCAGGCGAGGCGCAGGTGGTGCGTCGACGAGGGGAACAGGTCCTGCGCCTTGGCCGCGGCGTCGTTGAGCGTCGCCTCGTCCGTTACGTCTGCGGGGACGATGTGAAGCCGGGAGGCGAGCGACTCGTCCGAGGGAAGGCCATTGAGCAGAGATTCCTTGACTTTGGTCGTGTCGTGATGCGGGCGAGCCGTAGCAAGGATGGGGGCCGATGTGGTCCGGAGGAGGTGGCGGGTGAGCGCGCTGCCGATGCCGCCAGTACACGCGCTGACGAAGATCCACGGCGATGCCATCGTGGATAAATAATCTGGTGGGGGTTTGTGTTTTCGTTTTGTCTGTTTTGGCCGACGTCCTTGGTGTTCGGTTCAATTTGACTGGTTGCTTCTAATCCCTATCTCTTTGAGTCGGTCGCCAGATGAATAAATACAGCTGCAACACATGTGTGGACTGTGTGTCTCAATCCAAGTGTCCTCGATGAGCAATTGAACGCCTCATCAACTTCCCCGATGGGAAACGATCTTGACATCCCACATCCAACGTCATGAACTAAACGCAAATCGGAAATGCTGATTGGTTCACGCACTTCCCCCAATGCGGCCAAACACTGGCTTTTCTATGTGCGACAGTGACATCGTGGACTCAGGGTCGAACCTTGTCAGGAATTCAATTCCAACCTCAGGCCTTCTTGCCAGGATCATGGCTGAAAGTGACATGTCATCCATAAATTAAACACGGGTACATGGTACAACCCGTGTCTACCTAGGTACGTTGCATAACATGACGCACATCACAATGTAAAACAGGACACGAGAGCTAAAGAAACCATTGCACCGCGGAAGGGGTATGTGTATTGAGTGACAGAATTGTGTGGTGACAGTTAAGAATACTTTCTAAAGTCATCATGTAAAGGCGTTAGTGTGTAGGAAAAATAATAATAGAGTCAAGGTGCATAGACTACAACAAGTTGGCTTTCCAAATCAAACAGCGCTCGCTCGTTAGGCCGAAACCTTTTCTTTCCGCCCCGATCTCACAATGCTCTTGCTACGTCGCAATGTACACAGCCTCCTTCTCTCGCCACGTGAAATATGAAAAAATAATTGTGAAATGGTTGTTGCGTGTTTGGAAAAAACAAGGACGGGAAAAATAAGAAAGATGCCGCTCATATTCAGAAACCACGGAACAGAGTCTCGTCATCCTCGGTCAGGGCCATAGATCGAGCCTCAAAGCTCAACCTTGATCGGCCGGCCAGCTCCCGCATAAGGGGCTCAATCGTGTCGAAGCCGCTCATGTCATCACTGAGGTTGCCTGCCTCCAGCTCCTCCTTCGTTCGTACCAGATGCTCCAGGAACTCGCGCTCAGTGGCGCCAGCTCGGGGCATCATCCGGTTTCGCCCGCGGCTTCCCATGCCAAAGGATCGGCCACGAGGAGGGCTGAGAGAGCCGACAAAGTCTTCGTCCGATACCCAACCCTGGGCACGATCATGATCGCCGTGCTGGCTGCCGTTGCCAGCCAGTGTTCGGTTGAGGTTCTCCAGAACAGGCACCAGGGCACGTAGCCAAATGTCACCATTGCGCTCCAGGCGGCGCAGACGACGCTCCATTTCTCGGATTCGGTATTCGCGGTACACGTCATATCGCCGTACAACATCCCTCTCGCTGCCAGGCGTAATCTTGGGCTCCTCAACGTCCTCCTTGGGCAGGACGAGAGGCTTGGGCAGAGACCGAGATCCAAGCCTGGAGTCGCGGTTCTTGCGGTCCGAGTCGCGAACAGAGTTCCATGAACCACGCTTGGAGATGGAATTTCGGTTAGCATTTCTGCTGGCATACTCGCTGGCGCTCTGCTTCGAGCTGCGGTCAACGTCGATAGAGCTCTGCTTGGACGACCGGTCAACCGAGACGGTGCTCTGCTTCGATAATCGATCAATGGAAACAGAGCTCTGCTTCGAGTGTCGGTCGCTGGTGGATTTCTGGGCGGGGGAGCCCTTGACGGAAGAGGGTGGGGTGGGGTTGTTGGAACTGTTGAAAGAAACCACAGGAGATGTCATGGCGGGCTTGCCGTTGGAGCCCGTTGATGGCACTCTGGGTAGGGGCTTGTGTCGGAGCTGGGGCTTGACCTTGGGAGGCTTGGGGAACCCGTGGTGGAGAGGGGGAGAGGCCAGAGGAGGCTCAATATCGGAGGGAGAAGTTGCCATGATGATTTGTGTCATGCCAAGCTGTGCGACTTCGTCTTGAATTCGAGCAGGCGGCAATGCGACGCGTATAGGTTTAGGGGCTCGCGATTCCGCTGGTGGCGGCTTTTCGGCCTCTGGCTTGTCGGGCGATGGTTGCACCGGCGGCGATGGTTCAATGCTGGAAACAACCATGATGGGGCAGAGAGAGTGTCGACCGGGAGACTTGAGGGGTAGAGGCGGAGGCTTGGACTTTCTTGGAGACTTGGAGGCTTCCTCCACAGCTTCGGCCTCGTCCTCATCCTCGTCCTCCTCCCTCAACAGCCTTCCAGCGTCTGGCGTGCCAGGCTCAGAGTACTGGGCCTGTCGAGAGTTCTGGGCGCTCCGTAGCGCTTCCATGTCCCTCCTCTTCTTGTCTCGCACTCGATCTCGTCGCGATTGACTGGCTGATGACGCGATAGACGGTGTTGGCGAAATGTGACCGTCTCCTCGCGCCAGGGGGTTTTTGGTAATGACTGTGAGCTCATGCTCCTCCTTCCTTCTTGATACCAGAACAGGGGCATCCTCCAGCGGTGTGGGTGTCTTGACCTCCCTGGCCTCTGACACAACGGGATCGTGATCACTAGACGTGTTGATACTTTTGGATATAGAACCCTGGTAGGATCCTGCGTCCTTGCTGTCTTCTCTTGTCTCAACTTGAAGCGTGTCTGATGCGGGGGCGGTCTCAGACACCACTGCGTCAATGGAACTGGTGGGAGGGAACACGAAACGATTGGAAACCAAGCTTGAACCCCGCGCAGGCGGATTGGTTCCTTCTTGGCGAGGGTCGTTGTTGGCAGCAGGGGATTGCCCATAGCTTTGCAGCTCGCGGGATGCCTCATTCGCGCGCTTGAACTGATCGGCGGGCCCCGCTGATGACCGCGGGGGACTTGAAGAAACGCCGAAGTACTCAGACACCTTTCCACGGCCATTGCTATGTGTGGAACCACTGCGACGGAGGGAGCTTTGCGAAGCGGTCCGAGGGAGGGGCGGTAATGATTTTACACGGGCGGCGGTTTCGGGCTCTGTCAGTTCCTGTTCTTGGTCTTCGTTGACTGTGCGCAGAACTGTCACAACGCCCTTGTCGTTGAGCACAGCGCGGGTCGGGCCATAGCGTGGCTGCGTTATCTTGCCGTTCCGGCTCTGGTAGACGGGGTACTGAGAACGGGGAGTGCGGCCAAATGGGGAGGCATCGAGCGGAATTGAAATGGCAATGTGACGATGACCGCCGGTTGTGATACCCGAGACGGCTGAGTCGGGCAGGCGAATTGGATCTGGGGACTTGGCGCCCGACTTCTTCTTGCCTTTTGCGAGCTTGCGGATCTTGGACCAAGCCCCCTTGTTCTCGCCGTTGGCCGAGTCCGGGATGGACATGAAGTTGTCTGCGGGCGGGGGGTGGTTCTTGAGAAAGTCGATCAACTCCTGGATGCCATGGTGGCGCCGGAAGTTGCCATTCTCATCGATGAGGGTATGGGCGTCGAACTCGAACTTGGGCTCCAGGTGGGTGCCCAAGGTCGAGTACGACTTTGCCCGGGGGCGAAGATTTGAAATGTTGACGTTGATGGGTGGATCGGGTCTGTTGTTGAAGAGCGAGTAACCAGAGGATGCGCGAGGACGTGGGACTCCATCGGCCGATGTGACAGAAACCTCGTGGTCGACAGTGATGGAGTGCGCCATGACGGGCTTCTAATACCAAAGCCCAGGACCAGTCTGCCCACCCGCCTCCAATGAAAATTTGGGCGGAGAGGTGCTTGGATCCATGAAACTTGTCTCAGTCTCGGTCAGTCTGCCGTTAGCACCGAGGGCGAGAGGGCATCGAGGGCGAGAGGCCCCGTGGTTGCGCGCCGTGTCTGACCTTGGGGTGGCGATCGCCCCGAATCTCGGGCCTGTTTTTCCTGTGTGCTTTGGCGGCGTCGTCTTTTATTATCCAGCTCTGGAGGAGAGGCAGGGCAATGCGCCGAGAGGGGATTGTCGTGTCGCGTCGTCAGAAAGAAGAAAACCCACACCAAAGGAAAACAAAGAGATGCTACACCCAGCCCCAAAAGGTTGGGAGAGGGGAGGCGGGAGACGGTGAGAGGGAGAAACAAAAAGTAAGTAAAGGTGCGAATTGCATCTCGGGGGCGCGAAAGAAAAGGCGTCGCCGACTGGCCTCGATACACGGAGACTACGCCTCGCTCCTCCTCCACCACCAACCAACCAACCGACCAACCAACCCATCGGCCACTCCAAGTCTTGAGTCGAGATACGTCCCAAAAGCCATGGCTATGCCGTCACAACCCCAGGGCCTTGGGGGCCCCTTTGGCGCCACACAAAGGGCCGGGCTCGCGCTAGCTTCCAGCCCGTTGATGGGGCCTGTGGGCATCCCAATTGCGTCCCCTAGGGCCCAGGGGTGGCCAGCGACTAACAAAGTCTTTTGCACATTAAAACAGCCCGCGTCAGGGTCTTGCAGCCAGCCGCCTTGCATCCTCCCTGGTGTGTCGCTCACCCGTCACCTACATGCGCAGCGTTGCATGCTTGTGTTTGGATCACAGATCGACACGTACCCTGTCTGCTTGCCCCCCGCTCGGGAGATCCTCCGCTGAGGGGCTGGCTGGGGTTGTTATCTCGCTCCATTGCCATCTGTCCGTCTGGCCTGTGGGAAGTAGGGCTGGGTCATCCCATTTCGTAACCCCGGCCTGATCGATATTGGCCTGATTGCGCGGACGGCATTGCCTTTTTTCCTGCTTAATTGAGCTAGGGTGGAAGCATCCAGTTTAGCAGCAAAAGAAAAGAAAGACAGCAACGGCAGCTGGAAGGAGGAAAAAAAAATACACGAAAAAAAAGCAAATGCTTGTCCGCGTGAATGGAACCCCGGTAGTTGATTGCTGGCAGGGATGCGCACAAGCCTGGTCCTGGTCCTCGCCGCTGTGGTTGGCCGCTGCGTGGCCCAGACCCCAGCAGACGAGCCGGTGCGTGCCGTTGGTGGGCTTCTTTACAGTAGATGCCGATTGTGCTCTTCCAAATCTCCGGATGCAACTTACCGCGATGTTAACGACATGGCACCAAGTGATCGGCGCGTTTCAATCTTCAACGGGGGAACACTGCACATGCCCATGTGTGTTTGTTTTGGCGCCCACAGGGAATCCACAGCATGCAGCAGAGTCTATCGCCACCAGACGCTCTTAATCCTCCGACATCCTTCTGATCTATGATCCTCCTCTCCACCCCGTCCGTCCCCGTTGCTCCCGTTCGCCCCCGTCCGCTCGCTTTTCCCCTTTAATGGCCTCGAGCCGGGCCCCTCGACGGTGAGAGCGTTTTCCCGAGCGCCACGCGCTGATCTCTGCTGCGAAAACAAGGCCCTAGTCTCCTCCCCAAAGCCACGAACCAGCACAGGCGATCTTCATTTGACCTGGCTCTGCGGCTAGGCCCTGGCGCCATTTGCCAGCCCGTCGTCACAAGAGGGGCCTCCTTGTGGCTCCTGCACAAGCAAGGGGAGGGGGGGCGACCGAGAGTCAAGAGACGACAGAGCTGTATGCATGGTTGACGCAGCTCGCCGCTAGAGACTGAGATTTGCTGCTCCCCCCGCCCACTTCCCTGCCCTGGTTTTGTTTTTGTCCATGCTGGTCATTGCATTGTCAAACGTTTGCTGCCAGTGTTCCTGCCCTGCCAGAGTGGCCCTGTCAGTCCTGCTGCTGGTGTTCTCGTTTCTGCCAGTGCTCCTTGCTTCGCTGCCTCTCCCGCTCCTCCCTGCGTGTGATGCAGTCGCTAACAAGCGAATCTCCCGTCTACCAGGAACCTCACCGAAGTTGGTCCACGCCCAAAGTAACATGTCGTCTGCATTGTCTCATTTGACCTGAATTCTCCGTGTGCATGCATCCTCTTTGGCAGCGCACAGACTGTGCTTCAGTTGGGCCCGTGTTTGCGGACGTGCGCTCGTGCCGTTCCTTTGGGAAGACAGTGATGTGAAAAGGTATACATACATATAGAGTACACGTGATGAACATGCATGCCTCTTGGTCAGGTCAGCATCGTACCTGACGCCTCATCCCATTGAGCTGAGGCGGCCTGCAGCCAGCCCGAAGCCAGCCCCGATCGTGTCTAGTCTTGTAGTTGAAGAGAATTTCCTTCTCTAGGCCTTGCCAGGAACCACCCTTCTTATCCCCGGCATCGTCTTCTCCACCAGCTAAGATCTGAATTAAACCCTTCGTGGTATAACCACCAGTGCAACCTGGACATTGCGCCCGACCTCATTGTCTTCCCGAGGGTACCGCCCCATACTCATACGATGGCCGTCCTTAGTAGCTCCTTGGCTAACTAGCTACTTCTTCTGAGCACCTGAAACTCGGATGCCCGTACTCCCCAGTGACGCCTGAATGCTTTCCTCCTAGTCCATCCATATGCGACCGTTTCTTGGCTCAGAATGCTCCCCTATTTTCCCAAAGACTGCTTCCTCCAACGCCAAGATGAAAAGAAAAGAATAAGGAAAAAACACCGCAAACCACCAGGTGCCTTTGATAATTAATATACAAGGTGTTCCGGAAGCCTTGTCCAATCAGCGCCTCTTTGGCACAAAAAGGCTGGGCTTGCCCTTCTTTCGAGGGCCCGGAGGTGGCAGGCTTCTTGGAGGTGGCTTGACGTCGTATATTAGCAAAATGTCCGATAAGTGGGGTCATTTTCAACCTACCCTATTATTATTCCCAGCCTCATTTGCCTGGTAAGACGTTGATCCACCTGATGGCTTCGTCTGGTTCAACGGGCCCGTCGGTATCGGGGGTGGTCGCTCCGGGGGTGTCATCCCGAGCACGGACATGGCAGACGGGTCTGTGGGAGCTTTAGCTGGTCGGCTTGGTTTCCCTCCGAACTTGCCCATCAAGCCTCCCCGAGATTTATCGCTAGCTATCTGTTCGTGTGTTAGACAAATTTGCCAAGTCGCTTTGTTGTTATGAATGGAAATGGACGTACTCTCTTGGGTATCGGCTGGTTGGAGTCTGATCCATCGATGGATCGCTTCTTGGCTTCTGAGGGTTTACCCGAAGATGTGTGAATCACGGGCGGTCCGCCAGACCGAGGGACTACCTCGCTTTTCTCGTGGCTACCCAGGCCCGGTATCTGTGCTGGCCCGGCCGAGCTCTGCCCAAAAGTGCCATTCGACGGTTCTGGTGCAGGTGACGATGCCATTGAGGATGGTCCCGATGGTGCCTCCCGCTTCACATCTTCGGCCACGACTCTGGGGGCTCTCGGAACGGCAGTAATGTAGGTGCCTGGTTTGGCCTGTTCCAACGGCTTTCGGAGCATGGACAGGATGTCGCCCTTGGTGTAGCGGTCTCGCGCTTGCGCATCCTCGATTAGTTTGCGCCAGAACTCACCTTGGACCAGCGCTCTCGAGTCGCCAAGAATCCAGAGCGACGACTTGGCTCGGGTGAGACCAACGTTCATTCGGCGAATATCAGTCATGAAACCGATACCTCCGGTGGAGCTGGCTCGCACACATGAGAAGATGATGATTTCACATTCACGACCCTGGAAGGCATCGGTTGTGTTGAATTCGATAATGTCCGTGATGTTTTCGCCATAGCGCGACTTGAATCGATTCCGAAGCTCAAAGAGCTGAGCCTTGTACGGCGTGATGATGCCAATCTTGCCGGTCAAGTCCATCTCACGGTTTTCCTTGCTAAACCGGTCGTACATTTGCATCGCAACCTCGAGCTCCTTGGTGTTGACTAGTGATTGGCCTCTGTGGCCGCGTTCCTGAACACCCTGGACGTCGAAGAAGCGATACGGAGCAAAGAGGAGATTCTTGTGCCACGGCTGCTGACGGAGTTCCGACATATTTTGGCCGTCTTGAAGCTGCCCTTCATAAAACTCCCTGCTTGGGAACACGCTGATCTCGGGATGCATACGGTACTGCATGTCGAGCAGGTGAACGGACTTGGGATGGTTCTGTTGCATTCGCACGAACAAACTTTGATCGTATCCGAACCTGGCAGCCGACTGTGACAGGACTGTGGGAGGAAGCTGCTTGGGGTCACCGACCAGAATGCATTTGCAGCAGCCGTACTTGAGGGGAATCAGGGCGCTCAGCTCAACGCACTGGGCGGCCTCGTCGATAATGACAGTCTCAAACTCGACATCAAGGTTTCGGAACATTTCGTGACCACTACCACTCAGCGTGGCACATAGAACCTGAGCAGAGTTCAAAATCTCCTGCTGGACTTGACGGCGCCGCAGCTCCATTTCTCGAGCAACCGAGTTTCCGCTGTCCTTTTGCGCATCAATCTGTTTGCCGATCTGCATCTGACGCCTCTTCAATTCCTCAAACTGTCGAGAGAGGTTGTTGTAAAGCGCCCTGTCATCAAGGCCGCGGGTTTCTTCAAGCCGAGGTCGTAGTTGCGCCAGCTCCTCCTTGATTTTTGCGGCATCCTCGTGCATTTTGTCGCGGTCGGCCTTGGCTTTCTCCTTTGTCGTATCCCCTTCCAAGCGTGCCTTGACAAGCTCGTCAAGAGTAACATCTTTGACAGCAGAATTGATGGCATCAGTCCTTCCCAAACGGAGAACGTTGATATTTCGAATCTTGCCGCTGGTTGTCTTGATTCCCGACTTCAGTCGAAGCACCAATTCGTCCACAGCGGCGTTACTGGGAGCGCAAACAAGAAGCTTTTTGGGTCGAGGTTGGTTAGCTGGGGCGGTGGCGCCACCAATTGGTCGCAAAGGAACTCCAACGGGAACGCCGGTGTTGCTTGGCTGGCTAAGCTGCTCTGATAGCAAGGTTCCCACCATGGCTACAATAGTCTTCGTTTTTCCGGTTCCTGGAGGACTGGAATGTGTTAGCTTCAAAAGTTTAGAAAAAGTGTGGGCGCAATGCTTACCCCTGAATCAAAGTAAATCCGTCGTTATCATGGGCACCCAAAACCGCCATGGCTTGACCTCTGTTCAGCGAATAGTTCTCCATGTAGTTTGAAACCTTTTCGTCGCCGTAGCGGAGAATCGGCGAAGGCTCAGCTTTGAGGATCTCGTCCATCAGATCATAATACTGCAAACTTTCCAGCGCAGCATATTCTCTCTCGATGGTCGTCATGTTTGTAATCTTGACACCATGAACAGCAGCACCAGGCGTCAAGGCTTGCGCCAACGGGTTTCCGCGAGACGCCACACGATACGTGACTTCGATGCGCTCCTTTTTATAAGTGATGCGGTGGACTCGCGCTAGACAATGCCGAGCAGCCTGCTCAGTCAAAGGCGCCTCGGCTTCTGACACGAGAAGAATGTCGCCTTCTGAAACGCCCCGCTCTCTGTTTTGAACGACGGGCATAGTAAACGTTACCTCTAGGTAACTATCGACGCTCGCACGGCTGACAATCTTCATGCCAAACGGCTGAGAAGTCACTTCGTCCTTTGACGTGACAAATGAACGCCAGGCTTCCGATGCCAGCAAGGGGAAGAAAGTCTCCTGGTAAGACCTTGGGTCGCCGTATCTAGTTGCCACCTCAGAGGCAGCTGGGCCGTTGGGCGGATCGTTGCCTTCGTGGAAAATATCCCATGCCAAGATAGTATTATGCAGTCGGTCCATGGGCGGAATGAGTCTGGCTCTCATCTCCTTAACAGAACGCTGCTGTCTGATCTTCTTGACAGGCTTTCTGAGCTTGTCACGCAGAGCTTGCTGTCGACGTCTCTCCATCTCATCGAGAGCTTTAGGGCCCCCAGTGCTCAGAGCAGCAAGCTCATTGTCAACATCGGAATCATCCTCCTCCTCTTCCGATTCCTCGTCAGAACTATTGACCATGATATCGCTTCGAGTGTGATCCTTTCCGCTCAGACCAAGACCAAGCAGGCCAGAGCCTTCTCCAGGAACAGTCTCTCCCCTAATCTGCTTGGCGCGAGCGATAGCCTCAGCATCACGCTTGGCCTTCTCCGCCTTTGCTCTCTGTCTGCTCTCCTTGAGCGCGTTGATCGATTTTTGATCTGGAAGCTTGGCTTTAGCGGCCTTGGCCTTTGCCTGTCGAGCCTCAATCTGCTTAAGAATTGGGCTGTCAATCGACTTGCTAAGATCAAGCACATCTTCACGATTAGACCGTGAGCTTTGGATAGCAGCGCCTGTAGAGGTTGAGGTCCCCGACTTTGACCAAGCATCGAGTTTGCTCTGTTTCTTCGCCTTGTCCTTTGCTTTTTGAGCGGCAAAGTCTGCCTGTGATGCAATACCCAACTGGTAAATTTGGACCTCATCATCAGTTTGGCCTAAGGCCTGCAGAAGTTCCGCTCGTTGCTGGTCAGTCAGGTTTGTCGACCTCACATATTTTCCAGGGGTGGCTGTCGGAAGACAAGCATCTGTGATGAGCTTCCTTGATGCGGCGTGAATCTCATGGCCGTTTTCACGAAGACGGGTAAGAATTTTGCACAAGACCCGTACCGTGACATCAACAAGCCAGCGATCCTTGAGGCGAATCATGTTCTCCATGCCTCCAAAGTGTTGTTTCGCGGGGATAAGGATTTGGGACATGGTATCCTTCTCGCTCTTTCCCAACGACTTTGAAATGGTAGACGCTATCAAACCATCCTCTGCGACGAGTGCCTCCGCAAGCTCCATGATCTCACGACAAAACTCCTGCATGACACTGTTTTGGATGTACCTTGACCAGTTTTCGATGTTCTTGCATGCGGTAGAAACAAATCGCCACTGCTCAGTCCACCAACGCAACACCTTGGCAGCAGAAATCGGCTCCAAGGTTTTGACTCGCAAAACACCTGAAGAGGGGTCAGCCAACCCGCGAAGCACATCACGACTCATATTGAGAATGGGCCGGATTGGGCCCCATGGGTTTGGGGGTTTGAGGATGTGTTCCAAAGACCACACAATTGAAGAGAGTGTCTGGTCAGGGTGAAGCTGGGACATTTGCTCGAAAGCACTGCTTCGAGAAAGCTCTCCAGTCCAGCTCTTGAGCAACTCGGATGCGGCTTCTGCAAGATCAGGCTCTCCGTGAACAGAGAGACCGATGGTGTCTTGGAAGGCCAGTCGATCGTTGAAAAGGGTGTTGAGGTCAGTGGCGTCCAACTCTGATATTCTACCCAACGTGCTGCTGAGCACATCAATTGTATTCTCGAGGGCCTTATTGAACAACTTTGCGGACTCTGTCAGTTGGCCGCTCTTCAGTGGCCTGATCTGCTCAATACCAATCAGAGGCTCAAGGGATAATAAAATATCTCTAGCGAGGCCGACTTGTTCTGATGAAAGATCAAACATCTCCACGATACCTTGCCAGAATGTTTTTGAGCCTCGAACAATAGTAGACTGAAGTTGCTTTCCTTCGAGCATATAGGTGTACTCTTCGGCAAACATCTTCATGTCCAGCTTCATTGCTGCCTGCATGAGCTTTTTGGCGGCAACGGCCACCTGAAATGTTTGCCACCCCTCACGGTTACCGGTTGGCGGTTGCATGTTCCTCAGGATGAGAGCCTTGTGTTTCATCACCAAGTTGAAAGCGCCACTAGCATAGAGGTGAGTTGTTCCAAAACCAATCTTGGTCTCCGGGTCCAGAAAGGTCGCCATGGTGAAGTGAAGAGCGTCAAACCCTGCACGAATACAAGCTGCTTGCCCAGGCTCGCCAATGGTGGCATCTTTAGCTAATGTTTCAAACAGAGTATGCATGAGAACTTCGCAAGCATCATATCGCCGGTCGCGGGTCAGTGATTGTAGCCAGGGGTCAACCCAGGATGTGGGAAATGGCACAGAAGAAGTGCCAGCATCAAATCCGGTCCAACAGTCTTCGAGTGACTGCCTAAGTAAACTCTTGTAGACTGGACTACCAAAAAGCAAATCGGCAATGACGTTTGGGCGGGCATCGCCAATGACATCCCAAAACGCCTTGGGCGATTTCTTGAGGAAGCCCGTGAGAACACGGATGGTGACAACCAGAATTCCCTCCGAGTGGCAAAATTGGATATGACGGAACAGCAAATCATAGATGTTGGGGCATCCTGGCCTCACCTCAAGACTTCGGAGACGGTGGAGTATGATGTCCCCGCTCAAGCTCCTGAGGACCTCCTCAAATCCCTGCCAGAATTTTTCGATCTCGAGGTATATCTCGCTCGTCTGTTGTGATATATCTCTTCTGTTGATGTCGTCCATGGCGCTTATGAGGCCACCACTGACGGCCCAGTCAAACTGCTCTTGGGTCATGGCACCGCTGTCGAGGTTTTTCCAATTCTCCATTGCCCATTTGCGACGGTCTTCATTCTTCTGGTCGAAGATGAAAAAGGTCATTCCTGGGAGGGGGTCCTTAGTACCCAACTTCAGAACACTCTTCCCTTGTAATCTCCGGAAAACAAACTGAAAGGTGGCACGTCTCTCAGAATCTACCATGTAGGGAATGCAGCAGAGCGCCTCATAGACCGTAATATGAACCTCTCCAATATGATCTCCGAAGTGGGATTTTTTAAACGCTGTTCCAGTTGCCTCGATCTTCTCGATAAAGTCCTTGGCCCAACTGAGGTTATGATCGATTCGAGCCACATCTAACCGGTCGAGCATCGCCTGGATTTGAGCAACAGCATCCTCATCCCACCGTCTGCGGGGGTTAGCATGATACAATTCCACGATGCAAATCACTTACTCAGCAAACTTTTGGAGGCTTGCCTTGCGCTTCATATGCCAGTTCAAGACGCAATCGGAGCAAGTCTTGAGGGTTTCTTCCAACCGCCCGGTGAAATCCTCCAGCCATTTTCCAGCTATGGACTTGTCAAAGCCGAAGATCAGGCTATTCCAGTATGTGACCTCGATTCGCTCCTTTCCTTGATCTATGCGTTTCTTCTTCTCCTCTACCGAGATTTTGGAATCCGGGTCATCGAGGATCTTGTAATTCTCGTCATCGTCGTCACCAGTTCGGGGACATAGCAAATGGCAATCTGACGGAAACTTTTGGAGTTCCTCGTACCATTTTGCTAATTCCTCGTTGATCTCAGTCATGATATCGTGGTGTTCCGCCGGTTCGCATGCTTCGGTCTGATGGCTGTGAAAGGATGTGTCGGCGTGGGTATACACTCGTCATGGGTGCCTCCGAGAGGAACGAGGATCAAATCGAAAGCGTGCGCAGAAGATGCGCTCGTGATACTGTCACAAACCAGTAAAGAACAGGAAATCGGTGATGTGCGCGGCGCTATAACAAATGGAATGCAACGAGCGGTAGAAGGAAGTTGGTGTTGACGTCAAAGCTGAAAGGACGGGCGACTCTGCCTGGAAATTTGAAAGATCTTCGTTGGCTCGGTTACGGCAGATGAACGACAAAAGAAACTGCGATATAAAGGCCGCTCTGGCAGTAGGCAGTTGGCCAGTCTTGTATAGATGGAGGTATCGCACTATTACCCGCGATCTCCGTCGAGCCTGCAGTGTGCCGTCGACGTTCGGCTTTGAAAATGTCCAGTTGAAGCTTTCAAGGTTCCCGATGGCGCCCGCGGCCCTTGGTTGGTCACCGACGCGTGAGCAGCCGCGTTCTTGCAGGGATTTTAATCGAAGTGGGTCCGTGCGCACTACCGGGCGACAGTGGGGTCGATTGCCTTGACAACTGAGAGCTGCCTTCGAAGGGGGGGGTCCTTACAGGGAGGGCCTCTCGGAAGCCTCCTGGAAGGCCTCTGAGCGGGAAAATAGGGCGTCTCAGGTACAGGGTGGGTGCGCCCCGTTTCTTCGCACAAGACCTAGACTTCCCTGTCGTCGTTTATGAGTGAGTGATGGAATCGGATGTGCAGTTTCTAATTTAGGTCATCAAGTCCGGCAAGATGCGAAATGGCTTCTTGCATCGTCACACGTGTCCATGTGTGTCATCGGAAAAAAATGCATGCACGACCAACACCAGCATCCAAGCGAGGCAGTGTGAGTGAATGTTCAAAGATCACGGCGTCTTCTACGTACAGCGCTGTTCATTAAATAGTGAGATCATAAGTCCGCCTAATAATAGGAATTAGCCCTATCCTAATCATAAATAAATTATCAAATCTAGGGCACGGCATCTTTGATTCTAGTACAAATACCAATATCGTAGTCAATCAGCTTATATCAGCCCCCATGCTCATTCACGCCCCTTTCACCCTTCTCTTACCCACCCGATCAACAAGGTCCTCGATAGGGCATTCCGACTGGTTCCACTCTTCCGTCCCTTCCGTCGTATTCGATCTACACCTTACACAACTTCTCCCGTGTTGCACAAACAGTTTGTGCAGCCCATACTTTAGATCGTTGGGAACGCGCACCTCAAGATGGCTGAAGGTCTCGTCCCGCGATGCTTTTGGCGGCATCCACTTCAGCCAACCGCTGATGCGGTGCACATGCGTATCAACCGCGAAGCTCGGTTGTTGAAGACAAAACAGTATGACGCATGACGCAGTCTTGACACCAATACCAGGAAACTTGACCAAAGCCTGCATTGCCTCGTCAGGGTGCATCCCGTGAATGTGATCCAGCGATAGAATCCCTTGCTCAGCCTTCAATATTTCCAGGTCTTTCTGGCTCTGTGTCTTTTCCTTAGCTCCAACGACATCCGCCACCTGCCCAGTCTTCTTTTCCGCAAGGAAAGCATCCCGCCGCATCATGTTTTCTTGTTGAACCAATTCCAAGATAGCCTTGATGTCTCGACCTTTGGTTTGTGCCAGACCGCCATGTTTGATTGCTGCAACAATGCTTTCTACTGGCGCCGTTCGGACCTTATCCCAGTCAACACTTCCCTCTCCGATTCCTGATTTGACGACCCCGAACTTGGTGACCAGCCCTTTGAATGCAGCATTCGAGTTGGCCGCAGAGGTATGAGCGCTCAGTCTTGTGCGAATCATAGCATCGAGAACTGATGGGACTTCCCCGCATCCAGATACCTCCAGTGACGGAGCAGGGATTTTTTCAGGCGCCTTAGCAGGGCCATGAACCTTGGCCAAGCGAGCGTAGACTTCTTTGCATTCAAGTATGGAGGGTGCTGCCCATTCAGGAAAAGGTGTGATTCCAGGTGTTAGTCCATAAGGGTTGTCCTTCGTCTTCTTGGATGGTTTCCTCGTTGTCTTCTCTGTCACGAGATTTAAGGCCGTTTCTTCAACCTCTTTTTTGGGAACTCGCTTCTTTACCGGAGATCCCTTGGTAGATGATTGAACCGGTTTCCTCGGGTTGTTGACCTCGTCATCAGATTCAAAGTAAGACTTCTGAGCCATCGACCGTCGTGGACGCAAGGTTCGCCCAGCCTCAGTGGAAGGAGCCTGTGTCAGCGATGGTGCTTCGACGATCGATTCCAGTTTGGCCTCGCGGTCGTCACCTTCATCTTTGATCCCCTCTGTAATTTCTTCTTCCTTCTTGACAATACCTGTGTCTTCCACTGTGGCTAGGTCAGCCTGATACTTGGAGGTTCGGACACGACCAAGATTGTGCGGCAGCTCTTCCCAGCCATCCTCCACTTTGGGGTCCTCCTCAACCCGGCTCTTCTTCGGCCGTGGATGAGAGGGATCAGTCTTCGCTGCGCGTTTCCGGGATCGAGTCTTCATTCTGACCACTTCAATTCGTTGGGCTCCTTGGGAAATGGTAACTGTTTGCTCCTTGGTCATGGACCCGATGCCTTTTGCAAACTAAGTGGCAAGATGCTGAGTAATATAGTCAGAGCTCTTTCTGCGGAACAAAATATCTCAATTGAGAGATCTGAGGTCAGCCCAAGTACTCCTGGTGTCTAGAAGTATAATATATACGATTTCTGCGATTTTCTTCTTCCGAAGTGGATGGTAGGAGATGAAGTGACAGATGAATGATGCGTCGATTTGAGATCAGCACGTTGAGCGCGCTAGCCCCACATACGGAATAAGCAAAAAAATGGCACATTAACATTGGAAAAAACAATGGAGGGCAATTCCACAGCAGACATACATAGAAAATAATAGAATCAATTTTGCAAGGTCAGTTTTCAAGAGGGTATTTTTAATTGAGAATAACCCGTATTTCTGTATGGTGTGTCTTCTCCAGTTGTCCCGAGATTTGCCAACTTATGCTGCACTCAACCTCAATAAAAACCAAGGAATGGGAATAATGTGTTACTGAATTCGAATATTTATTCCAGTGTACCACCCTATCAATATGCATCCAAGAAGAGAAAAAAAGGCCACCGCCTATAGTTTGATCATAATGTGCTTCACGACTTGATACTTTGACTTTTAGTATAGGGTAAGACTCCGGCTCAATATTTGAGATCAGTCTTTGTCTGGTTGCTAGGTGGATTGGCTAGGTGCTGAGGTGCGTGAAGTGAATGAGAACTTCTGGCGTTCTAAGTCATTGGAAAGAGTAGCTAGACTTAATAAATAAGAAATCCTCAAAGGCATTTGGTACTCCAGCTAGTGTTTTAGCCATGTGCTCCTCCATCTGTTTCATCGTTGCATCAACTTGTGCCTGGCTGGAATTCACAACAATCAAGATGATACTTCAATCTAACCACTTAGAATTTCCTGTGGCACACATGGAGGGCCAAAGTTATTCCCCAGAGGTGAGGTGGAGAAACGACGTCAGGTTGAAAATGCACGGTGTTTGCTCAGCTCACCACGCCAACTTCTCAGTTTGGCAAACACTTCGCTCGCAAGACTTATCATGGTCAAGCAATTCGTGCAATTCACTAGAAAATGCTGACTAATCATTTAATTTCTGCATGTTCTTGCTCTAGCTTCTTGAGTTTTCATCCTCATCGTTGTAACACCATCTCACCTCGAGAAGGCCGACAGCAGTCTTCGCTGTCGCCTATTTCCTCAGCCTCAGTCGTTGATCCTGAAACATTTTGATGCTCGACTATACCAACTTGAATCATTTATCGAGTCCAAAGATTTTGTACATTTTGTTACGTATTTGTCTGGTAAGTTTACACCTTTGGCAACGACTTTTTGGCGAATCTAACTGGGTGTGCCGCAGCGTCTCCACAACAACACATCACCTCCCATCGTCCACTCTGTGTGAGCACCGCCCTGCTTTTCGACCAGCATAGGTGGAATGAGGATGCGAAACCACTCCGATGGCCTGGATAGGGATGGCGTTCAATTCATTACCCAAAGGCCCCGTGTCCCCTCCGGGCGGGAGAGACAAGGCTCAACCGTTACTCTGGATGGCAGCCCTCCCCCTGGCGCCGAGAGCATTGCAGACGAGGTGATCGACCTCACAGAAGATCTCGGCACCGTTGGAAGCGATTTGGTTCACGAGGATGAATTTGTGCTGGACAAGGTTCGGGTTTCTAACATCCTGGTGAAGCCGGGCGCATTCCTCGAAGTCAACGAATTCTCCGTTGGCGAGTATTCGGCGAAATTTCTCCTGGTTCGAGCGATCAACAAGAACAAAGCTACCGGTCACGTCAAGATTCGAGGCACTCCTTTCGCTAAGCCTTCATCAATATCGGGTAAACTTCCAAAGAAGTCGAATGAAGTTTGCATGATTCTCTATTACTGCGAGGGGAACTCAGCCAAACACGCCGAACTTGTTGACATCACCCCCGAAAACCTGATTGCAGAGCATGAATTGGTTATTACCAATGCTTTGCATCCCGTCTTCAACTCGTCGACTGCGGGACATTCTCGACGTCTAACCTGCCGCTAGAAGCTGGAGGTTTGTTTCACCCGGAGAGGAAGCGCCAAAAAGAAGATCGAAGAGGCTCTTGCACGAATCCATGCAGACGATGTACCCGAGCCACGGTACTGCATCTCTGAAGAAGCCCTCAGCAACCAGTGGCGGGGAACACGAGTGAAAGGCGGGTCGTTTTTGCCTTCTCATTATGCTCAAACAGACTTTGTCAGCGTGGAGGAAGATGGTTCGGCCGACACCCAATCGATTCGAAAGCCCAGCCAAAAGTACACCGTTTTTGATGCCTGCTCTGGCGCTGGCGGAGTTTCGCGAGGAGCTCAGATGGTCGGGTTCAAAATAAAATTTGCCGTGGACAAGGCTGCAGAGGTTTGGGACACTTACACAACCAATTTTCCAACCACCAAACTTTTCAAGATGTCCCTTGACGAATTTATTTCCCAGCATACCAGGCACATGCGAGTTGATGTTCTTCATTTTTCTCCCCCGTGCCAATATTTTTCACCCGCTCACACATGGGCGGCAGCTCACGACGATGAGAACATTTTTGCCTTGTTCAGCTGCAACCAGCTGCTTAACAAGACTCGGCCAAGAATCATCACCGTCGAACAGACATTTGGCCTAACCCACGATCGCCATGCTGAGTACTTCCATATGCTGCTGGCCGATTTTACCCAGTTTGGCTACTCGGTGAGATGGAAGATTGTGCGACTTTGCACCTGGGGCGCAGCTCAAGATCGTAAACGTCTGATCATCATTGCTACAGCGCCCGGAGAAAGACTTCCCCCATTTCCTCGAGCCACGCACTCTCAAGATGGCCATGGCGGGCTGGCACCTTTCAACACCATTGAGAAGGCACTGAACACGGTTCGGGTTGGCGACGATCTTCATGATTTAGCTAATGCAAGACGATTTGAACCAAGACGACGACCATTTGATGCCAACAAACTCGCGGGGACAATCACAACCGGCGGTGGAGATGTTTATTTTCCGGATGGCACACGAGAGCTGACGCTTCGGGAATGGGCGAGCCTCCAAGGGTTCCCCCGAAACCACACATTTCTCGGGACCAAGACTTCGATAAAAAGACAGATTGGAAATGCATTCCCTCCAAACACGGTTCAAGTTCTGTACCGACATCTTGAACAGTGGCTGTTGAAGGAGGATGGTATGAAGCCGTACCAGCCAGGCGAGGATTTAATCCTCATCGACGACGACTCTGATAGTTCCACCACTCCCGATGACGTTTTTGAACTCGGTCACATGTCGCCAGAAATGGATGATGAGATCATGGAAGTCGTGCAAGGCAACGAGGACCATCCCATGGAAGTGGACGATGAGGGCGACTGCATCATCGTCGATTTGACTTGATGTGGGGACATGGTGTTTTGGACTAAGGACATGGCTTTGGAGAAGGGACTTAATGACGTGTTTTACGTGGACTGCTCAGAATACTGATGTTTGGGGAGTGGATGTGCGTGAAGGCGCGCATGATTGTGTATGTGGACGAATGAAGGGATGGAACTTTGGTGTATCATGAAGAGAGCATAGATTATTATGCGAGATTAGTAGAAGTAGTAATTCACACGTAAAAAAAAGGTCTAGATCTTATTGGTCCGTTATTTTGTGATGCTAGAAACTGAGCTGGTTCGTGGTGTGTTGGCTCAAACGCTATTGATTTAATCGCGGCATGGTTAATTCTCGCTATTCACGAGTGGACTGGGATTACAATTCTCCAAATAGGCTGTGCGAATCCTTAGGTACTAGTTATGCGGTAGAATACCTGCCCTGTGTCAATGTGCTGAACTATCTTTGGCACAAAATATTTGATTGTAAAATCAACGAATAAAAGATGTCGGGTATCTCTAGTCTCCAGCGAGCTGCGTCGGCCCAATCTATTGCTATAAATAGTCTAGTCTCAGCGCCCAACGATGCATTGTATTCTACTTGAACCTCTCCTAGATGGGAATTCCTACACGCACGCATTGGAGGGGACCACCACAGAGACGAGGAGAGGGAAATGGCTCTGTAGGTAGGACAAGGCTTAGAGCACGTGAGAGGAAGGGGCCAGTATTTAAGAGGGCGGTGGGTGAAGGCTGATTGCGTGCGCGAGGCCCAGTGCGTTAAAGAGTCTGTCGGAGATAGGTGATGTACTCGGGGGCTCCAGCTCAGGTGCTGGTACTGTGAAAGGCGCCGAAGGGAAAAGGGTGACTGCACTCGGAGGGCCAGTAGGTGCTCTACCGTCATGGACGCATCAAGGTTTTCACCGTCACACAAACGTCAAAACTTTTGTGCAAGGAGTCAAAGTTGATGGCATTATTGTCGACGTAAGAATAGACAAGGCTACATGACCTCGTTGGTGGAATGCAAGAAGTCTTATGCGTTTTTAATGCACAATCGTCGAGCAGATTTATTCGTTTTTTTAATACACTCAGAAATAATTTGCTATATATTGTGGCACCTAATAATACGCAGCAGGTGTTTGCTGAGGTGAGGTGACCGTGAGGGCACTGCTGCCGCCCTTGGCCCCTGGCCTTGATGGGCCCGGTGTTGGCAACTGCAACATCTATCTCCGATAATGGTTCATAAAATTTTTTACTGATCTTGAAACCTTTGTGGCTCCATCAACTGAACATAAATTAGCAGCCGGTCCCTTTGTTGCACACCTTGTTTTTTTCTCCCGAACATCGCGCTCGCTTGCTTCAGTCTGTCAGTGATTCATCCTCCAAGCCTGCCGTTTTTACCCCGCCAGCCAACTTCCTCTCAGAATATTTGACCCAAGAATCTCTCACTCTTCATTCTTCACTCTTCATTCTTCGCTCTTCGATCTTTTCACCAAGATGGCGGACGTCATGCCTCCTCAGAGGGATCGACCAACTCTCAAGCGTCCCGACCCCGGCTACGCACTCGCATACTCCAAAATCACAAAGCCTGTCCCTGCAGTGCCTTCATTTTCTTCCCAGTCCGTTTACGTCTGGAAGCAAGAACAGGGAACCATCATAGAGATGGAAAACGAGTCAGAGATGTTGAAGAGATTCAACGAAAAGCGAGTGCCTTTCAAGGCCTGGCCGATGGCGCCCCTCCCAGGGCTGACGACTTCTTTCACCAAGTCCTGGCTTTTTCTTGTCCAAATACCAAAGTCATCAGATGAAATCATCTTTCCGGCCCTAACAGATCGCTTCAGTGTCGACATGGAGGCCCGCATTGAAAAACCAGATGGCGTCTACTCGTTGGTCAGCCTCAACGCCACTCGTGTCCAGAATCCTTACGAGGACCTGGATGGCATTCCGTGTCCGCTTATTTCAAGGTGCGCCGCCTTCAAGGTTGATGTGCCGCGTTCTTGGAAGAATGATGAGGGAAACCATGTCGAACTGGACCTTATGGCTGAGTTTCAAACCGTCTCCAGCCTCGATGCTCTCGACACCCTGACCTTGGACCCATCAAAGGTCCAGAACATTACAATAATCTGGGATGAATCTTCTTTGACCTTTGAAGCCGAACTTGCTGCTCTCCGCCGGTTTGTCGAAAAGCCCCGCCTTGAGGAGCGGGAGCTCAGCCAAAAGGCAAAAAATGCCTTCAAAATGATTATGAACTTCGAGGGCAGTGACAAGATCTATTACAACCTCCAAGACGAATTCCCACATCTGAGAGACCCGCACAACCGCGCCCACCGGGTGCCCCGAAAGCTGTTGGAAAAGTTCAGATGCTTCAATTCCGATCACCGCGCTGCCTACAATGCGCTCACTAGAATCCCCAACGGACTTTTCTTTGTCAATGGCTGTCCTGGGGCTGGTAAGACAGAATGGAACATGGCCGTTTCGGCCTTGATCCAAAGCAGGCGTCGATTTGACCCAAAAACCAAAACCAAGCGCAACCCTATTCTCTTTGTGGTTGATCTCAACAAAACTGTGGATGACGCGGCGGACCGATACTTCAATCTTTGCAAGGAAGTTGGCCTCAACCTACGGATTTTGAGGATGCACGGCTGGCCTTATGAAATGAGAAACAGCGACCGACTGAACCAAGCTCCATCTACAGAGAATAAGGAAAATGTGGATTTTACAAAGAAGTTTCTCACCACCGCCAGCATCGCTCGACATGCAAGTGGCCAAAGAAATCCCAACAAAGCACCCACACTAGACGAAGCTGCCTGGGAGTATTACGAAAAGCACAAGCAGGAATGCTTTGTTATACTCCGCCGCGTCCTTGGAAGAATGGAGTCGGGCGAAGTTTTGACCAATGAGGATTGGAAATCTCTTCGCAACCAAGTTTCGCTTCTCTACCGTGCTGTGCTTTCGCAGACAGACTTCATAGCCACCACACCCGTAGCAGCATACGGGAGTTTCTCTCGCATATTTAAACCTGCTGTGGTGTTTATTGACGAGGCACCGCATGCCAGAGAGCTGACAACCCTGATCCCGTTGGCATTTTTTGATCCTCTGGCTTGGATCCTTACTGGAGACGTGAAGCAAACAAAGCCCTTTGTCAAGGGAGGAGACAAACGCGACGCTCTCAAACAAGGGTTGAAATTCAACCCGCATGCAGACCAGCTGCGAATGAGCCTGATGGCTCGAGCTGATCTCTGCGGGGCCGTCAACAGCAAGCTCCTTGTCAACAAACGCTCGCATGGCAATCTCCACCGCCTCCCCTCCAAGATGTTCTACGACGGAGAAATGAAATCGGGCTACATCAGAGAACAAAGATACCCCAAGAGCACTCTCCACCTGAAGGGATATCTTGAGCGCCTGGGTGGCGTTTCCGAGGTGAACGAAAACCGTGTGATTGTTCGACTCAAGAACAGCCAAGAAAGGATGAGCTTGAGCAGTTTCTGGAATCCAGCTAACCAGAAATGGATTCTTGAAGAAGCTCAGAAACTTCTCAAAGACCCGAATTTCCACGGACTCCACGGAGCCAATCAGCCGGGTCTTGTCATGATCCAAACGCCATACAGGCTGGCTGCACGCCAATACCTCGCCGAGGTCAAGCAATGGCCTCAAGAACTGCAGAGCCGAGTGGAGGTGTTGACAGTGGACAAGGCACAGGGCAACCAAGCCGACGTGGTGTTCTTGGACATGGTTCGAACTACCAAGGCAGGGTTCATGGACGAGCCGCAGCGGCTCAATGTTGCCATCACACGCGCACGTCAAGCGGAGGTCATTCTGATGCACCCTCAGATGACCCAGCGTGGGAAACAACGCGGGAAACCTATCCCGGCCGAGTACACTTCACAGATTTGGAAGGATGCAGTGGACGGCGGCCGTGTGTTTGAGCTGTAAGGAGGATGAGACGACCTTGTTTTTGGTCGAAAGAATATGGAGAGAGGTTAGGTGGAATGGACAGAGATTGGTCATGGTGGATTGAGTTTGAGTAGGCTGGACAAAGATTGATGAAAGGCTGAGGCTGGGGGAACGGATAATGATTGACGATGACGATGGCAGACTGATTGTGTTAGATTTGGTTGAATGGTTGTTTTGGTTTTTGGCTCTGAACTGAGGGCATCTGGCAGAACGGCTGGTAACACGATGACGAAAAATGAACAGTGGCCCTCTGGGCACAGGGCTTTAATTGGTATAGAGGTTATTTTCGAATGCAAAGATTGTTCAAATCACTCCTTGATTAGCCCAATGAATGCAGTGGTTTACAGAAGCCGAATACTACAATGTAATTGAACTAGCGAGGCCAATCTCGGAGCGCGTGCCCGTTTGCTTCACAGGGGAACTCGCGAATAACCTTTTTTTCGCAGTTCACAATACACTTCGTGGAGCCCGACAAATAATAAGGCTAGCTTACCTAAGTTCGGAGCTTAACACCGATAGGCGATCATAATAGGTATGATAGGCACTCTCCTATTGGGCATGACGCGAAGGGACTTTGGTAATTTGCTGGAGGCTGGACAAGAGGTGGCCATAGCTTCGGTTGCTCTGCAGGGCCGCCTTGCAGGGTCCCTTTGTTTGCGAGCAGGAAACCGAGGGTGGCGAAAAACGCAGATCTAACATTTATGCGCGAGAGTACAGACCCGGGGGGGGGGGGGGGCTTGATTCGATACTGGATGTGCAGCTTTTTTTTTTTTTTTTTTTTGTGCTATGCGAACAGGCCGCCGGAACCCGAACCCGAGCGCGGTCTGATTTGATCTCCCGTGGCTCGCGGTGCGGAGTGTTGCGGGCAGCCGACATGGCGCCGACATGGACACCGGACATGACATGGGACGATGGCTGCCAGCCGAAATGGGGGACTCGTCACTGCTGCTGCGTGCCGGGCGCTGACGGGGACCAGCCAGATATACGGGAGGCGGCTTGGCCTGGGCTTGGCTTTTGCTCGCTCCCCCGTAGGGCTGGCAAGTCGAGCGAAACAAGTGGGGGGTGGGTGGCATCCAAAGGCTCGCTCGGGAAGCGATGGGTTGCATACCCGGTCAGATAAGTAAGCGGCGTGGTGATGAGGGATGCAGCGAGTGAAGATTTATTAGTTTCACTCTTGTTTCTTTTTTTCTTGTCTTCTTTCCGGAACAGTGAGAGAAGGCTGCTACGTGACCCCACCGCTGAATCTCCATCGTATCATGGATGTGAGAAAAAGGGCTGGCCGGCTGGCCGGCTGGTTGGCTGTTTGGTTGGCTGTTTGGTTGGCTGGCAGGCTTTGAAGCTCGGACGGGTTGTCACTCGCAGTCCACCATACGGCAATTCGGACATTTCTTCCTGTTTACTCTCACCTGAACTTTTATTTCCCCCTCCCCATTCTGGCGGTCACGAAACAAAAAGAGGCGTGGCGACGCGGAAGCATCGGCCTCAGGTGGCATTAGACGATAGTTGGACCAAACACAACAGCAGGCTAGTGTGGTGTAAGACGTAAGCTGCCGTTGGCGATGGCAATTTTTAGAACTAATCGGAGATGTGGCTTGCTCGCATCTGTGATTGCAGTCGAGAGAAACATGCTAATGGCATCGAACATGGCAAATGTATGATGAGTGCATCGGCTAGCGCCCCAGCGCACATGCTTTCGTCTGGCCATTGTTGGTGCTTGTGTTGGTGGTGCTGGGTTCACATTTTTGTCACCGCTCCCAGCGTCTCGTTTGTCGGATTCGCACCGTGCGGCGGCGGCGTATAGGGACAAAAAGCATAGGGACGGCGCCGAAGGTTTTGCAACGGGAAAACGGGGAAGTTGTGCAGACCGTGGCTTAGACTTAGAACTGTGCAGGCTGCTGGCTTTTCGGTTAACCCGCCGCTCGGGAAGCGGGGCGCCGAGCTGACGTTGCTCTCGTCTCCAACCACGCCGCGGCCGGGGGTGCAGAGGATCTGAATGGCTGTCATCCCAATTCGGGAAACTAGATGGATGTCTCTGGTCGTTCTGGGCTGCGGGCTTGCGGTGGTAGCGCACCCCGATCTCACCATGGAGTAGGGGCTCCGTAGCTGAGAATCCTTCAGTGTTCGGTGCGATGGGGATGAAGGAAAGAAAAAATACCGATACAATTGTGGCTGGGAGGCCGGGATCAGACATATGCACATGGACGATGAACGGTGAGGCAGTAGATGGAGCCCTCGTAATTCTGGACGTACGGATACTTGCACTTGTCCATCATGCAAAGCCTGAGCCTCTCCCCAAAGCGGACGGCGGACTCTCATAGGTAGGTTTGTACCTACCGCCGCAACGGCACCCTGGCCCTGGGCACTGTAGCATCACTACCGACCGTCCCTGTTCTGGCCAGTCCTCACCGTGCTCACCCGCGCTGATCCACCCGCCTCCCTCCTTTACAGCAAAGGCAGACCCGGACCGAGACCCAAGCCCCAGACACCCGACACCAGACACACGACAGCACAGCATAGCACAGCACAGCGCTGCACAGCACAAGCCCACCTACGAAGCCCGCTGCAGCTGCCCGCGAATTAGCACTCACTCCGCTAGGCCCAGTCGCATCTCGCCTGTGCGACCCTTCTGCTCCATTTGGTACCACCACCACCACCCCGTCCCGCCCTCGCACTTCCCACCTGCCGACGTGCGCGCGTGCGTGCGTCTTGTCAGCCCAACCCCGACAAGCCCCAGGTTTTCTCTCTCTCTTAGTCGTTGCGTGGCTGCTCTGCTCTCACCTTACACTCGCACGTCTTTTTTTTTTTTTTTTCGCCATGATGCGATGATATCGGAAGCTGCTCGTTTTTGCTGCCCCTTTACCCATCAATTTCTCTGAGAGCTTGTGCGTCTCATCGGCCTCGGTCGCTAACTAGGCGAACGGGCCTGATCCCTTCTCCCTCACACTGCCCCAGTCGGCGGCGGCCTCCCAAACACACCTACCCTCCCTCCAGCGCAGCGCGCCGCGCCGGCCGCCCCGCCCAAATCTACACCACGAGAGACGTCGCTACCAACAATTAGCCCAAAACCACCAACCGCCGGCTGCTGGTGCTGCTGGTCACGGCCTCTCCCTCTTCCTTTGTCACCCGAACACGCGTGCCGTCTTGATCAGCCCGGCAGCATCGTTTCGAACAACCCATTGCGACGACCTATTTTCGAGCGGAGGAGGAGGACCCGAAGTGATGGACGACATTGTCCCCAGGGCCGTCCTGGCTAAGCGCCAACTGAGCAAGGGAAGCATCGCCGGCGTCGTCGTCGGCGTCGTCTTCGGCGTTGCGCTCTTTCTTATTTGCCTCTACCCCGTGGTTATCCGCCGGATTTTACAGCGACAGCGGCAGCGACGACGACAGCGGCAGCAGGAGAAGGAGAAGCACGATGTTGAGGCAGGTGAAGCTCCCGCCTCGGGCGGTTCCGCCGGTACCGACCACGAGCGACGATTGTCTTCGCAGGATTCGTTTAAGCCTGGGGAGGATCTATCACGAGGCGTGATGGACTCTGGGTCTGTGAAGGATATGGGATGGACTCCGCCAGCCGATGGTATTCCGCGCTCCGACAGTCAAAGACAGGACCAGGCGCCTCGTTCTGTCCCAACCAACGGCGATGTTCAACCAGTACCATACGGACCGCCAACCCGCACCGAGTCCCAGCTCACTTCTTTCACCGGTTACGAGGAAGAATTTGTACCGCAAAGCGCTGGCGAACCTCACGATGGAACTCTCAATGGTACCAGCGCCGACTACTACAACCCCAATGTTCCCTCATCGGCTTTTGGTATGCTGCAGACCGAGGAGCCTCAGCCGATTCCCGAACCTGAACGTCAGCTATCGCGCGGAAGCTCTTTGCGATACAATCTCAAGCAATTGTTCCGTCGAAAGAGCACACGCGACCAGTCTATGAGCTCACCAACATCCCCTGCCTTTGGTTCGACTTTCGATACTACTCGGAGCATAAGCGCTCAGGATACTCCTCTTGAGCGCATCACGACAGCTGAAGTAACGTCTGAGTCTCCAACGGATATACACCCTCCGCCAAATGAGCTGATGCCTCCGTCGGAACCGCGCGCTCTAGGATCACCTATTAACCTGCTAGCCATTTCAAGTGAAACAACTCCTCAACCCACAGTTCAAACACCTCCTCTATCATCGCCCGATTCCAAGTTTAGGGGATCTGCTTCACCACCCACCAACCCTGCCCCTGGAACCATTAACCCCATGGATATCATGCCGGCCTCTACTCAGTCTGAGATGTGGCATCGCACCGAGTATCAGCTGTACAACATGTCCCACAACCAGTCCTCATCACCGCCCAGCACCGTCCCACCTTCTGAGCAAACTCGCCCAGAGGTACCGACTGACTCTCCCTCACCTCTCGCGCTTCCTCCCAACTTTCCACACGTCACGCCCATTATTCAAACTCCCACCCCCACCCAGGAGAGCGCACCGTTCAAACAGGAGCCCGTGGAAGAACATGACATCACCATGGTTGACATCCCATCACATATCCACCTAACTCCTGTGCCGGACCGGGACGCTCGACACCCGAGCTATCCTTCAGAAGTATCGACTCCCCTTCCTGGACCTGCATCCACCAATCCTTCGACCCTCAACACCCCTGCCACCCAACTCGATACGCCTTCGCCCAACTCTGAGGCTACCTCATCAGATTATCACCACAGCGTCTCACCAGGCAATGGAGTTATCCACCAGTCTCCCAAACATGGGGCATACCCATGTGACGAGCCTGGCTGTGGTCAAGTTTTTGACCAGCCTCATAAGCTAAAGTAAGTCTTGGCTGGGATTGCGTATCTTTGATATGTATGAAACTAACATGCGACAGACATCACCAGCGATACCATACCAAGGAGCACAAGTGTCCTTATCCCAATTGCGGAAAGGGATTCGGAACCAAGACACATCTTCAGCGACATATCAATGATAGGCACGAGAAGAAGAAGAAGTTCCACTGCGCGGTTCCTGGGTGCGATTACTCAAGGCAAGGCGGCAAGGGCTTCCCCCGAAAAGACAACTGGAAACGGCACATGACCAAGATCCACAACATGGACCAGCGCAATCTGCCGGAACCAATCGAAGCCGACTCAGACATGACCGGCGTATGACGGACGGGATAAAACCATGACAGTTATCGAAGCTTTACAAGCTCCCCCAGGCGCGTTCAGGGATTGAGCGCACGTGGTACCCCACAACTGAGCCATCCCTCGGAATACTGTTTTTATTAGACAGCTCTCGAAATAGCGATATGCATGGAGAGCGAGCATGGAGAAGGTGGCGTTGGGTTGTTATGGGCAAGGGACTATTTTCTCAATTCGATATTTTGAGACACAACACAGTAAGCACATAGTTGTAGGCCACACTGAGGCTTTTCATCTACAGATGCTGTGGTCGCTTTGGACCTTGTGTCCTTTTTTCTTCTTTTTTTCTAATCTCCTGAAAGCGCTGTTATTTATTCTCTCATTTGAGCACAGCTCAGGTCGGCAAAGAAGGGACGGGAATAGGGAAATAAAAAAACACTCTGTCAAGAGACGGAGGAACTACATGGCGTTTAGGATCAAGGACGGAAACAGTTCGTCTACCGAGATGAACTCGGCGTATTCAAATTCGGGGTATCTTATTTTTAGCAGCCATGTATAACTGAGCTATTTGGATGAATTGCATAACAAAAGTATGCGACTCCAAGCACCTTGTTCCCTTTTTTGTTCCCTTGAGTAAAATTGTGACCATTGTCTTGTCTTTGTACTTTCGTGAAATTTTGATCGTCTCTTTTTTTTTTTTTGGTTGTTCTTTCTCTAGCTCAGCTCCTTGATGAGCTTCCTCACCAGCTTCTTTTGATCTTCCACATCCAATCTCTTCTCGTCTGTCTCCTGAACGGCGCGACCAACGGCGATGATGGTCTTGGCGCTCTCGCTGTCGACCCAAAACTTTCCGTTCCTGCCCGTGGCCGTCTCGAACTGCAGGCCCGCGTTGCCGAGCTCCTCGAGCACGACGAGCTTACCCTCGAGGACGCTCTTGGGCATCATAAGGCGGCGGGCCATGCCGAGCGAGATGCTGAACAGCATGCCGCCGGCGAGGGGGCCCAGGCCCTCGGACTTGCCCGTCGACGACGAGACGCACTCGAGCTCCGGGTCCATGTGCTTGTTGGCGAGGGCGACGCGGGCGTAGACGAGGGCGCCCGAGGCCAGGACGGGCCGCGTCTTCTTGGTCGCGCCCTCAAAGGACAGCTGCGGCAGCAGCGCGGGCGTCGTGTAGTCGGAGAGGGTCACGTAGTAGACCTCGGCGGCCGAGTGGTGGACGGTTCCTATGACGAGCTCGCCGGCTCTGGGTTGGTACTAAAAAAAGAAAAGCAATTCGTGTTAATCGGCATTTTTTCCTGCAAGAAATCCCCCCCTCTCTCCCATCTTTTGCAATTGCGATGTTTGCGCTTACCCGTCCGCCAGAGTTTTCGACTCGGATGGCATTCTTGTGACGATCGGTGATGAGCTGCCCGGCCAGCGTGGGAACGAGCTCATTCGGGGGAACATGGCGCAGGCCGGGACCCAGGCGCAGCGGCTTCTTGGGGTGCGAGGGGATGAGCGACGGGTCGATCTGGTCGCCCGGGAGCACGAACACGGCGTCGGATGCCATGGCGGGTGGGCGATGGGTTGTTGCGTGAGCTGTAGTAGCAGCCGCTTTTTCTTTACAACAAGGGCGCGAGGCTGCCACCGGCGATTTGGAAAACCCATGAGCGACGGCAATGGTGGGGCTGCAGGAAGAGAGGTAGGTACGTACCGTTTTTCCCTACCACCACAACTCCTCCAAACAGATGCAACCCAAAAAAAAAATGTGGGCAATTAGCGATCACAGCGAGAGGACAAAAATTTCGAGCACATTACAGTGTATTCCTCATCAAATGCGAGTGTTCGTACTGTATTGAACAAGCACGTAAATGTCGATGAAGATGAGAAGAAGACGAAAAGGCGCTGTTTGAACCAATGCAAAAACTACTCAGCCCATTTCTAACCTGGTGTATCGTGCTCTGTAATTTTCCTTATTTTTATTTCATTTCATCTTTTAGATATTCGCATTATATCAATTTGGACCGAACACGGTGCCGTGCCCTCAGACTTTTTTGTCCCGCCCGCGACTTTACCACTGCAGAATTTCTGCCAATTTTTTGGGCCTCCAGCGAAAAAATTACCCCACCACTGCCACTACCGCCTCGTTCAAAACTTCCCCTCCGAATTCTCCCTCTTCCACCCTCGACTGCCTCAAACCACCACAGGGACCGGAACTTTTCTCTTTGGTCTCAATAATCGAACAATCCAATCGATCCTCTATAAATCCGGACCTATGAGTGAAAACGCCGCCAAGGGCCTCGAGCCCGGTAACCGGGTTGCTATTGGTATCACCTTTGGCAACACCAACAGTTCTATTGCCTACACTGTTGACGACAAGGCTGAGGTTATCGCCAACGAGGATGGAGGTTAGTCCGTCTCCTTCGCTTCCTTCGTGCTGTTAGCGCTCTTCGTGCTCTGGGCGCTCTTCGTCGTTTCCATGGTCTTGGCTATTTTGGAATCATCGAATACTACCCGTTCTCCGTGCGCCGGCAACTATCGCAATCCAGATGCTAACTCCTACAACTAGATCGTCAGATCCCTACCGTCCTCTCCTACGTCGATGGCGACGAGTACTACGGTGGCCAGGCTAAGGCTTTCCTCGTCCGAAACCCCACCAACACCATCACCAACTTCCGCGACTTCCTAGGCCAAGAGTAAGACTGCCCCTCCATAACAATTACACCCATGCTGATTGAGTGTGTGTCTTCAGATTCAAGTCTATTGACCCTACCCACAACCACGCCTCTGCTCACCCCCAGGAAATCGACGGTACCGTTTCTTTCTCCGTAAAGGACAAGCCTGAGGAGGAGAATCCCTCCAACATCTCCGTCTCCGAGGCTGCCACCCGATACCTGCGCCGCCTAGTCGGTTCCGCCTCTGACTACCTGGGCAAGAAGGTCACCTCAGCTGTCGTTACCGTCCCCACAAACTTCTCTGAGAAGCAGCGCGAGGCCCTGATCAAAGCTGCGAACGATGCCGACCTCGAGATTCTCCAGCTCATTTCCGACCCCGTCGCCGCCATCCTGGCCTACGATGCTCGCCCCGAGGCCGTTATCCAGGACAAGATCATTGTTGTTGCTGATCTCGGTGGTACTCGCTCTGACGTTTCCGTCGTTGCCTCCCGAGGCGGCATGTACACCATCCTGGCCACTGCTCACGACTTCGAGTTTGCTGGCGTCCACCTCGACCAGGCCCTGATGGATTTCATTGCCAAGGAGTTCCAGAAGAAGCACAACGTCGACCCCACAGCCAACGCCCGAAGCTTGGCCAAGCTTCGCCTCGAGGCTGAGTCTACCAAGCGAACTCTCAGCCAGGGCACCAACGCTCAGTTCAGTGTCGAGAGTCTGGCTGACGGCTTTGACTTCTCTTTGACCATCAACAGAATAAGATACGAGATGATTGGCCGCAAGGTGTTTGAGGGCTTCAACCGATTGATCGAGGGCGTCGTCAAGAAGGCTGGCCTTGATGTCCTTGACATTGACGAGGTCATCCTGTCCGGCGGCACCTCCCACACTCCCCGTATCGCCAGCAACCTGGGCTACATCTTCCCCGAGACCACCACCATCTTGGCTCCTTCCACCACCCCCAGCGCCCTCAACCCCTCTGAGCTCCAGGCTCGTGGTGCCGCTCTCCAGGCATCTTTGATCCAGGAGTACGAGGCTGCCGACATTGAGCAGTCCACCCACCCTGCCGTCACCACTGTCAAGCACATCTCCAACGCCGTTGGTGTCATCACTATTGGAGCTGACGGTGAGGAGACCTTCACTCCCGTCTTGGCCACCGAGACTGCTGTTCCCGCCCGCCGCACTGTCCACGTTCCCGCTCCCAAGGAGGGTGGCGATGTCCTCATCAAGGTTGTCGAGGGTGGCACTCACATCAAGGTGACCCAGCCCGAGCCCAAGGAGAAGCCCGCCAAGGAGGAGAAGGAGGATGATGACGAGGATGACTCCGACTTTGACTCGGATGAGGATGAAGAGGAGGAGAAGCGCGAGAAGATCTGGAAGATTGGCAACCCCCTGGCCGAGGCCGCCATCAAGGGCGTCAAGGCTGACGGTAAGGTTGAGGTCACGATTAATGTTCTGGCTGATCTGAGCGTGACCATCACCGCTCGTGAGGTCGGCGGCAAGGGTGGTGTGCGGGGAACCATCAGCGGCCAGTAGGAGCCCTCAGTGGCCAGTAAACGCTGGGGCGGAGAGAAGGATGAGAGTGGAAAACTGCTTGGGTCCGGCAGGAACAAAGGCCGGAGGTACAAAAGTCAGGGGTCTTTTGCCCTCTAGAATTCTGCTAAAATAGACGGGGGGTTCTGCATGATGTATAGGAACGCCTGAGAGACGAATTGAATGATAGAATTAAAACAAACGAATTGACCCTCCTCGGTTGGAGACATAAAACACTAAACATACCCGAAACTTGACTGAGGATTTATTTTATGTGACTTAGGATTTTTTTGGTGTCTTAGCCTCTCCCTTTAGTAAAGATACCATGATTAAATTTGACCAAATTGATGGCTGCAGGTCAGGAAGGGACTTGCTGCAAGCTAGGAGCAAACAGGGGGCCTTGGGGAGGCCACGCCACCTGATTACGCCCCGTGCAGGCAAGGGTTTGGCACAGCGTTCTTTACTCAAGAGCAGGAGGCAAAAGGCGGGTTATACGAAGCCAACGAGCGCAACCAAGCCAAGCCCGAATTCTCCATATGCCGGTCCGTCACCAAGACTAGCGAATAGGATGTATGTCAATGAGGATCACTTAGTTTACGATTCAAAACCTGAGAGGCAGAAGTCAGGTTAGGTTTTATTTATCTTAGCCTTAGGGAACCTACTTGTATTAATTCAAGAGGGAAAAAAACCATTAATGTTGTCCGGCGTTTTTGGTCTGCGAGTTGTTTCATAGATACCGTTCGCTTCACCACAACCACTTTATCCTAAGAACCAAAGGATTTCTTAGGTAAGTACTGATTATCCCATAATCTTCACAGGCGAATTAAGAATAATGAGCTTTGTAAAAACAATCGAGGTAAACATGCCCCTCACCACGTCAAATGCGCTTTCAACCCGTGCTCGCTATATGCTATGTACATGATGAATACTTCAAGGCCCCCCACCTCTTCTTCCTCTCGTATATTGATTTCGCCATAAAAATATGCACATTCTTGCCGAACTCGACGACTCCTCTTTTTGGTTCTACACATCCAGTCCCACGCCACCTGGCAGCCGCCATGCGATGAGATCGTTGCGGATGTCAAACTCGGGCACCTCGCGCGAGCGCTTCATCCCCGCCTCACGGAGCGCGTCGCTATCAAGCGTCATCGAGGACGTTAAGCTGGCCAGGCTGCGCGAGTGGTCGAGCTCATGGATGCGAACATTCTTGCGCGACTGGGGCGTGACGGTGACGGTCGAGACGCTCTTATCGCTCGAGTTACTGGGGGTTCGCCGGTGGGCACGCCCAGTCGATAGATGGGTCGAAGAGGGGTTGCTTGGGAGGAGGTGAGAGCTCTGGTTATGGTTGATGCGGCGAATGTCGCGAGGTCGGAGGGTGCTGTCGCGGAAATCGTCTCCGTCGACGTCGGCGTCCTCATCCTCCTCATCCGTATCTGGCGAGGGGATCTCGGTCTTGGTTTTCCAGCCGTTGCCGCCGTTGAAGATGTCCTCGATGCATTCGTTGGCCGGCGGCTCATTGGGCTGGAGGGCCCACGAAGATGCGAAGCTACGGCGGTAGAGGTCCTGAAGATCGGCGGCGTCTCGGGACTTGGAGATGCTGGGGACAGCTGGAGAATATGTAAGCTGAGGGTCGATGATTTGAACTAGGTGAGGAAAGGGGAGACTTACGGCCGGCATCGTTTTCAATAGATTCGTCCATAATTCCGCCGATTCCCCCAAAGACTGGGGCTGTCTTGAGGGCTGGGGCGATGTAACTACGCTCACCATCGACTTGGACCATGAGAATACCAATCTTAAGGGTGCTGTTGACTTTGCTATCTTGCAAGAGGTACCTCCTAACAATACCATCTTCCACGACATCCGAGTCTCGGCTGAACCTGGCAGGGTCTGAATGGCCCCCAACAGCACTGTTGCTACGCTTACGCCCTGGCGAGGCGACGTCTTTGGTGAAGATCTCGCTCTCCTCGACGTACTCGCTGAGGTTGAGGCGGACGAAACCAAGCGTCATCTTCTCTGTGGCGGCAAACTCCTGGATAATCTCGAGCTCAAAGGGGCACTCGACCAGGTTGTTGTTGCGGTCAATGGAGATGCGGATAGACGGCACCAGCGTGACAAAGCTGTAGTCGACGCGGTGGTTGGCAATGGGGCACTTGGAGGTGCGGCCGCGATGCTCCGCGTGCATGGAACCAACGAGATGCCATTTTATGAAAGAGCTGCCATTAACCAGAGGGACATTATTGAGGTCGTAGACCTGCCAAGGGTTAGTTGAGATGTCATTGAGGTGCGGCTGTGAGGTGAGGCTCAATGGCGGTGGGAATGATAAGCCAGCGTACCTTGAGATGGAGCTCGAATTTAGGCTGATGATGTCATGTTAGCAAATGGCAACCCCTGACTGAAACGAATGGGCTTACCTTGCGAGCCTTGCTAACTTGTGGTTTTAAAAACTCCATGTTAGCCATCTGCACTGCTGTCTTCCTATGTTGAGGAAGGGTATAAGTTGCGGTCGGAGCTCCGGGGGTTCCGAAATCCGATCTCCTTCTCTATTCGACGGCTTGAACTTTAGGAGGTGGTTGCAATTAACACTTGACCCGCAGCCAAGCGCATTGCATCCCGGTCTTGCCACCAACAAGGCTGAGATCGCCCACCCGAGTGACAACGGCAGGGGGAAATTTCACATGTGAAAGAAGCCGAGAAGGAAAAAAAAGAAGGAGGAAAGGAAAAGGAAACAAGGAAATGACTCGCGCCGTTCACTTGACAGACGTCAGTGGAGGGGACTTACTTAAAGAGGACATGCTGATGTGCCGTCTTGGACCGGCTCAGCGGCGCCAGTCCTAATAGAGGCCAGCCGGCGATGCCCCCGAGAGCTGCGGTTTCCTATCGCCCCACAATCGCCGGAGGGGTGCCACGTCGAGCTCGGAAGGCGGTGGGCTCTGGTTTCTGGTATTTATACGGCGTCGCGGCGGGCTGGTGCCGGGGATGGCGGATGAGACGGGCCTCACTGTGCTGGTCTGTACCCGGCAAGATGTATGCCCGGTTCCGGGACGTGGAACGCGCGGCCGTCTGGCTGATGAGGCCCCGCTAAAAAAGGCCATGGCCAGACATTCTGGGGATGAAACATGACTTGCAATCAGAATTGAGCTGTTGGAATTTGTCTGGTTGCATGGTCTTATTTAAAATGTTAATGAGAAGTTCGTGTCTCCCGTTATGACTGCAACTGGGTGCAAGGCGCTGCAGCCCGCCGAGTCAAAACTGGCATTGGGAACTTAAAAGTCCAACGGGCACTATTCCGTACAACTTGGTCACAGGATTCTGGCTTTACCAATTACATAAATAAACTTGACAATCGTTTCTCGTACAATAACAATCCGGTATGGTGTAATGGCCAACATTTCAAGCTTCGATAACTGAGAGACCAGTTAAGCAAACGAGGCCTAGAAAGTCATGTGGCCGATCACGTGGTTCATCTCTCTGCTTGCCTTCAAAAATTCAAATGCTGAGCGTACGCGCGATGCCCCATTTAGAATATCAACTCGAGCGGAATTATAAATAATCATCGCAATAATTAAAGTATAAAAAAGAACGCATACCTACCGCAAGGAATACCGTCTTCATTCGCTTTATACCAACTTACCCTCCATGACAACTCCATCCCCACAATCAGGCGGCACAGAGGGGGTCTTAGCGTCAACCCCGCTATAACCAGTCCAACGGAGTTACAACAAGCCAAGAATCTAGCAACACATCACAATATATGGATCGAATAATATTAAAAGGCTTTGTTTTATTGCAAATAGCATTTTTACAGCTTATACTGGTATCAATTTTTTTTTTTTTTGGCTGCTTTTATTTCCGTTATCTCTGCCTGAATGGGTACCTATTTAGGCGTTCTGTTGTCATAAGTACTCTATCCTGTCACTAGCGTCATGACCTCAGCTTTCGATTCACGCTCGCTTTCCTCAGCAACATCCCATCCTCTTCAACCGGCCACCAGCACATATGTCGGCAACCAATGCGCCTCAGCCTGTGAAGCTCTCACTTCCTCTTGTACGTACGTACGATATCGGCAAATCCCCCAACTACTCGCTGACCCCAGTAGGAATACCAACAAACCCTGTTCCAAGAGCTCCGCGCTGAAGATGAGCTCGTCGTGCTTGCCCGCGGCCTTGGGCTGATGCGCCTCGTCACCAACCTCCTCCACTCCTACGATGCGGCCGGGAACAACCTCATAGTCATAGTCGGAGCCGAAGATCGAGAAAATGGCTGGATTGGAGAGGCATTGGCCGAGCATGCCGCCATCAGCATGTCTCCCAAGGCGCGCGGGCTCACGGTGGTCAACACCGACCTCCAAACCGTCGGCGCCAGAGAGAAGATGTATGCGGGGGGTGGCATATTCAGCATCACGTCGCGCATCCTGGTTGTCGACCTCTTAACGAGCTTACTCGATCCCGACACCATCACCGGCATAGTGCTGCTTCACGCCGATCGCGTCGTAGCAACCTCTCTCGAAGCATTCATCCTGCGTGTCTACCGACAAAAGAATAAAGTCGGCTTCCTCAAGGCCTTTTCCGACAACCCGGATCCTTTTACAACGGGCTTCTCGCCTCTCGCCACCATGATGCGAAACCTGTTCCTGCGAAAAGCGTCGCTGTGGCCCAGGTTTCATGTCACGGTAGCACAGTCTCTCGAGGGTAAGAAGAAGGCTGAAGTCATTGAACTCGAGATCCCGATGACGGAATCGATGAAGGACATCCAGACTGCCATCATGGAATGCGTCGAAGTCAGTATCCACGAGCTAAAGAAAGGCAATACCGGTCTCGAAATGGAAGATTGGAACCTTGATAGCGCCCTGCTCAAGAACTTTGATATCATGGTTCGGCGACAATTGGATCCCAACTGGCACCGCGTCACCTGGAAAACGAAGCAGATTGTCAACGACCTGACGGTTTTGAGAACTATGCTCAACTCCATTCTGACCTATGACGCCGTCTCATTCCTTCAGCACCTCGACACTATCCATGCCGCCCACTCTCCTCCTCCAGGTTCCACTCGACAAAACCAATCCCCATGGTTGTTTCTGGATGCTGCGCAGACAATTTTCGAAACTGCCCGTCGACGAGTATACTCGGCCAGCGCCAAAGCGGCAGCCCAGGAACGAGATGGAAACATTGATTCGCTCAGACCCGTCCTGGAAGAGTTACCCAAGTGGGCCATATTGGCGGAAGTTCTTGATGAGATTGACAGGGATCTCTACTTTGATCCTCCTACCAGAGACGATTCAAATGGTTCCATCATGATCATGTGCTCCAACACCGACACATGCAGGCAGCTAAGAGATTACCTGCAGACTATGCACATAAAACCCAAGGTGGAGAAGAAGGATGACGAGGATGAAGAGGATGCTCACAAACCGACGGCAGCATTCATGATGCGGAGAAAGCTGCGGAATTACCTCAGGTGGAAGAGGCAGTTTGCTCAAATCAGTGCCACTCTCTTTTCAGAGAATCAAAAGGCCCTCAATGGCGCGGCAGACCCACGACTGGGACATGGCGGAAGCAGAGGTGGTAAGGCGCCGGCCAACAAAAGGCGGCGAGTTCGAGGTGGCGGTAATGTCGGCACAGCGCAAGGTCGTGCAGCCAACGGAAGCATTATGCAGTACATTGAAAAGCCGACTGAAGTAGCCGATCTCATGGCTGAAATCCAAATTACAGAAGAGGAGGCACAACAGAAGGACGAGGTCATAACGGATCCACTTGACAACATGGAGGATTACTTCCAACTATACGAAATGCAGGATCTTGTTGTTGTCCACGCATACGATGGTGATCAGGATGAGCACGTTTTGGAAGAAATCAAGCCGCGGTATATCATCATGTATGAGCCTGATGCGGCTTTCATCCGCCGAGTCGAGGTGTACCGATCTTCACACAATGACAGAAACGTCAGGGTGTATTTCATGTATTACGGTGGCTCTGTCGAAGAGCAAAAATATCTGTCATCTGTTAGACGAGAAAAGGATGCATTTACAAAGCTCATCAAAGAAAGGGCAACCATGTCACTTGTGATGACAGCCGAGCCCAGCAACGAGGATGCGGAGGAAGCCTTCCTCCGAACCGTCAACACGCGAATTGCTGGCGGAGGCAGATTGACTGCGACTGCTCAACCACCTCGCGTCGTGGTTGATGTGCGAGAATTTCGGTCCTCGCTGCCTTCACTTCTTCATGGTCGGTCAATGGTGATTGTACCGTGCATGCTCACAGTTGGTGATTATATCCTGTCGCCCAACATCTGCGTGGAGCGAAAGTCAATCAGTGACTTGATCTCCTCCTTCAAGGATGGACGTCTGTACAGCCAAGCAGAAACCATGTTTGCGCACTACAAAAATCCAATGCTGCTGATTGAATTCGACCAAAACAAGTCGTTCACACTAGAACCATTCGCCGACCTATCAGGGCATCCGAACAGCATCGCGCCGAGCAACATGGCATCTGATTTGCAGTCCAAGCTAGTCCTGCTGACACTAGCATTCCCCAAGCTGCGCATCATTTGGTCATCATCCCCTTACCAAACAGCCGAGATTTTTGAAACTTTGAAAGGACAAGAGGAGGAACCAGACCCAATTGCGGCTGTCAATGCAGGCCTAGACAAGAATTCAAGAGCAGAAGATCAGGCGTTCAACCAAGAGCCGCAAGAAATGCTGGCCATCGTACCGGGTGTCACGCCGCAGAACATCAAGAACCTGGTCCTGGAAACGGAAAATATCCGAGAGGTGGCCAATATGACGGAGAAGGAGCTGCAGCCGCTAGTGGGTACAACGGCAGGACGTCAAATACATGGGTTCTTTAACAGGAATGTGATGGAGGAAGACGATTAAAGCCTCAGCCACGAGAAATGTACATGTCATGATACCCAAGAAGAAAAAGTTGGATAATAAAGCAGTCGTTTATTGCAATTGAGAAACTATCGTTATGTGACGGGTAATGCGTCCTGCGAGACAAGAAGCATTGGGTATCCCAGCGTGTCGGAAACAAATCAAAGCACCAACCAAAGACTCATGCATCATGTCGAAACCGTAATTCGTCTTCCTCTCCCCCTCTCCTTCACTCGTTCGCTCCCCCCCTCTCAGCTTTCATCGCACGACGACGAAAGGGGGAGCCCGCTTATACTCGGCTTCTTCTAGTTCTCCTTCCGCCGTGACGGCTGCCGCAGTAGCCGCAGGTCAGGAAGCTGACGATGATGCCGCAGAAGCGGACGATGGCGCTGATGAGGGCCTGGAGGATGCCTCCGATGCCAGCAATGACGGCCATGATGGCGTCGCCAATGGTGCGGAAAGCCGCGGCGATCTGTAGCGATGGGCAACGTTAGCTATAAGACGGCGGGAAGGCGGAGCGGGAGCCGTACGCAGGAGATGACTCCACCCATGATGACGGTGTGTAAATTGTCTTCTTTTCTGTTTTTTTTTTGGTGTGTAGGATCGTATTTGCAATGTTCAAATCAAAAATAGCATGTCAAACAAAGGAATATTCTTCATCGGTTTGTTGTTGTCCTGGGGCCTTTTATATGTACTGAAACCCAACCACTCTGCTCCCCCCCCCTCCCCTGCTGCAGCCACCACCAGCCAGCCAGCAGGCCCTGCACGTACCCAGGCCCAGCGCGTCTCGCCAACCATTTCACAGCGTCATGGTCCATGATCCCGCCCAACCAAACCCAACAAACCAACCCTGACGTCAGGCAACCTTTAACCTTGCTCCCCCCCGCCCCCATCTTGATACAGGCTACATGCCCCTTGCTCGGTTCGGTCGAAAAAGTCATGACATATCATTGAAAAAAAAAAAATTTTAGAGGCCGTTTTTTGTCATGGCAATTACCCTCCTGGTTCTAGCTTTGCGCATCGGCTTTGCAACGGCATGTTTCAGAGCATTGTCAGGCAGGTAAAAAAAAAACCGTTCTTGCTCCACCGCTCTCTTTAGAGGGAAAATCCATGACGTATGCGGCTCGCATGGTGGCTTTGTCTAAAAGAAAAAAATCAAGGCCCTTTATGCAGCGTCCCGGTCCAAACACTGCTGCACAGGGCAAACATAGGCGACATTGCCGCAGCATATTTTATTTTAGCAGTGAGGAAAACAAAAGTCATTTTCGTTTAATTTCCCCTTTGGCCAGTGCGCATGTTACAGCATGCAGCACAGCACTTGATTCAGCTGCCAGCCTGTCTAGGTGGCTGCTGCACCATGGCAAGTCGTGACGTCACAGAGTCATGATGGAAGGATTCATCGACGACACCTTTGGTCGATCGTTAGATCCCAAGAGGGAAATGCCAGAGGGGCACGAGAATTCCTGATTCGGAGTCATGATGTCGATGTTCAAGGGTCCCTCAGACGTAAGACGGATGTAACGTAGACCGAAAAAGGGCGTTCCGCCACAAGACCAATACTTCTTTCGAGTTCTCTATGATGTTATATCTTCTAAGGGGGGGTATATTTCGCCTGGCTCTAACCTCATGAGATGGGTGTCTATCCCGAGTACTACTCTACATGTGGGCGGTTCCTACCATCGAATGACCTCAGGAACGCCCACTTATATATCGCATCGCAACGTCGTACAATCAATCCGAGCATGGCTCTATGTAACATTAAGTAAAGTGGAGAGAGAGAGAGAGAGAGAAAGAGCGCCCCTACAGCCACCGTCTCTTGGGCGGCTTGGGCAGGGCATTTCGACGCAGCATCTCCCGGTTTCTAGCATCCAGAAGACCGAGCGCAGTTCGGTCGTCGGGTCCGTAAGCGTGTGCGCGGGGGATGCGCGGCCTCTCGTCGCTCATCATCTTGATGCGCTGCACTCGTCTCAGCTTGCTGAGACCGTACCAGCACACCACGAGCGAGAAGATGACGGATGCTCCCGTGACGCCACCGAAGCCCCAGTGGGATTCTTCAATGAAGTTCTCCAGGTTCATTCCGTAAAGACCAGCAATAAATGTGCCCATGGCAAGACCAAGCGTTCCTACGCTGAATTTCAGGTCCAGCAACATGAGGGCGTTTCGGTTGGCATCCAGAATTGCGCGAGCACTAGTGTCTTGTTAGCTGTTGTGGATTGTTTCAGTCAATAATAATGTCCTTACATATCTTCCGTGTTTCGGATCCCTGATACCAGGTTTCCGGCTTCCTGGACGATTTCGTCCGTAAGTTTATGGTATGACTCCAGCAGCATCTCTACTTCGGTGTGGTCGTCCATGCCTCTGTACAGGTCGTGTGCCTTTTCTGTAAGATACATGGCCGCCAAGTCATCGTCTGCCTCGAGCAACTCCTCAATGGCATCTCGCACAAGCTTTGCCTTTTGCTCAAAAGTGCTGACTCGCTTGGACAAAATGAGCAGCACGCGCAGCTTTTGCCGGTCAATGTCATCCTCAAGCTCACTGAGAATATGCATAACAGGTTCGCGCACAGCCTCAAAGTCGGCTTCCAGTTCCGAAGTCACCGAAGTCAAGACGGCTTCGAGGGCGCGAAATTCATAGGGGAGGGCGCCAGAGGTTTGCGAGTTGATCGGGTTCTTCTGTTGCAACTTTCCTTGTAGATCATACATAAATGCCGATTGAGGGTAGGACGTCTTGGAACCGTAGACATCAAACAGAAGTACACGGTCGTGTTTGATAAGAACCTTGAGATGGAGCAAGTTTAACAAAATAGCGGAGGGGCGCACGAGAATATGAGGAAGATTTGAAGAGTCAATCTTGCGCAAATCTCGAGGCAATAAACCGTACTATCAAGCAATTCCATCAGCATCATGTCGGGTTTTGGCAAATTGCTCATGGTGACCAAGAACCTACCTTGGCAATCAGTTCAGTCTTTTTAAACTCGCCATCCACCAATATCACTTTTCCATTCTCGTCAACTTCTGTACAACGTAACCGCGGTTCGGAGGCAGCCTTGGCCGCCAGTGAGCGGCGACTAAACATGGATTCATCGTGGCTAGGAAGATCATCCGGCTTCAATGGCTTCGAACCTTTGCTACCCCATAGCCGTTCCTGCCATGTAGGGGCGTCCTCGTCGCTATCGTCCCACTTGTACCATTTCTGCGTCGAAGCCGTTGTGCTGAAAAAGGCCTTGGGCGTAGTGAGTGGGTTTCGGGGTCGCAATCGTCGCAGAGCGGGGTCCTGGTTGAGAAATGGGACTTCGGGGACCGTGGTTCGGCGTCCGCAAGAGGCCTTCTTCGCTGGCAAGCAGGAACCTCGAGTCTTCCGGCGGGGGGCCGTCGCGGCGATGGTGCTCAATGAGGAGCCATTGCTGCAGGTGACGAAGGCTCTCTTGGACTGCGAGCGCAGGAATCGAATGAGTGTGCGGGACGGGACCGGGGGGCGCAAGGCAGAGTGCATCGCAGGGGATACCGCGCGTCACAGGAAGCGCGGGGCGGTTGTCGACATGGACGTGGCCGTCGGACAGGTGAAGCTGTAAACGTCGTGGCGATGCCAAACTTTGGCGTTGCGGGTTCGCAGTCGCATTTGCATGGCAATATTACATGGGTCTGGTTGGCCGAAATTTGCGCTGCACCACGAAAACCAGTTGACCCTGCACGGGCCACGTTCCCAGTCAACTGGATACAAGACGACGATTGAAAAGGGCCCTAATTCTTCGTATTTATGGTCAGAATGAAGAAGAATAAGGCATAGAGGAGGATTTGCTAGATGGAGATACTTTGGATTATTTATATTCATTTTAATTTCGCTCTCCATGTTGCAGCTATTTTTACTTGAGATTTCCGGTGCACCGACCATGGTGGGGAAGCATGTATGTCTGTTACTATGATTAGATGTTCCATCTGAATCAAGCCTCAATTCGAGAGATATGCAGAGTGCCACCAGAGCGATAGAGATGTTGTTTTCCAGATGACGCGAGGCTAATAAAAGAAACGCCCCCTTTCCCCTCAACGTGCAGAATGTTAAGGTTGCGATTTACTTTAGTTAGACGTTTCAAGGTGGAGCATCGAGAGGCGCGAGTCTCCTTTCGCCGGCCACTGGGATTACCAAGGCAAGATCAATCCTTCCATCCCACCTGCTTAGAACATAGAGCCCAGCTTCAAACCTTTTGGCGTCCAACCATCACTTTTCTTTCCTTTTCGCAAGCCAAGGCCGTGATTTGTTTCTCTAGACGCATCGACTGGTTTTTTCAAAGACATCCGCTTTGGTTCCAATCCGTTGCGCGCCATACTTTGTTTGCTCCTCCGCCCATTTGTCTTTCTGGCAAACAAACACACAACCAACGGCGGCCAACTACGGCCAACTGGCACGAGACTATGCGCATCCTCTCCTAGTCGATATAGCACCCCTATCACATTTCCCCCCCGCCCTTCCTCATGGTCGGAAACCTCACTCCCATCCGCATCCGAGGCAAACGGAAACACAGAGCCTCCACGGCACCCCCTGGGCAAAAATACCATTACTTCAACAATCCGCCCTCAGCCCTAGGCCGTGGGGCTGATATCCAGTACCCAGAGTCCAAGAAGATGAAGCGCTCGCTCTCCGCCGTGCTGGCTGACAGATCAACACGCTTCCGCCCCTCCCTCGATTCCCTGCCCACAGAGCTTCTTGAGAAAATTCTCCTCTACAGCGCCAATCTATCATTGCCACGGACAGCCCCTCACATAGGCGCCAAGCTATCCGGCCGTGTCACCCTCCTCCGTCTTTTCATATGGGCTTTCCACGATACCTGGGATCAATGGTTTGGAATTCCTTGTCGGGACGACATCTTCTACGGCCCGACAATCAAGAATCCCGAAGATAGGGTCTGCGGTGGAGACCCTGAATTGCAGGTGCGTCTTATACCCATGCATACCTTGCCATGCTCGGAACATGTTTCCCCAGCTTGCTAACTTGATATGTGACCAAAAGTCGGCTGTCTTGGAACTTCCCTGGGTAGACATTGACTTTATTCTTCAGGCACAGCAAACATGGGCAGACAAATATGCAAAGCACCGCTGGTATCAGCACAGCATCGATTGGAACCTTGGTGTGGACGGGATCCCGCGTCACTACCATGACGACGGCCACGATTTTGACGGCGGTTTCCACCACTTCGATTCCCGTCAGTGCTTCGAGGCCGATTACCAAAGAGCACTCTGCTGGCAGCCATTCGAACCTCATTTCGAGCCTTGGGGGTTCCGGGACGTTCATCCGCGCACCCGCGTGCCTGTCAGCCTTCTCACGGGGCCTTGGGATGATGAAAAACAGCGCCGAGCCTTTTGGCTTGCGCGCGGCGGCGCTTTCAACTTCGGAGGCGTTGGGTACGCGCAAACACCTCCCTGGGAGGTCCGCATAGAGCTCCTTCGCAATGTCGCCATCAACGCCTCCGAGCCCAACACTCTACTATACAAGTGCCTCGTGCGCTCTTGGGTCTATTGGGGTCTCCCTAAGGACATAGTCAGAGATGAAATGCGCAGAATACGTCAACGGGTCGAATGGGGCGGCGACAATGACACGGGAAGATCCATTCTCCGAGAGATTGGAACAGCCCTCAGTAGCTTCCTCATGTACGATGGATATGAAGCTTAACCCAAAGACGAAAATAAACTAAATATAATGAATTTGTTTAATTTATTTTTCTTAGGCAAAGATAGAAGGTGTATACGTACACCAAGTGGGCAGGCGACAGCTTCTGGCTTCAAGATGGGGATAGAAAGATTATACTACGAGCGCACAAATATATTGGGGTGGGCGGATTGTTTATACGGGATACCCACAGGAATGCATGCGATGCGGATGCACCTTGCCCTGCCGCTATTGCTGTTGCTGTTTGCTGCTGTTGGCAAGTTTACGAGGAGGGCTCACGAGAACGCCCCCCGAAGGACCACCTAAAACAAAAGCTCCATGCAAGGGGCCTACTACTGTAATGCCTATCTACAAAGGTCAAAAAGATGATAGCCTAAGGTCGGGAAGATTTCCGACAGTTTTTCCCAACCCGAGATCGACGATGCGTTAGCATCTGGATCTTATATAATACTAAATACGTGATTAAGGCTGAGACGAAATCAAATAAGCCTTCTCAGATGAAGATCAATCAATTATCTTGCTTTTTTTTCTCCTCCTTTTTTCTTAAATAACAAGTACCAGGCATAAGCCCTGCTGTAGCTGGTCCTCGTGCTATGTGTAAAAATGCCCGTCAGATTTTGTCCCATCTCTTTGTATGTATGTATCACTGGCAAGTTCCGGTCCCAAACCAAACAGAACATATCCCAACGACACGTCACAAAAAAAGGTAAGGAAAAAATAAAGACAAAAAAAGGCAGCCAGCTACATTTCATTCACATGGGCTGTAATCTTACGACAAAACACACTTCCAAACAACGACATGGTTGACCGGCGCCGCGCATGATAGGGATGCGGCAAGGTTGCCGAGAGAGAGCCCTCCCCCCCGACCGATTCCGGCAATAGCTCGTAATCGCGCTCCCAATCGCCGAGTTTGGCTGTGCATCTCGATGACAGGCAGGACGACGTGGAACCCTGATTGAGTGAGGGAGGGAGGGGACAAGGTTGTGTTCGACACGATTTGGGGGGAGGCGGGGGAGTGGTGGCTGTGTTGCATCATGTCCTGAGTACAGTCTGCAGCGGTGCAAGTGGTGTGTACACGGACTGCACTGCATGGGACGGGATGGGGATGCACCAGGACAGCAAAGGCTATTCCTTCAAACTTTTTTGCGTCTTCGGCGTTGCGTGTCTCCTGTCACAGCATCTCTCGTGTTTTCTTGCCATATTCAGCTCGCCGAAGTGGCCGGACATGGTGGTATTCCCCCCTTCGGCTGCTGTCTGCCCTGATTTCCCGGCGTACTACTCACTCGGGGGAGGGAAAAAAAAACACCCCAAGCAACTCACGGGCCGGTCGCGATCTTTTCTCGATCCATCATGCATTATTTCGGCTCATTTCCCTCCTGCCTGGATGGTGGTGGGCGGTTGCGGGTGGTGGGGGGGTGATGCACGCCTCCTGATACCCCATTCGTACGGACGTAGTGAGTGTGATCACAAGCCAGCCAGGCATCAATCAGAAATGAGGAAAAGGAGAGCCAATGTACCAGATTCTTGTCTCATTTGACCAGAATGTTAGATCTGTATTTCTACTTCGGGGCAGGCCTCAAATCAGATGCTGATTGTCATGGCAGAACATGGCTGGAGCTGGATGTGGGAATAGCGTCACGGAACAAGCCACTACGCATCCACGGCCATAGCATGTACATGATACTGTGCGGCAAGGGCATGGCACACTTGGCGTTCGTCTCCCACTTACCTATTCCCGTGTGGGAATATCACCCCCCCTTGGTATTCACGGACACTTACGCCCATCCTTACCTATCTCCCCACTCCACCCTCGCAGCTACGCCGAGAGTCATCACCAACCGGCGGACCAACTCAGCCGGCCAGCCCACATGGCCAATATCATGACAGCGCCAATCCAGCCAGTCGCGCATCACAGCCTCCGTCTCCGACGGCGTCGACGAAGTCTCGTTTTCTCTATGTTGGGGTGGCTCCCTCACACACCATCCCCTCCTTGCCACCGATTACCTCATGCAGCAAGCTCCCGACCTCAAGCGGCAAGACGGCGGGTTAAAAAAAAAAAAAACCGTGAGATGCACTGCCGAGATGAATGACTCACACCCCGCGCATGCGCCAACCAGGCAAAAGCAATCACCACCACGAAAGGAGCAATAGAGCTCCCGTTTCTGCCCGGTTCCCTCACTCCGATCCCGGGAACACAACGGCAAGATGGTGAGATTTTTTTTTCTCTTCATCTCATTCGGGTCATTTGCAATCACCCACTAGGCATCTCCATGTGGGCCGGTGCTCGACTCACTTCCGTCTCTGGCGTGATCGATATGGACCCGGTTGAAAACCCGGATGTTTGAGAGCCATGCAGCCGAGGATACCACCACCTTTGGCCTTGCCAGGTGTCATGGATCCGGTTGTGTTTGGTAGCCTTGCAGCCATCGACGGGGGTCACCACAGACCGGCTTGTGTTGCTCGACTCTGTAGTCACAAATAGTCACGGGGGTGTGGGTAAAAAACCCCATATTGAAAAAGAATACTGGCTCGATACCAGCATTGTTTGTGCCAGTAGCAGCAGTAGTAGCAGCGGTAGTATCGGTAACACTTGTGAGTCATCAGGAAAAGTATGTGATTTAAGCATAATGCTTTTGATATTCGTGCTTGTCTTGCTTTTCTCGCGCGTCTCGTCTTCTTCAGAGACTTCGTTTTCTAAGGAAGATGAATCCGCAACGAGTCCACTATCGCGAGGACTGTTTCAAGCTAGCTATTAGATTTCGCCATAGCGTTATCGCTCTCCTCAATTCAGATCATTCCGGGGCTCCTCAAGTCCGCTTCCGAAACTTGTATTCTTTGCCATGTAGAGTTCCCAAAGTCTGCCTTTGACGAGGTCGAGTGGATTCAAGCCCTTGGCTGTCTTGTCAGAGACATCATGCAGATTTTTGACCCTTGTCTGGTTGTAGTGAAAAGGCAACTTGAACTCCAGTTGATGCGAGAAACCGAATATGTGCCATACAGTTCCGTGCTTCGACACCGAGCGCGTTGCACCTCGGTCGTCGCTGTTCACGTCTGCTCGGTTTCCATGGCGAACCAAAACCAATTACTCCCCCCAATTCTCTTTCCCTATCCTCCCTCCCATTCGGCATGTTGCCAGATTACCACCGCGCCCAGATCCATCTCGGATCCTGGACCGAGTAACGCAAAACGATGCCATGTATAAAAGCAACAAAATATCAAAACAAAAAAAGCAAAAAGGTGTCTTAGTCGTACAAGATCCACATTCATCACCTTCCTACCGCCCCTCTTCGAAAATGACTTCGCCGCCATCTCCCTTCCATTCCTGATGCCCGATCCTGGATATGCATGCAGCAAGAACACGCTTTTTTTTGGCCCCATATCTTGGGCACCATCGACCTGCTTGTTGAGCAAGGATGGACCCTCCCAAGATGGTGGTATCAAAGCCCCCATTGGCAAAAGACTCCTTTCTTTTCGGCCTCCCAGATATCGATGATTGATTTCTTGACAAAGGAAATAGATTTTTGATTCCACATTATTCTTCACATGTCAAAAAGGGTTTTTGTATTTGCGTGGTTGATGGATAACAATGTTGGGATTGATGCTTATCAAGGCCAACATGTTGATGATTGCGAAACTTAATTGAGAATACCTTCCCACATTCCAGGTCCTCGGATGCCAATGGCGGGGTGGACTGACGAAACTTCGTAGCCCTGAGCCGCCTCAGCAGAACAACAGACCCGCTTCTGAGAGCCGGGAAAGTTGGGAACGGGAACCTGGAGGTTCGCCCCAGAAGCAGCACCTCGAGGGCGAACCAACGTATCACGCCAAGCAGTGCGCTCCGAGCTATAGTAGCGGCCGCTGAGCATCTCGCGGACGTTCTCCTGAAGGGAATTGTCCATGGAAGCGGTGCGGCCGCGCTTGGTGCCGGTCTTCACGGGAACCTCAGTGGATGCACGGTAATTTTGCAGCTCTTGAAGAGCTCGAGCGGCATCCGACGCAGGATCATGAGCCATCTCGTCGAGTTCCTGCTCGCGCCTTGCCAGAGGAGTCTCCAGCGACAAGTCTCCGAGCTTACCAACCGGGCCGGTGTAAGACTCGGGAGACGAGGTGAAACAGCGCTCGTCATAGTCCTCAGGAACCGAGGGGATCGTCGGCTTCTGGCTCAGCCTCTCGTTACACTGCTTCATAGCTCGGAATCGCGACGACATGCTCAGCTTGTTGCTGACGGTCGCGCTAGCGAGAGACGATGCAGATGAGATGGAGGAGGAGCGCGAGGAGCGCGAAGAATCCGAAATCATCGATTCGGGAGAGGAGACAGTCGAGACTGAATTGGCGAGAGAGGATCGACGAACAGGGCAGTAGGTCTGAGGGGACGACGTGAGGGACATGGGAAGACGATCCAAGAAGTGCGAAGCGTTGGTGGTGTTGGCTTGAGCCATCGCCATACCCATAGCCGAGCTCTTGCCCAGGATCGTGGAAGCAGCGCTCGCGGCAGGAGTGCAGAATCCACTGGTCTGGGGACTGGGTCGGGGAGTAGGCAACAGGCTCATGGCCGGTGCAACAAAAGCCTTGGCAGCGGAAGAAACCTCTCCGGTGCTGTAGCCAAGGCCGGTGCGGGTCTCCTGGGGAAGGTTGAGGATGCTTCGAGGGGACAAAGCGCAAAGATCGCTGGAGCGGGAGCTGACAGGGGTCGCAGGAATCAAATCCGCGAGGTTTGTCAGCTCCGTGTTGAGACCCAGGATAATTTGCTTCCAATCAGAAACCTGCTGGGACACGGTCTGAGAGATACCGCCAGGAGATGGAGGGCTGGGGGGAGGGGTGTACTTGAGAACGATTTCGGTCCATCGCTGGAACACCTCATCGGCGATGTGGAGCTTCCAGTTGACGGCGAGCAGAAAAGCAATCTCGTTTTGGTTAATTTCCTGAGTGTTCAGTCCAGAGATCTTGCTCCAAGCCCGAGCAGAGTAGTTACGGTCCTGGAGATACTTGGAAGCCAGGATCAGAGCGGCAAGGAACATGCGGCGACCGCACTGGAGAGCACGGTCGGCATGGCGGTCATCAGGCTGCTCAGTAGTAAAGTTGTGCTTAGGGACATGGGGCTTGATCAAGATCAAGTAGTACAGAGCGACCTGAAGGGTCGAGTAGCTAGTCCGCGACCGGCGCAGCGTCTCTTGGATAAAGGTGCGCAACGGGAGAACGGCTTTGCTTCCCAGCTCGTTTCGGCATACAACCGAGGAGAGGGGCCAAATGGCCTCGACAATCTGGGTCGATGAATCTGCAAGGGTAAAGGCTAAGTACGAGAACATGGTGGGTGAGAGTCGAGTTAACACATACCAACAAGGCTATCGACGAAGTTGACCTTGCGATCGGACTGTCGGACCAGAGCGGGGGGGCAGGCAGCACGGGGGCCGGTCGAAGTTCGTCGAGGGTTCTGGCGCTGTTCCAGAGGAACCGCGTCAGACTGAGTCTGGTGGGCGCGGCGGCGGTACTTGAGGGCATTGTCGATAGAGCTTGCCTGCTTGGAGAAGCAGTATGCTTCGCAAGAATCAGAGTCGGATGAGTGAGCAGAAATAGAGGTGTCGTCGGAGGAGAGGGAACCCGTGTCGGACCAGACCGAGGTGGTGGAGGTGGAGGCGGATACGGCTAGCGAGGTGTTGTAGGGCGCATAATAGGTGGGGAGGATGGAGGCGGGCGAAATCTGCGCGTCGCAACCCATCTTGAAAGTAGTTATTATAAAAACGATTAGGCTTGACGGGGTAGTTCAAGCCAGGATGATATCCAGTCGCCGTCTGCGGCTAAGTCAACCAATCAAATCGTGGTTATACCGGTGAGCAATTCGCGAATTCCGAGTCGAGTAGCGTAGCTTCACAACAGCGTGCAGTAGGCTGTGGCGAAGCAATTCCGTTGATGCAAAGAAGAGGGCGTCTAGACGAGCGAGTCGAGAGGCGACTTGATTACACGAAGGATAAGACCGGAAGACGAAGCGAAGACGGCGACTGGGGGAAGATAGTAGGTTGCAACAGGCATTGCGACAATGCTTCGAAGCTCGGGGAGTTGGAAGCGGGCGGCCTAGAACAAGGCTACCATCGGTGCGGGACGATGAAGCTGCTGTGGTTGGTGGTGGTGGTGGTTGTCGAAGAGGATCAAGCCGTTGATCGTGTTATGCAGGTACAATGCGGCAAGACTCTTGGTGTGGCTGAAAGAACAGGACCCGAGGGTGGTGAGTATTTATTAAACGGGCCAAGAGGGTGACTCTTTAGAAGGTGGCCTTAGGGGCGAGGCTTGAGGCGTCAGTGGTGGTGACAGCCTGGCGTGGTGGGTTTGTGACTCTTGCACGGTGGCGAAACCGAGCAACGACAGCGGGGGAGTGGCAGGTGGCTGCCAACTGGCGATCTCGGAGAGAGCGTGCGCGGTGGTAGCCTGGGCCGGGGGGGAAATGACCAAGACCCTCGTCACAACGGGTGTGGCGAAGAGGGGCAGAAGCCTAGAGAAAGAAAGAGTAGAGAGAGCGTGAATGTAAAGACAAAGAGACGCAAAAATAGAATAGAGAACGTGATGGGGAACGGGGAAAACAAAGATGAGGATGAAAGGAGATCGGTGAGGGGGGTAACACCAGTGAGAGAAACAGAGGCCAGCGAGTCCGGAGAGGACACAGGAGCAGAGTCAGTGGATGGCGACAGTGGAAGAGTCACAATCAGTCAGTCGGGCACTGGTGCTGGGGCGTGGGCCTGTGCTGTGCCTGGGAGAGCGGATGACTGTGTGCTTTTTTTGCTGGGCACCGGTGCTTAGATTAGGCCAGGCAAGGATGAGGTAACAAGCAGTGGTAGCCTTGGGCTGAGGGACTGGGCTGGACCCGGGCTGTGCTGGGCTCGTGGCCGCGAGGGTCGTGGCGGAGGACGGCGAGTGCGTGTGTGGTGAGTGCGAGAGAAGTGGCTCCTCTCACAAAAAGTCGCAAGGTGCAAGTCAATGCCGCTGCGACTTCCGAGGGATCAGGAGACGGATGAGGGGTGAGCGAGAATGGGAATGAGATTGAGATTGAGCTGAGAGAACAAACAAGCAAAGACGCCGTGGAGTGGAGAGAATACAGATCCAGAGCAGACTTCGAGAGTCGCTGGGGATGGATTTAGAGGGCGGACTCGAACATGATGGCGACGGCGATGCAGTTCGATGGGGAGAAAGGCGGGATCGAGGCAGGGCGGGCCATGGCATAGTTTTGAAGGGGACGAGAGGATCCAGAGTCGACCACCACCCAGGCCAGGGAAAACGACTTGGACGAACCAGGACGGGCCAGCGCGAGCCACACGCACGCAAGCTCGCAGGGCCACTGAGGCCCCCGCTAAAACGCCGCTGCGAGTCCACTGAGAGGGCTACGCTCCCCAGCGCTCCCGACGGCCCCAGCACGCCCAGCACGCCCAGCACCCTTCGACTCCTGCATTTTGACGCCGCCTGATTGGCCCTGTCACACACAAGCGGCGCGTTGCCCCCTCACCTCCACCATCCCACCCCCCTTCGCTCCCGAGCCTCTCCCTCACTGGACAGTTCCGTGACAGCGTGGAGACGCCTCTGCCAGGCATTTTCAGTGGTCGGCCAGCGTTCTGCGTGGAGTTCGAGTGTGGTTGGTGAGGGTGCCCAGGGCCAGTCAGGGTGCGTCGCGGACCCTCCCCCAGCATGCCCCGTCTCTAGTTGCTGCCAGAAGACCGACGAGAAAGCGTGCTTGCCCCTCCTCCTTGACGTACCCGGGGGCGCCGCTGGAGATGTGGCAGCGACGAAACACCACGAGGATGACGAGAAGAAAAAAAAATCCCATCTCCCGCCCATGTGCAGTTCACCACGGCTCCTTTAGCCTCCTTCACCTTGGGGGCCGCACACGATGGCGTCCATGGAAGAGATGGAACTTCCATCACCACCAGGCCAAGGGGAAACGCGCCCCGGCAATCGTGGGGGCCATCAATGATTGCTAGCTGCTGCCTTCCATATTACACTCCTGCAGGTGAAATGGAAGGGACCCGACACCTCACCACCTCTCACACGCCGGCTGCACATCTCCACCACGTTTCCTACACATTCACGCACCGATACACATGCACGCACACACGCCAGCCAGTTCGTGCGTCTCGCGCATCCCTGCCCTCCCGACCACCCCGGTCACCCTCCCAACCCTCCTGTACGCTTCGCTTCCCCTCCCTAGCCCAGCTGTCGATGGCTCACACAAAAATTGCCAATCAATATTATTAGCAGCAACCTGTTTTTGCATGCTCCGGCTTTCTCCCTTACCCTAACGAGTATCCAGTGTCGTGTAGAGCTGCACTACACTGCCGGGGAAACCTTCAGGTCCATCCCGAGTAGCGCAGCCAAGAGGGGATACCAAACTTGGCTTGTTCGGGGTCGACCACTCGCCCAACTGGCTGAACTGGGCTTGGCCTGACGGGTGATGAGCGATGACTCTTTCTGATCCCTCTGGCCCTCCACTTCAACTTCTCCACCTCCACCATCTTTGTCTCCGCCACCGCCTTAGAATCTGTGCCTTGGCCAGAATGACGATATGGCCTTGACGGGGAACCATGATGCCCCTCGCCTGTGCCTAAAATCCTCTCTCAGCCTGCTGAGGGGCATCTGTGAGGTTGGCATCTGCTGACCCGACATTTCAGCCTTCCAGGATTCAAGAACCCCGCAACACACGAGACAGTAACTAGTTCATCATGGCCCCAACATGTCATGGCCAGGTACGGCCGATGTGATACACGTTGGTTGTGCAAAGGAAGGGGGGAAATCTCTCTCTCTTTCTTTTTTTTTTTTTTTCTTTCACAGACATAACCTGTCTGGGACCTACTTCCGATGCTACCGGGGTGCGCGGGATGGATGGGTGGATGTATGGATGGATGGATATGAGAGGCTTAGGCTGTCTCAACAACCCGCCCAGCATTGAAGCGCACCATCGCCTTCATGGCCAATGTGTCTAGTACACACCGACATATGTAACGTGATACAAGAAGCCATGTACCAGGCACTCGCCCCATGGGAGGGGAAAAGCTTGGATGCAAGCAAAATCTTGCCACAGCTCGCGTCCCGAAATACTATGCAGAGAGAAAGGAAAAAAACACACCACGGCGCCCGATCGATAAAGATTAGCACCCTGAAACCAGGTTAGTTCTTTGATTGCCTCCCGGACCTGGCGGTCCATGTGCGCAAATTCCCGAAGAGTCTCGCCATTGTCTCCATCCGATTGTTAATCCAAAGCCACGGAGCAGCCGTGGGCCAGCCCAGCTATGACCTCACACATTGCCCTGCACTGACTGTTCAATGGTGCTTCGTCAGCCCCGTCGCCAGCCGACACGCAATGTGCTTCGCCGCTGCTGAACAAAGGCAGTATATTTTGTCCATTTTTAGTTTTCACTGCCACTGGACCCTGACATCCCATATTGAAGGCGGCTATCTGCGGAGCATGAACGCGATCTAGTATGGGGAAAAAGAGGCTGTTCACTTAATAATTACCTTAACCGACTGGCAAGCAGAAGCACACAGCCTATCCGCAAACGACCATCTAAAATTGGACACAAGGTGTTTGCAACCTTGCGGCACCGGCATCCACATCTTTATCTTTCTTGTGGCGAGGGCACGACCAATTTCGGGAGAAGTTGGTAATTGCACTTCTTCAGTTGCCCGGAGACACTGAGACCTTGAGGGGTGGATTCTGCCTGGTGTCTACTTTCTTGACTATTCTCGAGGCCCTTGCGACGATGACGAGCATGGCTGGACCGCGATGGCGCATGGTACAGAGATGTGCAATGTGCAGCCCCTATTGCCTCCTCATCGTACCAAGCGCATGCAAAATGATTGAATTTACGCTGGTGATACACTCTTATCCTGGATGGATCATCCCGACACTTGCCTCGCGCTGCAACAATTGCGTGTGCGATCCCCTCGAAGCTCAACCGCTCGACCCCTTCCACTCTCCCACTGTCGCACAGTACATCCTATGATCCGTGCTCCCACCATGTGGCTGCGCTACCAGCCCCTTAACGAGGCTCCAATCTCCTTCGCGTTACCGCGATAGTGAGGACGTGACTTGCATGTACTGGTCTCTACCGCCCACCGGACACAAGCACCAACGCGACACTCGCTGGTACCGACGAGACGCGTCTGACAGAGTGGGAGGTACTTTGGGGCAAATCATTACCTCAGCACCCCAGGCCACCGCCTCAATCATCAATGCGTCTCGGCAATTGGGGGCGGACAAGACTCCACCGGGTACCCGGGTTGCTAACAATTCCGAGAGAACAGGTTCGCCACGATCAATTCTGCTGAACGGTAGGGATTGTTTTTTTTTCCTTTCGTTGCGCAGGGTTGCAGTTCGCGCCATTCAATATCTCATGGCACTGCTGTCTATGAGAGAGAGTCCGTGTGGTGTATGCGAACATGTCGCCACAGGCGTGCAACCTCGCACCAAAAAAAAGCCAAAGCCCAAGCCCAAGCCCAGCCCCGAGTCCGCATAGGCTTCCTCGGGCGATGGAGACCCGACTCGCTGAGGAATGACTGGAGGTGTGAAGCCCGACACGGACAAAGTATCATTACATGGCACCTTTCGATCCTTGCACACCATTCCCGTCTAGAACGTGCAGCATGAGCCGCTCATGAAGCTGCAACGGAGTGTTTCCCCGCTCCTATGGCATGCCAGAGTGTGCTGATTGGATCCGGCCCGGTGTAAGCATCCAATCTGTCTGCCCATATTGGCCGGTTCCAAGCATCAAGACGCAAGTGCCCGTCATGGCTAAACGATGAGGTTGCCATGATGGCGACCTTCGTATGCATATCCTTTGGTATGAGGCGGTAATCCTTTGCTCAACCCTTCCATCATCACTATCATGAGCGAAGACCGATAGGAACCCCAAAGCCCTGGTAGGAACCCCAAAGCCCTGGTCAATGGTGGGGGAACCTGGTTTGGGTGCCGGCTTGGAGGCGACCATGATGACTCCGTCCCCTCCGGCAGATTCCCGTTCATTGGATAGCAACGGCTTTCCACTTTGGGCGCCCCCCGGGGGTCCCCATCAGGATGAGTCAAATTATCTCAGCCAGCCCTACCCTGGACCACTGGTGAATTTGTCTTGTTTTATTGGTCCGATGTGAACAAATGTGCCTAGTCTACTGTTCTCCGCCTCATCTGCACAGGGGCCATGTTCAATGTCGTCTCGGAGATTCACCGCCGCTAGGTTCAGGCAGTGTTGGCAGAGAGTTGATGGTTGTTGATGCGGTCACGCCTTTCGCTGTCAATGTATCGAGCTTGGACGGTCGGGACCTGGGGGGAACCTGGGGGCCTGTGAAGCACGTTAGGGTCGAAGAAAGCGCCTAAATTCGGTAGGCTCATCTCTCTCTCTCTCTCAAAAAAAAAAAAAAAAACAAAAAAAACGGCGTGGCAAAGTCACATTGAATGAATGGTCCATGCAGTCATGGCAGCGTGTCACAGACTGAACACATTCGTGCTTCATTCAAGGTCGGGCCATGGGTCCCTCCTCACCCCACTTACACATTGCTAGTGGACCTCGCTGCCGCGCGGTTCTGGCCCACTCATCAGCCTTCACGTCGTGCTCAAGGTGCTCGTGGCTGACTCACCGAGAGCTCACGCGGTATCTCGACACTCCACATATCCCTGGTTCGAGGTTATCCCTCTCGTGTTCTCCCCAGGTCAATGGCGTGGAGAAGCTGGACTGGAGTCAGGCCAGGCCAGGCCAGGTAATGCTCCGGCACACTCAATCATGAGATTGTGATGACACTGAGTGCTCCGACAACTGGCGTCCCAGGTGCTGCGGTGCAGGCAGCTGGCCAGGCGCTCAGCCAGCCGCCTCCCGCCTCCCGCAGGCCCCGGTCTTATCTCAGACGGACGCTGGGCGCCCACTCGTTAAGGTCTTGTCTGACAGGGGTACCGAGAGATGGAATCCTTTGCGTGTCGTGCATGAAAGGTTGTATGGAACTCTGGCAGCAGAGAGATCCACCAGGCTTCACCGTCAGATTGACGAGCTGTGAGATGAAAAAGAAATCACCGTGGTTGCCTAAGCCCGGCTGAAGTTCAGGGTAAGTTGGCTCCCCGGATAGGCTAGGTGCCCGACGAAGGATGAGCTGAAGTGCCCGATTAGAAGAAGCACGGCATAGTACCGCATCGTACCGCACCGCACCACACCAGCCAAGGCATTCGCGGCGACAAGTTGGTGTTGCAGGGTGGTGTGCAAGGCAGCCGAATCCTACTCTGCGCAGTGTTTCATCCTTTCTGGTACTGCCAGGCAGGCGGGGAAGCCGCCGGCGCCGTGGAATCTGGGAGAAGATTGACGTCTGGTCACGATCAAATCAGGCATTTTTCGAGATGTCTCTAGAAACCCAGACGAGTATTCCTTGCCATGCTTCGGTTCCGCCGCCGCCGAAACTAAATTGCCCTGTCGTACTATGTACCGTGTTCCCCTCAGGCGAGTCCCCGCATGACGACAATGGAGAGGAGGAGGGGATGACATGGCCACCCGTCGAATTAGCATGAACCACTCAAGCCCACGCGGGCAGCACCGCCTCCCCCTCCCGCACTGCGTGTCATGAAGACGGGATGAATACACTCGCCTTCTTCGCCTTTCGGTAGTGCGGGTGCCGAGGTAGACTCGCCACGGCACCTTGAACAAGCCTGTCTGCGAATGTGAATCATTGGCTGTGGCCGTGGTTGTCGATCCAGGTGGTGGCCGGCTCGGTGTCATTCACCCGTTGGGCACTCTCGATTAAGCAGTAACGTGTCCAGTCTGCCCTGCTTCTCCCCCGCCGATCAGACGCCGAACTGGCTCCGTACTGGTTTCCTTTCCCCCCTTTAACCCAATATCATGCATGCATCCTCTCGGTGCCAAGGCGGGGCAAAACTAAGACATACATGAATGGCCACAGTCAGGGCGAGGCGGCTTGAGCCTTGTGGCCACGACAGCGAGATGATGCATCAGCTTGTTGGCTGCTTTGTGCAGATGGCAGGGAACCATTCGGAATCCAACCTCGGGCAGCTTTACTGGGTCGATGCAGCAACTATGGCATCTAAGGAATCGTTTTTTTCGTTTACGATACGGTAAGCGGTCAAGCCCAGTTCGGGCAGACCGACAGGTTTAGGGTAACCAATTCGACGACACAGTCCGAACACGGACACTATGAGGTTTATGAGGTGGGCTTTTGACATAGTCCCTTTTTTTTACTTTTTTTTTTTTTTAATTTTTTTTTTTTTAAAAAGCAAGCGGGTCATTGTTGGCTCGGACACGATGCTCTCTCTGTTGTGAATGGACCTGCGTCTTAGCATGCAGGTGGAGAGTGCTGTGTTAGACATGGTATCACCTGCCGCGCCCAGGCGCAAAGAAAAAAAAAACACACAAGGTAAACAATATAGATCCGCGAATCACACAGATTAGCTTTGATATCACGACGTGTCACCAGTCAAGCATGTGAGACTTCGCCTGGAGAGCATTCAGTCCTGCACTACACTGGAACTGAAACTGCACATGTGAGAGGCCGAAGGATGGAGTGCGCGAGGAGCCATGGAGAGGGGCGTCCGCGAGAATAGAGGCAACCGAAAACAACCATGCCCCAACAAATGCTAAACCGAGTGGCATGTCACTACCACCCCGAACTTGCTGTCTTTGTTTGTAAACGTGACCTGTCCCCGGGTACTTTTTTTATTTTTATTTGCTGCAGTGTGTTGTCGTTATTGCGATGGAAAGCATCGAAACACGACAACGCAATCAATGTTAGACCCTACAGCTTCCCGCCCCCCCAAGACCAGGCCTGGAACTTTCTCTAGCCTTCCTCAACAAACAAACAAAGAAACGTAAGGCTGCCACATAAGCGAATGAACGAACTAGCCAGCAGTGTTTTTCTTTTCTTTACCGACTCAGCTGCATTGCCACGAACATGCCAGTGAGCCTATACGCGCCGAACACAATCATCGGCGGATCATCGTCATACTGCCGCGTAAAACACAGGGCATGGCATGATACGACGGGTAGAGAGGAAAAAAAAAAAAATCTGCCATCCGCGTGCATCGTATCGGCGTGACTTGTCTGGCGATGACACAGTTGAGCCGAATTCAACCGCTCGTATGAGACAGCCACGATGTCACGAGGTGTCAGACCGACACAAGCTTCAAACTCAAAAATGGTAAATGTTTTGTTTTAGGCTGTAAGTGCACAGGCTGGGATACCCAGTGGTCGAAAAAAAAAAGAACATCAAACATAGTTTGTCATCACATCAGGAGGGGCGCAAGATCATATTGGTCCAGATTCACATATTCATATAACGACTCAATACAAGCAAAGCCGGAAATTTCGCAACTTTTCCTTTTCGCCCCGTCAATGTCTTGATACCATTCTTTCGCTTCCCAAAATCTCTCGGGAGCCCGGCGGCGAAAGCATTTGTCCCATCTTGTAGCAAAAATATTCCCTAAACACAAACCGGCACCTTAAGAAGCCATGTAGGTGCTGGCATCGACACCCTCCTTGGGGAATTCACTATCCAGTAGTGTTAGTCATTGTCCGAAAAAAAAACAAGTCCGGTAAAAACTTACGGAAGGGCAACCTCGAATCGCTTCTCAATCTCCTTGAGGACCTCCTGGTCCTGGTCGGTGCTGACAAAGGAGATGGCCAGACCCTTGGTACCGAATCGACCAGCACGACCGACTCGGTGAAGGTAGGAGCTGGCATCGTTGGACAGATCGTAGTTGATGGCCAGGTTGATACGCTCGATATCAATACCACGACCGAACACATCGGTAGCAACGCAGATGCGCTTCTTGAATTCCTTGAACTCCTTGTAGCGACGGATACTAAGAACACGTTAGACCTGCACCCCTCCCCCACAAGTAGATGATGTATGAAACATACCGCTCTTCCTGGCTGACTCCAGAGTGGACAGCAATCGAGGGGAAGTTGCACTCTCGGAGAAGCTTGTCAAGTTCGGTAGCACGGACGGTGCTCTTGACGAAGATGATGACCTGGTTGAACTGGAGTTCATCGAGAAGCTCGTTGAGCTTGCGGTTCTTCTCCTTCTCCTCAAGCTTAATGTAGTACTGCTGAAGACCGTGGAGGGTGAGTTTGGTATCCTCATCCACGTAGTGCTCAGTGGGGTTCTGCATAAACTTGCGGCAGATGGGCTTGACCTCCTCGGACAGGGTGGCCGAGAACATCATAACCTGCTTCTGCTGAGGAGTAGCACGGAAAACGTCCTGAACATCAGTGCGCATGTCTACCAAGCAGTTAGTCATCAAACGAATGCCCATTGATCAAGTCTAAACTTACCGGGCTGGTCAAGCATCTTGTCACACTCGTCAAGAACGAAGATGCGAACGCTGCCGAGGCGGAGAGCCTTGTCGCGGACAAGGGCCTTGAGACGACCGGGAGTACCGACGATGATGTGAGGGCACGTGTCCTTGTTCTTAAGGGTCTCCACATCCTGCTTGATGGGAGTACCACCGTAGAAGACACCAGTCTTGATGTCGGGCATGTACTTGCTGAAGCGGTTGTACTCGTCACGGATCTGGTAGGCCAGCTCACGAGTGTGGCACATAACGACAACGGAGACTTCGCCGTTGACGGGCTCAACTTGCTGAAGGGTGGCGAGAACGAAGACGGCAGTTTTACCCAGACCAGACTTGGCCTGGCAGATAATGTCACCACCGAGAAGAGCCTGAGGGATACATGTTTGTTGGACTGTCGATCGAATCGATGTTAGAGTTTGTTTCCAAGAAGCAACGAACGACGGGTGTAGCGTCAAGGGTCCGTCCATCGCCGCAGCTTAGCCTGTACGTAATATTGCATTTTCTCAATAGATAGAGAGACGCAATTCGAGATGCCGAGCGGATTCACTTCAAGGCTAATGTCTTGAGGAGATGCGAGTCGCACTCGTTCATTTTGGCCGCCAACCAGACGGCATATTGCGCGAGCCATCAAGGGACCGCGCAATTCTCATCCGTGTCCACCAATATTGTGTCAATCCGTTCGTACCAACCGCTCATGTCATGCGCGCTTCAGCGCGATCAAAATGACAAGCGGGTTGTTTTATGCGACAGACCACCTTTCACCAGTGGTCTCTCTCGCCCGGATGTTGCGGATGCAGGGACCGTCTCTCAGGTCCAAGTTTGGTACGCGCTCGGCGGTTATGACAACGACTTTGGTACAAGAATTGGCCATTCTTTTTCTTGCTTGCGAGATGGACGGACGCTTGAAGGGAAGGGAGATTTGATGACTTAGGGTATTAGAATTTCAGGACTGACCCTCCGAAGGATGTTCGAAACCACAGTCGCCGATAGCGCGAAGCAACTCGGGCTTCAGAAGGAAGTCACGGAAACCGGTCGAGTGAATACCGACATAGCTGCCCTTCTTGTCGACGTTGTTGCCGGCAGCGAGCTCGCCCTTCTTGCCATTGGAGGTGGCGGCGGCGGTCTCGTTGCCGCCGATCTCCTCGTCGGAGTAGTCGATGAGATCCTCCTCGTGGGACATGTTGTCGATGGTTTGGGGTTGGTTAGAGATGGGGGATTCAAGAGCTGTCGCGATGGCCGCCTGAGAACGAGGCTGATGCGCAGACGGGGGATGCGACTTCCGAAGGGACTGGCGCGCTGCTGTGGGAGTGGAAAGTACCTCGCGAAGGTGCGATGGCACAGAACAAGTACGGAAAGGAGAAAAGGTTTGCGGGGGAGGATGTTGGAGCGTGTAGCCTGGGACTCGTTCCGGGATAGACTCGAAAGAGGTTTTGTTTGTTGAGGCTGAGAGGAGGAGATGCCACCAAAGACACAAGCAAGAGCCGCGCTGCGCCCTGAGGCCAGCAAGGCCCGTGCGTCGCGTCCTTTCACGTGACGGGCGCTAGGCAGCTGAATGCATACAGTGCCAAAACGTTTTCGGCACGGAGCCTTCAAGGTGCTTCCAGATGAGTCTTTGCAAAGTTAGCATTGTGACATAGCAACAATCAAATATCGCTGCATCATCCCGGGAGGAGAAAAAAAAGCCAATGGCAAAAGCGAAGGGTCCGCAGGGGGTCCAGAACAGGCACATTTACACCAGAGCCTCCTATCTTTACCAAGCAGCAGCATATCTTGCTGCTCAGCATCGTCTCACCCCTGATGCCTCTAAAAATTCATCAACCAGCCATGAGCAGCACAGTGCTGAAGCACGAAATCCCAGCCAACACGCCACGATGCAGAACATGTCTAGGCACATGGTTTCTAGCATGAGAGCCGTCAGCCTGAAGGCTCAGATTCGACAAAGCTCAGCCGTGAAGCGCACAATATGCAAGTTTTGCGACACTCTACTTGTTGAAGGGGAAACATGCACTTCTGTCGTGGAGAACGCTAGCAAGGGTGGAAAAAAACCCTGGGCTGACGTCCTAAAGATTCAGTGCAAGACGTGTAAAAATGCTAAACGATATCCGGTTGGGGCTCCCAGGCAGAAGAGACGAGCGCTTCGACATCAGACGCAACAGACGATGGATTTGACTGCAGATGAGCCAATGGAAGACTCGACCCCAGCCTCATGAAACAGAACCCAACTGGAATTTCTCTTACGAACAATAACAAACCGGAAAAAGAGACGCAGAGCAGAAGGATAACCTTTTGAGGGAACAGCAAACTTGTCGATTGATTTATTCCTCTCGACACACCATGGAGTTGGAGACCTGCTCTCCCTTTGCCCAGCCAAGCTTGGGTCTGGGTATCCAGTTGGTTATGATATGACTGAATTCAAAAGAAAGCTGTCCCTCTGGATATTGAACACCATTGCGCAAATCTCATCATCACCTGGAGCTATAGCCACATGATCATTTTTGTCACAGCTTTGGGCCATGGGTTGGATTCTAACGGAGCGATACATGCTTTCTCTGTTAGGCTAATATTGACACACTTGAAGTTTCTCTGAACATGTACTCGTGTACGGTATATAGTGAATTGGCCCTCCTTGCTGGATCTTCAGAGGTGGACTACCATGGCTCTATTAGTTGGTCGACTGTTTTATAGTCCCAACTATGCCAGCCTTAATAAAAGAATCAAGATCTAAATATTACTCCCTTAATGAAATTGATCCATGCCATTGTCGTGTTCATTTCGTTGGTATGTTTATTGGTTCCTAGCCCATATTGCTCTACTTGCCTGGCTGCCCAGCCTCTTTAACACTCTCTTCCCCAAGCACCTTGCTCGCCGACATGAACCTGATCAGGATATTAGAAATTCCTCTTTCATTATTCGCTTGAAGGATTTGGGAAACATGGGAGAAAACGAAGATGAAGATCAGAAAAGAAAGACTCACAGTCCACCATGCCAGCTTCCTAGACCCCTCATGGCCTCTGCCTGAACGCTCGTCATGCGAAGCAGATTCTCCGTATCCGAGAGGTTTACAGATAACTGAGCAAGTTGCGCGTTGAGTTGTACCTTGTTATGTCCAATGTCAGCCGATAGGTTGAACAGAAAAGCCGCCTCGAAAGTAGCATCGGGGACTCACCAGCTGTCTCGACTTGAGAGCGCTGCCGCTCGTCACCATGCTCTGGCGCACCTGCGAGCCGCCGATATTGCGAGTCGACATTGTCTCTTCAGTTGATTAACCAGCCTGTTTAGAATTGGGCGCAGCCCGGAAAGATGCTTCGGTTGTGAATCCGAGTTGACCGTCCGCTCGTTTGGAGCACAGGGAGCGCTTGGCCTTTATGCAGTCGCCGAGACGAGGCCTGACTGGGAGGTAGCTGGCTGCTGCACCTGGGGTAAAGCGACGTCTTTTGTCGCTGTTAAACGAATTGGGGGCTGGATAGTATTGATGTGCACGGCAGATTGGGTGTAATCTACATGGTACAACCAAAAGTCCTCGGTGTGCTGCATGTCGCGTCGTGAGGGGCCCATCTCAGTGCAGGCTAAGGCGACTGGTCCGTGCGCGCTTATCTTGGGAGAAAATATCAACAAACAAATAGCAGCAAAGGCATTGCATCAGTATCTGATGGTGCTCAGGGCTTTGATCATCTTAGGTTTGAAAAATGTGCAAATCGGCTAGACACTAGGATAAAGCAAAATTTTGGTGAATTTGATGGTTAGAGTGACACCCCTGTTACCTTTTTTTTTTAATTTTTTTTTTATACAAGGAAACTTGGTGCATAGTGCATAGTGCTTGTGATTTTGATTCTCACTAGAATGGCTTGCACATAACAATCTTTGAAGAACTCGATTTTTTCTCTCGTTAAGCCGTACTATACATTATGCTTTTCAAGACGCCAAACTGACACTAAGTTTTCTGGCCATTGTGGAAATGATCGCTCGGTTGCGTACCCAATTCAAGACACGCCTCCAACAAGCCACCCATACCCACTCCGTTCCACGCCCTCACTTGCAACACCACCCAAATTCACTTTGAACCAAGGGTTATTTCCTTTGTCTTCGACCGCTGCAATCTGAGGATAAATCAGTCGTCGTCATCTCCATTTTTTCTGTAAGGTAGCTTCATGCTGTCTATGTTCCTTCACCACGTCATCCTTAGGTTTCCAGTCGCCCACTAAAACAATCCGCAAAACAAAACAGTAGGAACCGTATAAAACAAAACAGAGTTAGAACAAAACAAAACAAAACAAAACAAAAAAAAGAAACCGTCCATAGTCTAATTGCTTTGCTGTGTCCCGCCATAAAAAAAACAATGCCTGTCATAGCCCCCCCTTTGCCATATCAAGACATCCTGGTTTTCCACAGGCGGCGATAGGCGGATGGAGGGGACTCAAACCAGAAACAAAAGACACAGCTGGTTTTATACACCTGCAATGTTCCCAAGCAAGCATCCACATCTTGGTCGCTAATTCTCTGGTGTCATGTCTCCATCAATGACGCCTCCCGCATGGTTCAAGCCCGCTGGTTGGCACCCACGCAGTACGCTGAAAAGAATGAGACAGGGAGACGCTGATCCGAAACTCGTGACGGCCCAATAATCAATTATACGCTGAATAGCGAAAGAACATGAAGTCCGGTACAAATGCAATATTACCAGAAAAGGTTATTTCGAGTTTGTCGTCCCAAAGTGTATGTACAGGACTGTACCGAGTCCGTAGGAATTATGAAGACATCATCTTCCTAGAATAGTCCAAAGTGACCCTGACCCAGTGTCGTGTATCGTCTCGTGTGTTGATGGAGCTGAGTATAAAAAAAAACCAAGACAAAAAGAAATCGCTATCCGTGCTGGATGTATGTCGTTATGACTGCACAGGCCCAACGTCTCCCAGTTGGGCCATTGTGTAACTGTGAATTATACCCAACAAAAACTGAACCGCAACACGTTGGCCAAGTATACAAGCGAACTTCGCGTCCATTCCGGTACTAGTTGGGACGGCCCAGTATCGTTGCCGGGCATTTGAATTAAATGTGACGATTACCGCCTGGCTTATCGCACTCCTATAGGGGGGCGCTGTTGCAGACTACCCTGGCTGCTGTGTGCCGACGGATCCGAGTCGAACTCACCACTGTCCGCGCTAGCACTCGCACTACCCGTCAGACTTCGAACATTTCTAAGCTTCTTTTGTGGGAGAGTGCTCACCCCGGCATGTTGCTCAACCTCTTGAGGTGCCACTTGGTTGCCCTGTCCTGGAGGATAATGAGGAACGGGCTGACGAACACCATTGGGAGGTGATGGCCGTCCGTTCATCCCAGGACCGGGTCCGTATCCATTGGGGGGAGAGGGGCGTCGGCTGCCGCCTCGAATAGAAGGGCTGTATGGGTTACCGGGAGAATGGCTGGTTCGTCGAGGGTATGCTCCGTTCATACCAAGGGGGCCACCGGGACCTGGACCGTACTGCATCTCATCTAGTCTTGATGTGGTGAGCGAGTTGGCGCGGGAGCTGGCCTTCATTTGTGTTGTATCCACGGCACCATATCGGTTGGATGAATAGTTGAGAAGAGGGTCGTCAAGAATGTTGTCAGTGGTGGTGGGCGCATGGCTGAGTTGGCTGGAGCGGTTGCGACCACCGAAACTGGGCCTAAACCTGCCGCTGCGAGGAGGACCTTGTTGCTGGAGTTCATCGGGGTTCCGTCGGATTTGAGCTTGGGAAGGTCCTGGAGTCTTCCGGTTCTTCTTCGAGGTCACGCTCATCATGTCAAAATTCTCGGGGTCGATTAGTGGAGGCGCAGGGTTCGCTGTCGGGTCGAAATAGTCTTCATCGTCGTCCTCATCGTCGTCGAAGACTTGCTTGCTGCTTCGGGGAGGGGGAGGTCCACGACGAGCTCCGGGAGGTGGTCCGCGGCGCATACGCATTTCCTGGTCACGCAATGCCATCTCACGCTGTCGGAGATGCATTTCTCGATCGCGAAGGTTCTGGTCCACATCACCGCCAGGTTCCGAGCCCTCGGGGATATTGTCATAGAGGACCAGGTGCGAAAACTCTTCCAGATTGCTCTCCTCCATAGATCCTCGTCTCGAAGGCTGCCTAGATCCCCCACCATTCATCATGTTGTTCATGGCTGGAGGCAGCCGCCCGTAGCCGTTTGGTGGACCACCGTTCATGGGAGGTGGGCCACGGCGCATGCCTCCCTGGCTGAGGTTCGAAGAGCCCCTAGGCCTGGGACCGCGAGGCGGCATGCCGTTGCCATTCATCATCGGGGGGCGATGACCATTCTGTGATGGCATTCTAGGGGGAAGAGGAGAGGTAGCGGTCGGAGAGCCTGGTGGGTGAATGGCGGGGGTTTCACCTGTCCTCGGCTTGTTTCGGTTGACGATGTTGAGATTGTGAAGGATGGCGTAGAGGGATTCGATTCGAGGGACAGAAACCTTGGAGTCGCGAGCCAACTTGATGGGCGAGCCCAGGTAAATCTCCACCTCCATTGGTCTCCTGGCGATATAATCCTGCCACATAATGCTCTCCCCGGGAGCCTTGGACATCTCATCAATCGTCTTCTGCTTAAACTCTCCATCAAATTTACAGCCATTAGCATTAGCCAGGGTAAGAAGCTCGTCGATAACGCCAGTCACAAGGTCCCGCACGCCAACCTTCTCGAGGAGGACGGCATGGTTGGGTGTCTCAAAAATCACACTGACAGGGTGAAAAGAGATCGGACTGTAATATTGGTTAGCTGAGACAGCAAAAGGGTTAGAATACTGAAACATACCCAATTACTCTTTCAAACTGCTGTTGTCGAATGTTGGGAGAAACCTTGCAGTCTACCTGCCCAGAGCTCAGCGTCACTGCCAATGCCTGTGCCATATCGGCTTGGATGCTTGCAGAAATGTTGTCATTCTTGTTGGCAGGTCCAACCCAGATGTCGGTCGATCCCTTGTGCTCAAATTCGCTCTGACCGAGTTGCTGGATTTCAGCACCGGAGACGAGAGAGAGAACAACATTGGTAGGGAAGCGTTCCTCGATGGCGGCCTCAACGCCGAGGGTGTGTGTGGTGTTGATAACAATACATGTGTGGTGAGGGGTGACAACGGAGTCGATAACGGCGGCGAGATCATAGACGTCGGGGAGGGCTTTCACACAGAGAACGACGTAATCGAAGGGGCCATCTGGGGCACGGGCGGCGTCTTCTGGGTTTCGTACAACTGCGATTGTCAGTACATTGTTGAGAAAAGTTGGTCATACAACGTACCATGTCGCGGTTTGAATCGTTCGTTGCCAAAAACGCTGGACCTAGAAATGTCCGGTTAGTGAAGGATTAGAGCAAAAAGAAAAGAATCGACGTACTTGAATGATATTCCGTACTGAGAAACATGTTCGAAGCCCGATTTCCAGACAAGCGTCACGTCGCAGGCGTTAGTGGCCTGAAGTCGCCATGACAAGAAGGCCGACACGGGATTGCCTCCCACTGAACAAATTCGCATTAGCTCGCTGTCGTCCATACTGTGCAGTGATTGCACGCCGCAGTCGCAACGATCTGCGGCTACGTCGTAATGATGTAAAAACGATCGTGCTGGGGACGAATTTTGCAGGTGACAAGAGGGGATGTACGATGGAACAAACGGAGAAGAACAATGGGTGGGAACTGTGTGGTTTGTAATGACGTGCCAGGGCACGACTGGGGGGGGACAAACTAAGGTATGAAGGGAGAATTGCAGGAGAGGATGGACAACGGACCTGATAGAATCTTGAGCCTGGACGATGCAGGCGCCATGGTTTCTGATGGACCCCAATATGGAATAGTGGGCTCTGGCTCACGTCTGAGGGTTTAGCGGAGCGGCCTCTCACGATGGGCCCGTTGCCTCGGGGCTTGGTGGGTGCCACAGGAAGGGGGTGTCTCCTGGAACCAAGGGATTGCTGGATTGACAGAGCACAAGGTTGGTGGAGGCGATATATCGATTATTGCAAGCCGTCGAGCAAGGCGCTCCGGTGATGGTGAGGCTTGGAAGGCGAGATGGAATCAGTGGTGCATGTATCTAATTATTCTCGACGGGGAAGCCGGCGCGGCGTGTTGATAACGAGAGGCAGGCAATGACGACGACGGGCGTCACGGGCGACTGTAGAAGCAACGAGGGACACGCCAGAGTCGTAGCGGGAGGACAGCGTGCCGGGGTGTGGTGGGCAGCAGACAGCGGTCGGCGCGATATGGACGGCGGCGGGAGGTCGGGAGCGCTGGATCGCACTGCACTGTAGTGAATGAGTATACGCCCCAAAACCAAAACGAAACGAGCGTGGTCGAGAATCTGACGGGCAGCGATGGTGGGTGGGACAAGAGCTGAGCAGGAGTACTGGGCTGGGGGCTTTGCCTGGGGTTTGTCGGACAAGACGGTGGCTTTAGGCTGGAACGGCGACTGTAGCTGAAGCTTGGGAGGGCCGGTGCGGATCAAAGTCTGGCAGAGCGGCCCTGAGTCGAAAGGGGGGGTGTGCGTGGTGGAGGGAGTGGACAAGAGCGCCGGGTTCACTGTCAGAAAGTGTGAGAGCGTACCTGGTGCACAGCGTAGCGTAGTGCCTGCGCTGGGCTGGGGGGTGTGTGATGGGCGTGGGAGTGGACTTGGGGCCCTGGGCGAGCTGGACGGATGGGTTGGACTCTGTGCTTGTTCAGGTGAATCAGCTCAAGTTGATGAAGAGGGCCCCTCCCAACCGGGATGTGGATGGGACGGACTGCCGGGTTGGCTCTGCTTGTGATTGATTGGGAAAGGCGCGCAAGGGCAGAGACAGGGTATACGAATGTACCTCTCAGGACAGCAAAGGCAAGGCAGGCACTGGACTGCCGGGAGACACTGCTCCTACAGCAAGGGAGCTAAAACAAAGGGTGGAATATAGAAGCGTGCAACGGCCCAAGAAAAAATAGAAAGGTAAAAATGCCAAGTGCATGGGCAAATGGGGACACGAAAAGGGAGGCTGCAAAGAGGGAAAAGGGAAAAAAGAGAAAGAAAAAAAAAAAAAGGAAAGAAAAAAACAGGGCCACACAAGGACCGGGCTGCTCGGGAGTGGCTCAGTGTGCTCGGATAGATTGGGCAATGGGTATTTTCAAGGGCAGGGGAATGCCGTGCAAAGCTCCCCCGTCATCCCGTGTCAAGCAGAATGCCAATGGGGGGATGGGCTTTGGGATCGAGGGGAAATGATGGAGGGTGATAACGGGGGATGATCCGGAATAAGGAAATGGGCTGAATAAATCCAAAGGAATCAATTCTTCATTTACTAACCGTTGCTTGAAGATTGAGTGCAGAACGCCCTCGTTGGGTTGAGGAATGAACGAGCTGAGCAGAGAAGGAGAAAAAATTGTCCTGCTTCTCTATCTTTCTCTGTTGCTCCGTCTTGTTGTTTTCTCCCAAAAGCAAAGGGATCGTACGCCAAAAATCGAGCCAAGTGGGGTGCGAACAACAGGTGCTGACGAGAAAAGAAAACCTGTGCCAGCAATGGAGCTTGGCCCTGGAGCTAACGCGGAGCTGGCGGAGCAAGCGGAGTGAATGTGTGAAACCGAGCGAATGCAACAGGAGATGCGATGTGATGTGATGGGATATGTAAGTCCCGTCCCGCGCTACGTTGATAGCTTGCTTCTGTTGTCGTGAACAACTCGCTCAAATCGCCGTTTATTGCTTGGGCCAATCAGTAAACGGGCGCGGTCGCAGCTGCAAGACAATCGGGATGGTGCCTGAATGTCTTATTTCTACAACGAGAAAACGAGTGACTGTGTGGTTGCGATTTTTGCACGATAAGGAATCACCTGCTAAACATTCGCCTTGTTGCTGCTGTTCGTATGGCGTCGCCAAGTCAACACCGAACTTGGTTGCCGATTAATTGAGTTGGAAGCCTCGGATGTGATGGAATAATTAGGGCGTGGCGGTCAAGGGCGTCAAGGTAGGAATGGTGAGGGCGGGCGCGAGGGATTCGATATTGTTTGAAATATGAGCGTGAGTGCGTGGGGCGCCGAAGGTTCCTTCTTTTTCGGATTCGGAGCCTTTCTTTTTTTTTTTTCAATGCTTGCGTTTAGTTTTTCGTCTCGAATCGTTTCGTTTCAAAGTCGTCTTTCCTCCTTCTCCAGCTGGGATCCAAGTCGGAATCAGGCGCCGGTGATCGTTCGTCTCGACAAAATGGATCAAGCTAGCGAGCGACACGTCGATGACGAGGGGAGCAGCGGCAGCGAGATCAAAGAGGGACACGACACGGTCCGTTGTTGCTCGTTGCAACCGCAGCAGAGGGCGAGGAGGGGAAAAGAGGAATGAAAATAAGACAAAGACAAAAAAGAAAGTCACGAGCAAAGCGAGGACCCGATAATACGGGCGGACAATCACGCAGAAAGGTATCCTTTTCCTTATCCCACCGACCCATGAACACTAATAAACTGTGCCAATCCCTATGCCATCCCCATCCATCCCCATCCGTCAACCGCAGTTCAATCCCTATCCCTAATCCCTACAGATCCCCTCCACCGACTGCTACCTATGCCACATGGTCGCTGGTGTCCGGCGGCCGGACGACTACGCACTGCGCACCACGCACTACGCACTATGCACTACGTAAGTCTGCTGGATGGAACGGGGATTGGGGCCTGGGTACCTTAAAAAAAATAGTCGGTATGGATCCCAGTCGTCGCCATCGTTCACGCATCATGACCACCATCATTCTCTTGCTCCGCGGCGCACGCATCATCATGATGACCCAATCGACGCAGGGTTCCTGATCTTACAAGCGGGTTTGCCGCTTCGAATTGGGTCCAACTCCATTATTCTCACCATCCGGCTCCCTCTCAACATTGTAACCCTCTCGCATCCAGCCCCGACTCCCCTACCACGGTCTAGCGATAAAAGGGTCGTATTCAGAGATCAGCCTGTCCGGGTTCAAAGTTTTCCAAGGAATTATGCCACCACCACATACAACCCTGCACTGCAAACCCGGGCGGTCCAAGCTCCAACCATGCAATAATCCGGCCTAGTAATTCCTCGTGTTAAAAATGTCTGCTTGGCATGCCGTGCTAATGCCGTGCTGTGTGCTTCTCGCAACGCATTGGGGCAGAGCCCGGCATCCACGACGGATCAAACCCACTCTTTTCGTACGCGGCAAAGGACATGGCTCGTGACAACGAACAAGGGCGACGACGTTAGTGGATTAGGGTGGACAGGGCAGATGGATCTTCTCGCACGATAGCGTTGGCCGCCTCGGGTGGAAACCTCCGGGTCGACACCAGTTACCGCCCTGCGCCTCACTGGGACACGTACGACTATTGGACGGCGACCGCAACCGCATGTAATTACAGGCACCTCGTAAAGCAGAGGAGAGGGTAGGGTCATGATATGTTGCCAGACTGGCGGGTTCAATCCAGTCCAGTCCAATTCAGCCTAGTTCAGCTTAGCTGGTCGAGTTCCCAGCAAACGGCAAATCAAACCATCCCCAGAAATGCCATTCCTCCTACACGAGTGAATTGCCATGGTGTCGTGGCACTAGGATATTGAGACACGGAAAGCGGGAAACCCGGTGCCCGGGAAGAAAAACGATCGGCTCGTACTCACGAAGGTAAGGCAATTTGGCATGCGACGGTGCTCTGGATCTTGCCCATTGTGCGTACTGTTACAATGTGCCCATTGCAATTCTTTGCCACGTCTGGGGCCGGCATGGGCGAGAAGTGGGAGCACTGTCTCAAGGAGGAATTCCTCAACCAGGCTGGCGGGGTTGTGAGAGCAGCACGCCACGATGGAATATCACAATGTACCCCTGTGCTGGCCTCCGATGCTTCTTTTCACTGGCGGCGCAGAGCAAAACCCCCAGAAAGTGGTATTCATCGGCCTACGCGTGCTATATTCGGATCATCCACCCCACAGCTCATCTACTTGGCACATTCCCAGCACCCACACCTCGGGTGAGGCGGAGAGTCTGGGGTTGTAGGAAGAAGCAAGCAGCGGTAGTACAAAAGGCTGCGTGTGTACATGGCATGGCGTGGCGGCTACGCGCGCGCCCTGTTTCTGGCCTCATTGTGTGTGGTGCTTGTTTCCGACAGCCGTGCTACCCGTCTCAAGCAGGGACTCAAGATGCCGTCCATTGTCCTGGCTTTTTTTTTTTCGGGGGTACTAACGTGGACGAGTGCGCGTCGACTCGCGGCTCACTCCACTAGTTGCCGAAAAGTGGCTCCCAGCAACTGTTCCAGCGTGCTCTCCACCTTGACGTGCTCATCACCAAGGCCTCCGGGCGCCGTGGGTTCCATCTGGAAGGCCAGGATGAACGGGAGGTGGCCTGGATAGCCGACGATGGTTCAAGGAATGGCCCGCAAGGGGATGGAGCCGTTGAGTTGGTGCTTGACAGCCTGAACAGAGCCAATTTGGGCTGCTTCTCCACCGGCCAGCGCCGCGGGTCCACAGATTGCCCCCTTTCCATTAAAGTTGTGCACTTGGCTCTATCCACCCAGGCCCTTGGCCTTTCTTGACTTGGAAGTGAGATGCATCCCGCGACGTCCATCAGTGCGGGACAAAGGGTTGGAGTTGTATACGCGGACTAGTGCCTCCGACGGCCAACATGCCTTCGTGATGTAGGACTAACCTAAAAGGGACCAGGCGTTCCCAGGCTTGGTCAGGGGTAAAACTGGCCCAACGCCTCCTTCCTTCCCGCAGCCACCTACGCCACTTCTTGTGTCAACACAGAGAAGTTTAAAAAAAAAATCACAAGTGAACAGAATGGATTTATTGGTCATGTCATAGTTTTCCTACCCTATTGCAAGTAGTGCAGAGACGCGTTTTCCATTCTTACAAACCCTCACTTGCCATGCCCTTGTTTTCTTTCCTCTTTTTTTTTTTTCCTCCCCCCCGTGTTCTTACTCATGATTTTACTGTAGCCACTCCCACTTTCCGAATTACTTGCCATCCTGACTCTACTCTACTGATAACTAATTCTTGTCAATGAATGTCAAGTTCGTTCTCGACGCGTGCCTGCCTCCACTTGGAAAAGGGCCTAAACTTGGGCGGCCCCTGGGCCCATGCGCTCCCGGCATCGCCGGCTCGCAATCTCGATTTACAAGGTCTAATCAATGACGTAAACTATGGCTACGGCAATTCTTTTTGTCTCTTTTAGCCTAACAATAGTGTTGTTGATTGTGTTTACAATAATGCCCATGATGTGTCATAATTTTTTTTTTTTTAAATTCTATATTTTAGCACTTTCGGGTCTATTGTGTTCTATGATCCTCTTTTTGTGGCTCGGTGATTTTTTTTTTTTTTTCATCCGGTATCCAGCCATGCATGCATGCCTGTGATATGCACTAACACCTTGGTCCCCAGTTCCACCTGCAGCCAAAAGGGGCATCGCTCCATCGGCCCAAGTTTTACTCTTCTCAGCTGTCTTGGCCCCTTGGACGGGGCTTGATTCGCTGTCGACTTCCCATTGCCCCCCCCTGGAACGAATTCCAGGCCCTTTCATCAACCAGCAATGCCAGCTAAACTCTCTGCGCTAGAAGCTCGCCTAGAACTTGCACATTTGGGCCCCATGGCGCTTGCATTGGTGCCCTGTACCCGATGGCTCCAGGGCACGATAGACAAAAACTCAACCCGGGGGAGGGATCAGTGACATTACGGCTCCATCTGATGGAACGGGCAGTGGCCGATTTGGTAGCCTGTCATTCGACTGTCCTCTGCCCCCCCTGGGTTGTTCCTTGGCCGGGGCCTGCATCCGCGACCAAAGGAAATTACCAAAATCCCTTGTGCTTCCGGTGCTTCCATAACTTGTCGTCTGCATGGCCAGCGGGCGCTGCACTCGAGCCTGAGAAAAAGACGTACGGTTGCTGGTGGTGCCGGCATAGTTCTTGTGACCCGACGGTCCGTTCGGTCGCTACCCAAGCTCCCATCTCCGCACCCTCAAGCTTCTCGAGGAAAATCCTTTGGCTGCTAATCCGAGGGTCTTTGGAGGGTCGTGCCTTGTCGATCTCACCGCGCGGCAAGGATCCTGCCAAGTTTCGCAGAAAACCTACAGTTCGATAGTCTACGCCCTCTCCGCGCCTTGATATGCCATCCTCATTTATTTCAGCCCGTTGGCCGCAGTACAAAATAAAACAGAATTAAAAAAAAAATGCTATCTACGTCCATGTCGGCCCGTGGCTCCCAGGGGGGCACCCTGCCCTGTGCTCACAACTGGACCTGCTTGACAGATGTCTTGATTACCACTCGAGTGGGGGAACATGCACACCATCTTGGCCTAGTTCCTTGTGGGTGGCTGAATTCTTCATCTCCGGCCATGCGATATCACCCACTGGCGCTCAGGAACCGCTCTTGCGTTGCTTTTGCTTATCCAAGCTTCCTCTCTTCAAGTTAGCCGCTCCGTATTCCACATAGTTTGCTCCGCGGATGCACTCGTCAACAGCCGCCCAACCTTGTCAGGCCAGGAGGAACTTGGTCGAGCATCCACTGTAGGGTTCCATTGCCCCTAACCAACCGAGAGGTTGCCCCGGCCGGCGTTACCCAAATAACCTGGCCGTAAGACGAATCACAAAGGCCAAGCCTCATCCACGAAGAGCCGAAGTGCTAAATTTGACATCGCCAGCCGGGGGGGCAAGGCGCCATCGGGGGTGGGTTTCGGTATTGGCTCTCCTGGCAGAGTCGTGGGCCTTGGGTTCTCCAAGATCCTCACACCCGCGCTGCTCCCCGTCCATAGCACGAGGCACCTTGAGCTTAGCTGTGATGATCAGCGGTGAGATTTTTGATGACATGTCTGGAGTTTAGCCACTTACATTGCTTTTCCCGGCACTACACTCAGTAGCTGATGTCATGGGCACTGTGGCGCGAGAATCGCAATTTCCGATATAGGGTAGCTGGGACGCAATGGCGACAGGTGGACACGGGCTTGTGCATTCAACCAACAACCCGATAGGTGCTACGTTTTTGGTCTCGGGATGATAATATATAACTTATGCCGCAGTTTTAATTGTAGTCACACGTAGGATGACGTGCATTGCATTCAGCTGCAGTCGTTGCCTATCACCGTTGCACTGAAACATGATACCCCAGCCAATGTATATCGCTTGGTCCTATCTGCAGCTCTGATATGCCCAGCTTACATCAGTTCCGCTAGAGAGCAACCAAGATACACCCGATGTTGCACCGAAAACAAAGGCAACATTCATGTGATATTGGGCCTCATCAACTTTGCCCATGACACACAGGCCAATGGTAGAGGAATTCAAGGAGTTGAGATGACTGCACATGGCCGGATGCTTTCAGCCCAACCTGCAGCACGTCAAAAGGTCCATGCTAGAACTAGCCCATTTGGCTGTGCTGTAACCGCCTATGCACAACTGAGACCATACGGTGCTGATTACTCGAACGAGAGAGAGAGAGCCTGCTGTGGCTTGAAACTAGCTTGGCGAAAGCCTCGATATTGAACAAGCCCGATCTAGTCGGCAACGAAAGCCTTACCATTTGCCCCAACACCCCCCCTCCCCTCGTCTTGCCCGCCCAGTCTCATGATATCTGAGACATTAGGGCTGGGATGAACGGCCTGGATGTCACCAAATAAAGCCATGTTTTGACTTCAAACAAGCGACTGGCCGCCACGCGAGCGGGTATGACATGCCATGTCTAACACTGGAGAGCTGAACAAAAAGGAAAGAAGAAGAGAAAAAAGGCTAAAGATCTGTATGGCGTGGGGGCATCATATCATCCCTGCCAGGTAGTCGTGTTGTGGCTGAGAAGCGGTGTGCATGTTTCGGTCCTGGATCCCCTCCTCAACTGAGTCAAAGCGCGCTGCTGGAAACGCGGGGGCCGAGAACGAACGGGAAGAAGGACAAACGACGTTTTATTCGATGAACAGTCTATTTGCTTCTTTTGGTTTTTGTTTTCTTATTTCATTGCTTGGGAGGGGGGGCGCAGTGGTGGTGTGAGTCGGCTTGTTGCTTTTTCCAGGTTTTGGGATGGATCAGGTGGCGGCCAGTATAGCCGAGGCGGTTGAGCACGGGTGATGTATTTTCAATGGCGTCAAAGCATCGCAGAGATTGTCATGTCTCGGGCAAATACAAACCTGGACTTGAAAAAGGTAGATGGGGAGCCGCGGGAAGAAAGGCTCAGAGCCGGGGGTTGCAAAGTTCCGAGTCTCGATCGATTTACTGACGTCGTTGACTCTGCTATAGCTAGTTTCGTGGGCACGGCAAGATGGACACGCTCACAAACGTGTCAAGATTGGATGTGCAGTATAGAAAGCTAAAAAAGAACCATATGATGGATGTCGAGGAGATATCTACTTCCAGAGATTAGTGTGTAAACTCTTCTATGTAGGCTGCAGTTGACAGGAAAACCCCAAAGTTATTTGGAAGCTGATTTGGACAGAATTCCTAAAAAGCAACTAGTTGAACTTATTTGCTTATTTCGAGCGTGATTCACAAGCAGATAACGTCTGCTGTTTCGCCGAGACATGGTTGTAAGCTAATGCTGTCTTTTACGGGAACAGGGTTGGGCCTGAGTTGAGGCGCACATCCGACGAATCCCGACGATTTGGACTTGCACATGTTACGCAGAGAGACATACGAGCCCCTGGAATGTTTGACCGGCGTCCGTCTTTGTCCTATACAGTGCATATGGTGATAACTGCATGCTTATATATTTATATGCGTAGTTTGATACTATAGCTTTGCAACATGAACGATCTTACCATGCTCAAAGTTGTAGCCCAAAAGCAGAACTGGAACAGCACACGTTTAAATATAATATGCCGATTATAGATATGGCTTACGATGTTAGCGGAGAGTGTATTTTGATTACTGTCTACGCTCGCCGTTATGAAATAGAGTCATTCGTTTCAATGTCGAATTGAGCCAAGCTCCCGATGAAGTCGCATATGAAGTTGCTAGTTTAAGTATATAGATCTATATTATGGCAAAGTATTCTGGATGTAGTTTGGCTTTGCTGTAAACTCAAGTCGAAGGTTGATCCACGGTCTCTGCTTATGCTCAGAGCAGTCCTGGAACTATCACTTCTGTGGACGCCAACGCCAGCGTGTGCAAAACGACTAATAGAATACATAGTGTCTTGAAAACACAACTGTGTTTAGCCATAACGAGGTAAGATTCCTTCTTTAGAATAGAAAGGCTTTAACGGAAGCGATCGGCGGACCTTTTGCGTTTCCTTCCACCGAGACAGAGTTGAGGAAAACAAGGCAGAATATCGTCCACGGAAGTCCGTGATGCAATCTCAATTGTTTATGTTTCGCTATTAAATTCTAAAAAACTATTTTTTTTTGGGACGGCATGCCGCTGTAGCTTCCGGCTCAGTTCATGGTTGATCAAAGAGACGGAAATGTCTGGAGTTGGCTCGATTCTTAACAGACTATGTATGCCAAGCAGCGAGTTGCAAGATATACGACAAAAAGACTCTGTCTAATAGAGCCTGCAAGGTTGAGGACAAATACTCATCCACTTGGGATTGTGGTCTTGGAAAGGTTGGCAAGATGTTAGCCCAGAGTCCTGAAGTGGAACTGGGACACAAGTTCGTTCTTGGTTTGGCGTTATTTTGAGGTGGTGCCCTGGTGAATGTTGTTCGGGGAAATGATCGACAGTGTGCCTTTTGAGATTAGGTTAGAGGATCAGATCTCCATCGTGCGCTCCTGCAACCTCCCGACGGAAGCCGGGTTAGAGCAAAGTCAATATCGCTATGAAGAAGAGGATGTTTCGTCTAAATTGGAAGGGTTCCCCCCCCTATGGTCGGATGCAGTCGTCATGATCATGCTGGCAGAGGTGATTGATCGGTTTTTTTTTTCTTTCTCCATGCATAGCGAGTTCCCTTCGCTTATCCTTTCTCATTTTTTTTTTGCTTTGGACGGCGCAGTGGTGGGCGTGCTGGAACCTCCCAAGCTGAAGCTGTGGTTGGTATTGGCCGACTCTAGGATGAAACCGCGTCGCAGCTAACAGCTCCACTTTTGGGAGGTCGATGTGTAGGGAGTGATCGCCGCAGGCCGGTGTCTTTGCATACGTAATTGTAAACCTGTTTCACCGGGCTTTTTGGGAATATTTGCAGAAGCGTCTGTCTCTTTGCGAAATCCTTTGCAAGTCCCTTCTCCCAACCCACCCCGCGACACCTCCCCGTGTGCGTGTGGCTCTCTGCCCTAGACAAATCGAAAATCTGGAACAAACCCCCTTGATCAAAAAGACTTCGGGAGTCGCTCTGTTCGCCATGGCGGACCAGCCGCTCTACACGCTCCACTACTTCCCCTTCTCGCTCTACTCGCTAATGGTGCGCTTCGGCTTTGTGCTCGGAGAATCCCTCAACCCCGATACGGCGCCGCGAGTGAGAGTCCGACTGGTGAACTTGCACCGGGAGGACCACCTCTCGGAACCCTTTCTCACCTTGGTCAACACCAAGGGCCAGGTGCATATCTGATCCCGCCCCATGTGCTGCGTGTGCTCTCCCGGCCGTCTGCTAACCCTTGTTCCAGGTCCCTGTGCTGACTTCCCCTGCTCTGGCGGCCTCGTTGGATGATGGCCAGTCCATCTCGCAGTGGCTCTGCAGGATGCAGCCGGAGCTGATACCAATGAAGCACGAGGAGGTCATCTGCCGCCTCATGGACAAGATCAATTCTTTTGAGGTGATACCGCTGGTTGTTACACCGGAAGAGGGGAAGTATGGCATCCCGAACGAGGCCGCGGCCCTCCTCGAGAGGAACGGGCTGTCTCCAAAGTACCGCCGTGCTCTCGAAATGAAGAGTATATTGTGAGTGAACCGCTCACTGAACAGACTACGCATCTCATCTAACAGGCGGAAAAAAAAGTCATGAATCCACACACAGCGGATCCTTGGACCCTGACAACGTTGCTGAAGCGGAAGAAGGGGCATTGGACTTTATGCATGATCTTGTGGAAGTCCTCCAAGAGTATAACCAAGGAGCCAAGACGTGGATATTTGGGGACCACCCCACTATTCTGGACGCACACGTAGCTGTGCTCGCAGCTCGCCTGATGGACGTGAGCCGGGGCTACTTGCTGCCCAAGGAAGTGCAAGCATACGTGAGGGGAGTTCTCGCAACGCCCGAGTGGAACAAGGTCACCAGCGGAAGGCCAACGGTCTGGGACGAGGCCCTGGGAAAGGTTGCTGACTTTGACGAGATATGAAGAAGGAGGAGGAGGAAGAGGAGGAGGGAAGACGACGGACCTGCCATCGAAAACCTCGCTACAGGTCTACAAAAGTTTCCGTGGAGAAAAGCCAGCTTGTCTGAAAGGAGTAATGCAAGGATCGGAGGATGGAGTTGTACAACAACAGCCACTGAGCTATACGAACACACACACGAGTTAGATGTACGAGTTTAAAAAACGAGTCTATTACGGACAAATCATGAAATTCTGAAACTGGCCAAGCATAGGGAAGTGGGCATCTCGCCGTTTTGAGCAAGTGTATATCGTCTTGGAAAGGCAATCCTGACCAAATATCCCTTGCATATGTGGAACTCTCATGCGAAGCCATCCGAATGGCATTTCAAAAGAAACCACCAGGGACTTTTGCAAAGGAAATTTCTAACAGAAAATGGACATGTTGGGTTGAAATGATTATATTTGGTAATGGTCACACTTGGGACGTTCGATCTTCGGGCGCACCTTTGCTTTATGCTACATGCCAAGGTTATTAGTTTGGCTCCCTGGTAACCCACGTGGGACAGAGGCCGGCATTAATGCTACGCATGTTTACGAGGAGCCCCGTAGCCGCCAATGCTGGAAGCGTTGAAACGTCGATCATGATATACAGGCGAGGGTGGTGAAGCATCTGATGGTTGAGCTGGGGAAGCGACTCCACTGGAACGGGCAGACCGGCTTTATTTTATGGATATGAAATGCAAAGGATCCGAAATTCCCTGTCGAAAATGAGGCTCACAAGGATTTCAGTCCTGCCCATTACGTATGCACCGAACGAATGGTACGTGGTTTGTTGGAAAAAGGTTCATTGCCTCACAACAAAAGTTCCCAGAGATCGGAGCCGAAATCCGGAGTGTCGGCGCATGTAGTTGGCTGACATTGGGATGTGGACACAAGCCACGGGTCGTCGATGGATGGTGGTCCTGTGGTTTTTTTTTTCCTTCTTCGCTGACCTCCAGGCACGCCTCCGAAGGATCCCGGACCCGACTGGCTGGTTTCTGGGCAAGTGGTTGCAATTCATGCGACTTGGAGTGGGAATTGGAGTGCCGGACACCTTGGTGGGAAACAAAAGTTCGCTGGTGACACACATCGGGACAGGACCTTTTGCTGGGCCTCGCGCAGGGACCATGTGCGAAAGGCCCCGTAATACAGCCAACGGCAGTGGCAGTTGGCCGCATCTTATTTTTATTGGGGTTGCTTGCTTGGTCTTTTTGGGCTGCGATCCATGATGAAATACGACGGACCATCGGCGTTGCACGCAATCATGTCCTGACTTTGAATTGGAATGGGGCAGCGAGGAAAAGGAAAGGAGAAGAGGGAACATGTTTGCCGGGCATCTTTGTCTCGCCCAAGTGATGCGCCACACGGGAGGCTACATTCGGCTTGTACCGTGTGTACATGGTGCATAGTACCTCGTGTACCTGGTGTATGCGGCGTGCCTCTGTGCGCGGGAGGAATTGATTGCCATGATGCAATCACAAGTGACGACAACTGGTGGAAGAGTTGCGACCGGCTGATACATGACAAGTACGCGTCCCAGGCCGATAAACTTCTAGAAATTCCTATATTCCGATAACAAGCTGGCGGGAGTCGACTGTCTTAATGCCTCTCTCGGCACGGAGGGCGAACCTTTTCCAGTTTGGCACACGTCTCGGTTGAAATCATGACCCGGGTGAAACACAGTGGTGCGGACCGAAGCTAACCCCAGGTGGAGGAGATAAGGGCGACGATTCGGGGCTCAAGGCCGTTTGCAGGGCTGCCCATTGGTCGCGGATGGAATGGCGTGCGTTGTGCGCCCGGTGCGCTGCGCGGGATGGGGGCATGTGTGCGATTGTGAATCTGGCCATGTTGCTGGAGCACAGCTTGCAGCGTAGCACAGCGCGGGTGCAACACCACTGGCGAGACAACCGAGCAGGACCTTTTGCTCGCTTGGCCCGACGAATCGATTGATTGCCCAGGGTCATGACGGCGACGACGACAACAGCGACAATGCTGCATCTGCTGTTCTTCATGCGGGGTGCGTCAAAGCAGAGAAGCAAAGCAAAGAAAAACCATGTTGAGACAGACGCCTGTAGGTATTTCCCCTCGGCCCCTATGGACCTTTTTGAGGCGCCATGGACAAAAGGTCCGAATCTGGACCCAGAGGGCAGACGGGGATCGCAACTCTGGCATCCTGCCTCGACTGGTCCCCTTGTCCGCAGTCGCCAACCCCGGCGAAGGCTATCCCCGACCGGGAAGGTGTGCACGAACCCGCTGGTGCCGTTCCGTGATAGCACCCGACTCGCACACGCACACCACACACTCAGACAGAACCACCACCACCACATCGCAAGCCAAGACAAGCTCAAATCTATGGGGCCCGGCCCAGTCTAGTCCACTTCTTCCAGACGCCTTCGCCCACGGTGCCCCGGCAAACCCCTGCCGCCCGCTGCCCTGGTGCCAAAAGGGCCCTTCCCTTCCCTTCAGCTCCCCTTCAGCTCCCAGCGCAGCGCCCACTGTGCGTGTCCATCTCCAGCGTCCAGCGCCCACTGTCGACGCGCTAGCGCCACTGGGCCTCGGTGCCACCCACTGCGTCTCGCCCTCTGTCCCACCATTCCTGCGGGCTGTCTAAATACGGAAAACCCCAGCCCGCCGGTGCCAATCTCCATCACCCTGGCGTCTTCGCGGGGGAAACCCTCTTCTCCTCTTCCTTGCTCGTGCTCACTCCTTGTACCAAACGCTGGGTCTACCCGGCCACTCTTTGCGCCTGAGCTGGTCCCTGTACCGAGTAGTATAATCACGCCTTCCCTGGCTGTTTGGCGCCTCGCTCGTCTTTTTCCCTCCTTCACATTGCATATCGCCGCCCATCGCAATCACGTCGCAAATCCCATCGGCTGTCGCTTCAGAATACGTTGCCGGCCAGCCCACGGGCGTCAACCACCACCATGGTCCTCCCCTCCATCTTTCGCAAGCGCCACGAGCCCGAGGACGTCACCCCGTTGCCCGGCCCTCTGGAGGCGGCTGCGGCAGTTTCCACCTCCGGCATCGACAGTCTCGAGAACCTGAAGCAATTCGAAAAGGCTCACAAGCTCGACCCCAACCTGCCCATTGACGACCTCTCCGATGTTGACGCTGCCATCGCCACGGGAAATGCCGAGAAGGGCATCGAGATCGAGCATGCGCTCATGGAGGACAACAGCCCGTACCCTGAGGTGTGTACCCTCGTTTTTTTCTCTCCTTGCTGACCGGCTGGCTGTACTGCTGAGTCGGGTGCTATCAGTCGCCATGTCGCGGATGGCGCGCTCGCCTCCAACACACTTGTCTAGAGCCACGGATGAATTCCATGGGTCGATGTAACTAATTTTTCCGCCGATAGGTTCGAGCCGTGGTCCGTAACTTCGATGTCGATCTCCCCGCCAATACTATTCGTGCCTGGGTTATTGGCTTGTTTCTCTGTACTATCGGCTCTGGCGTCAACATGATCTTCTCCTTGCGCAACCCGAGCGTCACAATCACTACCTATGTCGTCCAGCTCATTGCTTATCCTATCGGTCTCGGTTGGGACATCGTCATGCCGGATCGGGAATGGAATCTGTTTGGCCTCAAGTTCAACCTCAAGCCGGGCAAGTTTAACTATAAAGAACATGTCGTCATTGTCGCCATGTCCAACGTGAGCCAGCCTTTCATTTTTTGACTTCTTTTGCGCTAACCAGTCGCTAACTTGCTACCAGGCTGCTTATGGCGGTGGTGTTCTCTACGCTACTGATGTTTTGATTGCTCAGCAACTCTTCTACGGTCAGCATTTTGGTTGGGCTTTCCAGCTCCTGTTTGGCATCACCACACTCTGCACTGGTTATGGCCTGGCTGGATTGGCTCGCCGCTTCTTGGTCTGGCCCGCTGCCATGATTTGGCCCTCGGATCTCGTCAACTGCGCCTTGTTCTACACGCTTCACGACCACTCAGGTTCTGACCCCTCCAAGACCAACGGTTGGAAGATTGGCAGATACAGGTGGTTTTTGATTGTTGGATGTGCTGGGTTTATTTGGTACTGGTTCCCAGGCTGGATTTTCAAGGGCCTCTCCTACTTCACCTGGGTCTGCTGGATTGCCCCCAACAACGTCACCGTCAACAAGATTTTTGGTGGACAGTCCGGCTATGGCCTCATGCCCACTTCCTTTGACTGGACAGTTTACAGCGGTTACCTGGAGTCGCCTCTGATCCCTCCGTTCCACGCAATTGCCAACGTCCTCATTGGAATTATCGTTTTTTTCGTCTTCATTTCCATGGGAATTCACTTTTCCGGCACCTGGTACGCCGATTATTTCCCTGTGCAGTCTTCCGAGTCATACGACAACACTGGCGCCATTTACAATGTTTCTCGAATTCTCGACTCCAACTTTCACTTTAATGAGACTGCTTACAAGGAGTACTCGCCGCTGTTCCTCCCGACTCAATTCGCCTTGGCATACGGTCTCTCTTTCGCCGCCGTCACCGCCGTCATCGTTCATGTCTGGCTCTACCATGGCCGTGAGATCTGGAAGCAGTTCAAGATGGCTCGTCACCAGGAGGATGATGTTCATATGCGCCTGATGAAGAAGTATCGCGATGCCGAGGACTGGTGGTATGCTGGTATGTCAATTTCACTTTTGAGTTTTGTGACTGGTCATTGAGCATTGTTTACTAATTCACAAATAGCTCTTTTCATTGTGATGCTCAGCATTTCATTCGGCGTTGTTGTAGGCTATCCTACCGGATTTCCTGCTTGGGCCTTTGTCATCTGCATGCTGATCCCCATCATCTGGCTCATTCCTATCGGCCTCATTCAGGCCATCACCAATATCCAGCTCGGCCTTAACGTCCTGACCGAATTCATTATCGGGTACATGGTTCCTGGACGCCCCTTGGCCATGATGATGTTCAAGAACTATGGCTACGTCACCATGGGCCAGGCCCTCTACTTTGCTCAAGATCTGAAGCTTGGACACTACATGAAGGTCCCCCCTCGAGTCATGTTCTCATCTCAGCTTGTTGCGTCCATCTGGTCCGCCATTGTCCAAATCTGCGTAATGAACTGGGCTTTGGGACACATTCCTGATGTCTGCTCGTTGGATCAGGAGAACAAGTACTCCTGCCCTGGAAGCCGAGTCTTTTACACTGCCTCAGTCATCTGGGGAGCTATTGGCCCTGCTCGAATCTTCAGTCACGGCGCTATTTATTCTTCACTGCAGTGGTTCTGGCTTGTTGGTGCTGTCACTCCCGTCCTGACCTGGCTCCTTGCACGCAAGTGGCCCCGATCTATCTGGCGATATGTGTGCACCCCGCTCATTTACGGCGGTTCCAACATGCTTCCTCCTGCGAGCGTCTACATTTACCTCTGCTGGGGCTTGGCTGGCACCGTTTTCAACTACTTCATCAAGCGGCGATACACTGGATGGTGGCTTCAGTACAACTACATCACATCGGCTGCTTTGGACTGTGGTTTGATCGTGTCGACTCTTATCATCTTCTTCACTCTCTACATGACGAGTGCAAACGACCCCAACTGGTGGGGAAACAACGGGGCCCTGCACACGCTCGACCTGAACACGACAGCAATCAAGACCGAGATTCCCAAAGGAGAGTTTATCGGACCCTCTTCGTGGCCCTGAATGAGGTTGTTTTGGAGTTTTTGTTTTTGAGTGAACTGACTGGTCACGGATGAGTCAACGGATATGCAAGTTGCAGACTAGAAATTTTTGAAAGAAAGCGGGTCTCTCTGTAAATGCTCATATGAGTTGGATGCGGCGTTATGGGATTGGTGTAATTTATTGGGCTGGGCTGTATGAGATACCTCAATGATGATTTATGTTCTTAAAGGGATGTGATTACAGCTCCAATGAGTTAGAGTGATTACTGATTGCAATTGACGGTGTGAGGGTAGCCTATGAAACAGAGGGATCATTCACTCTTTTCAAATGAATTGGTTTAATATCGCACTTTATCCAAGCGTTTTGTGTCATTATGCTCGTATCGCCTATGGCCTGTATATTCTTCATTGGTAGTTCCCCACTTGCTTTCCTAGTCGGTTGGCGCTAAACTCGGGTTAGCTGTGCCCCGAGTCACGTGGGAGAATAGCACCACGTGATCTAAGCGGAACACACTGAATCCCACCATTAGGGCTTGAAAGTGCCAATTCGACACTCCACCAAAAAAGCCCTCCAAATTGAGAATTTCTCGATCGCCATCCAACTAACCGCCCAAACACCACAGCCAAGATGAGTACGTCGCCGCCCTCGAATCCGAGCTGCGCCAGCAGGATTGCTAATAATTCCAACAGCGAAGGGTACCTCCAGCTTCGGTAAGCGTCACAACAAGACGCACACCCTGTGCCGACGATGCGGTTAGTCCTTTGTGCCCTCAATCCCCAACCTCACCTCAGGCCCCTCAGCAAAAATTTCCTCGACTTGCCAGCGAATGGGCCCAGCGGAGGGTAATGGATACCGGATAAACGAGCGACGAGGAAAATTTTTGTGTCTCGAGGGGTGCCGATGGTGGGAGAGAAGTCATGACCGGACCGGAAGGCTGATGGAATTACTTTTCTAGGTCGCCGCTCGCTTCACGTCCAGAAGCATGAGTGCGCTTCTTGCGGCTACCCTGCTGCCAAGACCCGCAAGTGTATGTGAACCCCTTCGCTGCTTGAATCTCCTCGGCCAGAACGGCTGCGATCCGATGGAAATGTCGGCGCAGTCTCGGCCGAAGCAAAAGAAGAAGAAGAAGAAATACTGACTTGGGTTTCCTGTTCAGACAACTGGTCCGAGAAGGCCAAGCGAAGAAAGACCGTCGGCACCGGCCGCACCCGCTACCTCAAGGACGTCTCCCGACGATTCAAGAACGGCTTCCAGACCGGCCACCCCAAGAACGCGCGGGGTGTCGCTAAGCAGGAGTCGTAAACGGGAAATATTTCGCAACCCTCTAGAGCCCTCGCATCTCGCATCGCCCTTGCCTCTCCCTCCCCTACCCTTGTGAACGGAACATCATCGCACGCGGAAAACAAGGCGACCATGGCCAACGTGAAAGACTAAAAAAAAGGGAGGGTGGAAGGGAAGCTTGTCGCTTTTTCCCCCCTTCCCCCCCATCTGCTGTGGAAATATACTTGGGTTTGGTGGTTAGTGGTCGAAACTTCTTTTTTGGGATGGGTGGTGTCGAGCGGGTTCGCGTGGGATGAGTGGACCTTTAAAGGGGCGGCTTGGAGCATGGGCATGGTGTTTTACATGTTTGAGCAAGGCAAAAAAAAGAGGACCCTTTGCTTTTCTGAGATTCCATAGGGATTCGGTTAGGAGGTTCTGAAATGGCATCTTGATTCTGCATGAATGTGTGCCTTGAGCATTGATGGATCAACACTTGAAGAGACCAGATGCTGAGCGATTGTTCTGGCTGATGGCTCTTTATGGACATTCACAATGAGGCATGAGACAACGTCTTGTGAACTGCGTTAGATGTTGATGTTGGGATGTATATATCCAATAATGTCTGCCCTCCCCAGTTCTATCCTTTGGAATATCGAGGCGTCTATTTTGGTGACAATCCAAGCCACCGATTTCCCTTCTTTTTTTTCTTTCTTTCCTCACATTAACACAGCCGGATTACCCGCTCACCTTTCTCACTCAACCCCTCACTTTGATGCGTTCTCTAAGTTCCTCTCTCAAAAACCCTCACCCCTCCATCAGCAGCGATGTGGTATAGAAACTCGGCGGTTTCGCCGCCATCTACACCAGGTCCTGTCAGACGGACGACACCGCTGACGTCTCGCGCGGTGCCCGTGTCGAGCATGCGCAGCGCGAGCACCTTGTCAGCGGCGTGAGCTGTCGAGAGGACTAGACTTGCGTGCTCTCGCTCCAGCGTCGTGGCCTGGGCGGCAACGAGGGGTGTGTCGGCTGAGAGGGTTGCGAGTGTGCTGTGAACGAGCTGTTTGATCTCTTGTGTCAGCCTCTTCTAGTTCTTTTTTCTTCATATTTTGTAACATGGACTTACGCTTCGGAGGTCAAGTAGGAGGTTCTGTAAAGCCAGGCTGGTGGTGGACTCGTCCGTTATGGCGAGGAGGGCGTCGAGCTGGTCGACGACGAGGATCTTGCGTGAAGTGCCGAGGGCAGCCACAGCGGCCTCAAAGTCCCTCTTGATGTCCGGGAGCTTGGTGGATCGCAGGAACCTGTCCTTGCGAGCGCTGGCTGTCTGGCCGACATCTCCCGTAGTCAGGCCTGTCAAGCCGTCGACGAGGACGAACCGTCCTGCCCTGCTGAGGGCATCTAAGTCAAGGCCCTGTAAGCATGCATGTCATTAGCAACCGAGTGCAATTCACAGTATGTGCTTCAAGTTCAAGTTCCTATTTCAAAAACAACAGAGTAGAGAGATGGAGAGAAGAAGGAAGAATAAAACTAACCAGCTTGGCTGCACCGTCTCTCCAAAATGCCCCATCGCGCATGAAGCTCACCAGCACCACGCCCGTGTTCCGGTCACTGTCTTCACCAGCGCCCGATGCCCCGCGCAGGTACGAGTAGAGGTGTCTGAGGACGAGCCAGTTTGCGCCGGCGCCGAGCACGCTCGTCACCAGGACGAGGGACGACTCGTCTGGCACGGCGATGTACGGCTCCAGCAAGTGCGGGATCCTTGACGAGGACGCCATGAGGTGCTCTTTCTCAGGGACAAGAAAATAGTGTGGTGGTTTTTTTTTTTCCTCCCCGTCGCTATACTGTGCTGTGACCTTGGTGGGCGCTGGCTGCTATGGTGGGGGGTGGGGACTGTGTGCGTCGACCACGAATGCACACTGTACCATACAAGCCTTGAATGATTGTCAGTCCGACGACACTTTGCTGCATGGGGCCCTGCCAAAAGATTATAGGTCTTGACATTTTAGGCTAAAGAATAAATAAAATAAGACCTGGTTTATTCTTCCAAGGGTAGTCTCTTAGGGGTTTTTATAATTATTTTTACTTGTTAATTTATTTAAATGAGGTGACTTTGTGTAGTGGCGTTACAATCATTCAAGGGTTGGATTGTAAATCTTGGCCTCAAGACGGACATCGCTCAAGTTTCGCTGATCAGGCATGATTCCGGATAATTCATGAATATATGGTATCAATTTATTTACCGGGAGTATATAAAACCTCTTCTTGCAAAGAAAATGGTCTAATATCTGTTATATATGCATGCCCTAACCAGATATCCAATCTCTCCGATGCAGCCATGAATGCATGTCTCATTAATTGTAAGGGAAATCATTACTCGTTCAAAACAAAAAGCTCAGGACAACGCCTTAGAACTTCTCCATAAAGTTCATGCGGACCGTCCACATGCGTGCCCGCTTGCCGTAGATGTACATAGGAATCGTAAAGAGCATCAGGATCAGCTGGATGATGCCGATCCAGATGTACACTTGCTTTGGCCCATCATGCTGGAGCCAGTGAGTCACAAACAAACTGAAAACAAGGCCGTGGAAGATGTTCTTGGAGAAGTTGAGCGTCACCAGCGCCTCTCCGGCGTACTGGCGGTAGCTGTCGACGCAGAAGGTGATGGACGTGGTCGAGCCCAGTGAGCATCCAAACGAAAGGATGCCAAAGAAGACGGTGGGCACAATCCATAGGTCCTTCTCGTCGGCAGACCATCCAAAGCCCATGATTCCAATGCAAGTGGTGATCAGAATGGGGATTGCCATGACCAGACGGTACTCGGGCTCGTACAATCCACCGTTGCGTCGCGCCATGGCCTTGACAATGACATCGCTCACTCGTCCAGCAACACCAGTTCCCAGAATGCCGCCGATAAAGGGGGAAATGTAGACGAGACCGGTCTGGAGCGCAGTAAAGTTGTACGAATCGGCGTGGCGGTAGATCATGGCCATGGATTCAGAGATGACAATCAGCCAGCCAATGGAACAGGCGTATACGGCCGAGGACCACAGAACAGCCGGATAAGCAAAAAGGACAAACGGTCTCAGCATGACCTTGAACCAGCTGTCGTGGTTGAGACGCCCGTGCCAGGGCTTGAGCTGCTGCACAAACGACTTTTGCGGCTGGTTTCGCAGGTTGTGCGTGTAGATGTGAATCTTGAGCGGGTCATTGAGCTTGGATGCCGGAATCTTCTCGTTGTCAAGGTTGAAGTGGGCTACGTTGGAGATGCTTGCAGCCGGGCTGCTGACTCTAGGGGATTCGGTTGCGGAGCCATGCTTATGATCTGGGTGTGCTGAAGCAGGGGGCGTTGTGGGAGGTGCAGAGGACTCAACGGATTTCTCAATGTGCGCTTCGGTCTCTATCTTGCCGTGTTCCTTGGCATCAACCTCGGGAGCAAATCCAACGTGAACACCTTCATGCTTTCGGTGTGGGGAAGTAGGAGATGCGGGTGTAATCTCATCTGGGACTACTCGGGGGCTCATCACGCCCGGAGCATGGTGGCGAGATGACAGGCGACGGAGGAAGCTAGGTCTCCTAGAAGCACGGCGGGACTTTGGGACTGGAGTTCTGTCCCAAAAGGTCTCAGGGACGAAGAGGAACAGAAGAACAAAGCTGAAGGCGACAATGATGGCCACGATGCTTCTCAAAGTTAGCCGTCGAAATACAGTACGGAAATGTTGGATTTACTCACAAAAAGACCCATCGCCAGCCAAACCTGCCGATGATAGCAGCACTGACCAGAGGCACCAAGTTCTTGCCTCCAAGAAGGAGCAGTGTGTAAATGCCAATGCGGTACGCTCGCTCGTGCAGAAAGAAGATTTCAGCAATGGTGGCAGAAGGCAGACATTCAACGGGGCTAACGGCGATGCCCTGGAAGACTCTAGCAACCAGGAGAGAGTTGAAGGATGGGGAGAATCCGGCCCACAGCGAGGTACCAATAAACATGATGGCGCTGAAGAGATAGACAGGCCGCTTTCCGTACAGAATGGCCGTGGGCGAGGCAACGACGGAGCCGACGCCGAGGCCCATCATGTACAGCCCCGTGGTGAGAGAAATGGTCTCGACCTCGACGTCGTAAGTCTTGGCAACATCGTTGAAGCCCGCAGCAATGATGGGCGTCATTCCACCGCCCAGCATGCAGTGGAAACCAAGACACAGCAAGGCGAGATCTCGCCGCCAACTGGACCAGTTGAGGGGATCGTTGGCTGAATCTTCAGGCTGCGGGTCCAAGATGATGGCACCATCGGGCGTCTTCTTCACATCGTCTTCCGCCAGAGGCGCAGCCGGACGAGCAGAAGACGTCGAGGGTCTCTGGCTCTCCACCGGGAACCCAGCAGGGATCGAAGAGTGCGACGTCCTGGCGTGAACGTTGCGGAGACCAAGAGGCTCATTGCGATGCTGAGCAAGGAGCAGCACAGAACCTGTCCTCGGTGTGTTAATTTCTTTGCTTATAAATGCACCGACGGGGGAATCGGCCAACCTGGAACCTCAATCGTCTTCTTGTCGTTTAGAATTCCCATGCTCCATTTCGCCGGCTTGGATACGTTATCTGACGAGTCATTGCTGGTGGAGCCGCTCTTAAAGAGGCGGCGCCAGCGGGATTCCCCAACTCCGCTGGGCGCGTCAGAAGCCATGGCCGGCCTGGTGATGGATATTGGCAGGGAGCTTGGCCTTGTGCTGGTTTCTGCGTTGAAAAAGAAGATTAGGTGCAGAGGGAGAAGGTGGAAGAAAGGTGTGAGGTAGACGGGACTATATAAAAGGGCCGTAGCTAGAGAGGGAAGGGGGGGTGTGTGCCTTCCTTTGCTAACGATCAGAGCGTGGGTCCACCGTGGTGGGGGAGGAGGAATGGGTAGGGATGAAGTCGGGGAGTTTATAGGTTGGTGACCATTTTAGAGGCGAGTGAAACTGAGGGTCGGAGCTTTTGCAATCAAGGCGGTGTCCAGGGAATATGACAAGAATGCCAACCGCGTGCGTTGTATTCTACAGTTGAGATGCTATGCTGGTTTGTGGTGGTTGCGCTGACGAAGGCGACTCGGAAACAGGGAGTGCAAGACACGGCGAAGACAAGAGACAGTCGAGCCAGAGTCTGGACCACGTAGAGTCTCGGAGGAATTGCTCAGGGTTTGGAACCATGTGCCCAGTTCAACCAGCAGCAAAGCACAAGACGGCAGAGCGTTGGAGTAGTAGGGCCACAAGGCGCGGGGAGATATGTGGGTGTGCTGGGTTTGTCTTGCCGCACCCTCTCAACGCGCGCACGTGTGTGTGTGTGCGTGTGCAAAGCCGTAAAGGCTGGGAATGAGAATGAGGTACTTGAAACCCTGGCTAGTCACGGTGGAGGCAACGTATCAAAAGTCAATTCCGGAGCTCATAAAGAACGGTTGGTTGGGCAGGGGGGAGGGCTCTTGCGCCAAGTTCGGCTATAGGTGATATACACAGAAAAGAGCCGAAAGGAGCCTCAATAGTACGCAAGCACCCAGGAATATGCCACAACGTCAACCAGGACTCGGCGGGGAAAACGAGAAATAACCATGTATTTTGCCTTCGTCTTGAGCCTCGTCTCCCCGTCCATCCCCACACGATGCAAAGGCAAATGACTCGAGCCACGGAACAGAGATGCCGTCCTGATGTTAGCGTCGACACGATGAATATGAAACGAGGTCGACAAGATTGCACATGGACGGTCCCGTGCCCAACATCGCCCATGCAGAAGCACACCACCCATCCCATGTTCCTCGCCCCCGTCAGCAGTAAGCCCAGGCGTGTCCAGCCAGTGCCAGCGACTATCAACGCCTTGGACGCCTTGGACGGGCGCGGGGGGGCCCCAGCAGGTCAACTGTGGCCGCCCCAGCCGCCGCGCTACAGCAGCACTATGACGCAGCAGGACCTTACGCTTAGGGGTCCTCGTGAACGTTTTTTAGTGGGCATGTGCCAAGGCGGGCTCGCCAAGTTACATCAGCTAGAGGCGCGTTATTCCCAATGACATCCAGCCGCCTCTTTTTTTTTTCTCTTTCTATCAGACAAGCTAAGCTCCCCCCGCCAAGCTTCCAAAGCTTCCAACCAACCAAAATAACATCAGCCGGTTCAAAAACAACAACCACCACCACCACCACCCGCGCAAGATGCAACCCTCTCCCGCTCTCCTCCGCTCCGCCCTACGCCCCCTCTGGGCCAAGTCGATTCGGCTCTCGGCGCGCTACCGTTCCGTCGGAGCCGGGCCTGCCTCTCGAGCCTTCCTCTCGACGTCCGAGCCGCGGCGAGCTAGGAATCAGATATACGCACCGCAAGTCTCCACCCATCCACACAACAACCTAGATCTTGTACATGGCTACTACCAGCCCATGTTCCCGGCTGCTGCCAGGCCCTGCCTTGTTACATCATATCTCGACGCTTTCCGTCATATTGTTTTTTTTTTTTTCCCTCCCCAAACGCGCATAATAATCATCAGATGTTCTGCTCCCTTTCCTGCAGGTCATGCCCGACTAACCTCGTAGCTGCAGCATCCGTAACGCAGATGCCTTCACAAACTACCTCTCCCTCTCCTCCTCGTCGCGCACCCCGCTTCTCACCCTCTGGACGGCCTCGTGGTGCTCCACATGCCGCGTCGTCTCCCCGCTGATGCGCCAGCTCGTCGAGGAGGGCGTGGGCGAGGATGAGGGCGGCGTCGCCTTCACCACCGTCGAGTTTGACTCGCCTGACATCATGTCGGGCAGCCCGAACCTCGCCCTCGAGTACATGATCACCTCCATCCCCACCCTGCTCAGCTTCGATGCCGGCGAGGCACAGACCTCCACCAAGCTGGCTGATGCCAGGAAGATGTCGGATCGTCAGTTCCTCATTGAGTGGATTCGCACCGAGGCAAGACGTCACGGAGGTCGCGGCGGTGGTGGTGGAGGAGCCACCTCTGCCTTTGGAGGGTTGTTTAAGAAGTAGTAGCGTCTTAATAATCCTCGCTGATCCACAGACGAAAAGCATGTACTTGTAATTATATAGACTAGTATCCAACAAAAAGAGCCTCCAGACGACTACAGTACAACCCTTGAATGATCGTCAGTCTGACACTTTGCTGCAGAGGGCCTTGCCAAAATGACCATAAGTCATAGTATTTTAAGCTAAAGAATAAATGAAAACAATGCCTAAATAAATTCATTTCAAACATAATCTGGTAGGATTTTTTATAATTATTTTTACTTTAGAAATTATGGTTGGTTATTGTGGCAAGATCAACTTGTGCGATGGCCGTAGCGGGAAAGGAAAGTACCTCTGTTACAATCATTCAAGGGTTGGATTGTACAGAATTGGGCCGAGTTCAAATGCAACACTCCATCTTGAACCTTCACCAATCCCGGCAAGTGCAGCTCAAAGGCTACCCCACAATCGTTGGTAGCTTGGATACAAGCTATCCCGTTCCGTGATACTTACGAATCCTTTTTGCCACAGATCTTCTAGCCCAGGTAGCAGAGGAAACAATCCCAAATCTCTCTCCTCAGAACATCATAAGACTCGAAACATTTCACTTGCTCATCTTCACCATGCCACCAACACATCCTCGGATTGATATGTTTACAATTACAGAATCTGTCTGACTGGGACGGCTATCAACATCATTCTCCCCCTCTATCCAGGTCACACACCTTCTCCCTGAATCAGATCGTCATCCAGACTTCGGCCAACGAGTCATATGCCCGTTAAAGAAAGAAGCATGCCCAGTTAAAGTACACCAGATCCAACGCCTGACCTCCTACGCTATCTCTCCCTGTGTATCTCTTTTTAATACTCAAACATGAATCGCAATTGTGCGGCCTCTCGTCTTGACAGTTGCGTGTATAAATGTGTATTGGTATGTCATTGGCGTCGTCATCCTCCGCATGGATATCATGTCCTCTCATCGATTCGTCCCCGTCGTTGAATGGAGGTATATGGTCGTTTTCAGTCCGTCATGAGGAACCTCACATGATCGTACAATCACCTTCTTGCTGCCTCTCAATCTTGCTTCGAGAAATGCGCTCTCGCTGCCGCTGACCGCTCTTACCAGAACGCTTGAGATCCTCCAGTCGTTCACGAGCTTTAGGGAATTCCTGGGCTGGGTAGGGGGTTAGCTATTTGTATTCCCTAATCATGAAGCACACGGCGAAAATGAACTTACCAGCAGCTCTCCAGTACCAACGCTTCGCGTCCTCCAGGTTCGCCGGAACACCAATGCCCACCTCGGTGAAGTAACCCATCGCATACTCAGCCTTAGCTAGACCTGCCATGGCCGCTTTGCGGGCCCACAGGTATGCCTCAGTATCGCTCTGGTTCAGGACGCCATCGCTGCCGGTCAGATACCAGCCACTCAGTGCCAGCTCAGATTGGTGCTCTCCCTGAGTTGCCGCGCGCGAGTACCACATAATGGAGTGCCGAGGATCAATTGGGCATCCCATCAGACCGTATTCGTAAGAGCATCCCAGTCTGTACTGCGAGAATTTGTAACCCAATTCTGCAGCCTGGAGGAACAAGTTGAAGGCGTATTGTTCATCGCGGATAATCACGTCATTGGACTGAGCAGACTCGTACAAGAGACCCAGTTCGTGCAGAGCATGAGGGTTCTCCGCATCGGCTCGTTCTGCCGCTCGCTTCAACCACCCAACAGCTTCCCTGACGTTCTTTGCCTGGCCCAGCAAGCCCTTCAGCTGAATCATACCCACCTTGTACATGGCGGGAGGGTCACCCAGCGTCGCGGCTCGCTTATACCACTGGATAGCCTTCAGAGGGTCCTTGCGAGTACCACCGCCATCTTCGTGACCGATTTCACAGCACACGGCCGTTCTGTAGGCCGCCGCCGGATGCCCGAGCTTGGCTGCAGACTGATACAAAGTGAAAGCTTCCTTATAGTCCGGCTCGTGGCTGAAGAGACCCTTTCCAAGGCAGTCCGCGTGGATGAACATGGCTTCCTGGTTTTGGGCATTTGAAAGTTTCTTCAGAATCTTTTGACAGTCCACCAAGTACCTGTCACGCGCTCTCGCTCGCTGCTTGGGATCTGGGAGTTTGGGCGCGAGGACATCTGTGGCCTCGAGCAGTCTCTTGGCGAGTTTCAATGCAGAATCCTGATCAGATGGGTTGGACTTGATCACTTGTCTCAGATGCTCCAGCTCCTGCATAGTTACGGGAGGTTCGTTACGTGCCGGGTTCAGAGGAGGGTTCGGTTGTCGAAGCTGCTGTGGAGGTGACTGCTGCTGCTGCTGCTGCTGAGGTGGTGGTGGCTGATGTTGAGGCTGCATCTGCTGCTGGGGTGCAGGAGTTGGGGCACCATAATTGCGAACCGGAGGCGGCTTGTTGTTCATATTAACCACGGAGTTGGCCATCAAGCCGGGTCGCACAGGGGTTGGGTGCGATGGCAAGTTATCTCCATTGGAGTACTGCGATCCGTTCGGTCCGCCTGGTCTCATTGGCGCGGGCGTTGACGACACGGGGGGGAAGTCGAATCCTCCCTGCCCAGGGTAGTTCTGATCATACCCTTGTTGGAACCCGTTCATAGAGGGCACAGGAGGCGCATCGTTGGCCATTTCAAACACCGCGGCCTGAGGTTGTCGAAGGTTGGGCTGCGACTTTGCGTGGTAGAGCTGAGCCGTTTGGTGCGCCCCTTGCTGAGGTTGTTCTTGGGCAGGACGCATTGTCTGCTCAAAAGAATCTCGTCCGCTTTGCGCGGGCATCGCATCGAAATCGGGCACGCTTGTTCGGCTATCACGCTGGTCGTGGCCGTAGCCTGGGTTACTGTCGCGGTTGTCGAAATAGGCGTCATACACATCATCATAGCCACCGCTGTACTGAGCTACCGTGGCGCTCTGGGGTTCGTCAGGATACCTCCGCTGGGGAGGAGGTCGATGCCCAGCAGCAGTTGAGGGTCGTTGCGGCATACCCTGTCCAGCAGGTCCATTTATAGGCATTGTACCCGTCCGCTGGGGAGGCGGTGGCATGTGGTTTCTAGCTCCAGGGTCTTCAACCGGCATCGTCATGCTTCGTGCCGGTGGGCCAAATCCATTCCTTGGGGGTCTTTGCCCGCCAGGGCTGTATCCATTGTCATATTCGTTGTACCCGCCTGGTGGCCCGCGTCCCTGCGGAGGGTAACCGCGAGGCGGTGGCCCACGGCCACCATTCATCGGCGGTCGCTGCTGGTCAAAACTAGCTCGTCCTCCGTTCAAATCCATACCGGCCATCTGATCAACCATTTTCTGCGCTCGGCCTTGGGCTGGAAAAGATGGATAGCCGCCACCAAAACTACTGCCCTGGGGGCTCATCGGAGCCTGTCGGCCTGGCGTCTTTGTAAATACTTGCGCCAAGTGCGCAGTTTCTTTGAAAACTCACCTGCTGGGTCCGAGTGCGCATTGTACGGACCGGGTCGCATACCTCCTCGTCCGCCCGCTCCATTCGGCATGCCTCGTCCAGGACCTTGAGGAAGACCTCTGGGTGGCCCTCGGCCCCGGTGAGGGTCAGCTGTCTGCGGGCGAGGGATCGGTCCTCCACGTCCTCCGGGCATTGGGCGTCCCCCACGTCCTGGGCCAGGTCCATACGAATCCTGGGGAGGGGGAGGGCCACGCGCATAGTTAGGATCCTGAGCGTAGCCACCGTTGTTGTAATTATCATATCCGTATCCATTCTGGTTATTGTCGTACTGCTGAGGCGCACCGTACTGCTGTGGCGGCGGCCCGTTGCCGTACTGTCGTGGGGCAGGGCCTCCGTATTGGTGCTGCTGGCCGCCGTAGCCGCCTTCGTACGCCGCCATGGCTGTGGTTCAAAAACGGTCGGTCGCAGTCGAAATTCGGTTTGTGCCTTTTGGCAGGTGTGAAATAATGTGATAGCGGTTGCAGGAACAGGGGGGGAATCAGCAGCCCCAAAGCCCAAAATTGCACGGGAGGGAGGTGTCGGTAGGCGCTGCTCCAGGTAGGGCTGGCTGTGCTACAGTCGCATTGCCGCAGCTGCGCGCTGCAAGACGTTTCGGAAGAGGGGTGATCGGCGGTTGCGGTCGGGTGATACAACTGCACGAGGTTCGACAACGGCTGTCGACGATGGCACGGCGCCAAAGGGCGAGGTGGGGGATTCGAGAAGCCAGAAGGGTAAGAAAAGTTAGAGTGCGCGTGGCGCTTGTCGTTGCGAATTGCGAGTTGCTCAGTCAGTATGAAGGTAAATGAGTCGTTAAGGTGCGACAGGACAAGCGGAAACGACCGGCCAATGTCCAAGGGCAAAGAGCACACAGCGCGAATAAAGGTTGCGAACGGCGGCAAGAATAATAAAAGAAGGGATAAGATAGGATCGTAACAAGAAATTGCAAGAAAAGCAGCACAGCAGGGAGCCTCGTTGGGTTGTCGGAGGGTCAGCCAGTCATGAATCAACTGGGCAGTGGTGGGCCAAGCCAGCCCTTGACGTTAAGCCTGGCGGGACAATGCTAAGTGCACTGGGCACGCGAGGACACAGGCTCAGCCGGAACCGTCCTGGTGGGAGAAGAAGGAGGTGAGGTAGGTGAATGGGAGGCGAAGGTCGGTGGGAACGGGTCAGAATTGCCTTTATGTTGGGGTGCGCCGAAAGATGAACGGAAGTAGGAATTGGATCAAGTCGAGGACGGGCCCTCATTCACTCGCACTCACTAACAGATGGACCGTCCTGACCTTCCCTTTCTTAACCTTACCCCCACCGTCCCCAGCGCACTGCAAGGCGCCTTGCGACTGGTTGTGGAGAGCGCTCGCTAAGGCAAGGTACCTGTCCTCGCCAATGTAAGGTACCCAGTAGCGCGCACGACACTTGAGGACTTACAGATTCGACAAGGTCTCGAGCGTCAATTACCACCAGGTGGCTGCCCCAGGACCAGGGCCGCGCCCGTTTATTCCAGGACAGCTGCAGACCAGAACACAAACAAGCACAGCGCGAGCGAATACGCCGTATCAAGCAGCTCGTGCGCCAAACCGCGTCTGGCCACTCGAGAGGTCGCAGGCAAGCCCCTTGGTCTCCTGCTGTGCCGGAGCCCAAGCCTAGTTAATTACCTGCTGCCTCTCCAGACAAAGCCGGTACACGCTCCAGGTACCTACATCGTGCTGGAGTCTCGGTGCCCTTCCAATGCGACTCTCCGGGATGACCTGGCCACCCAGGGGGTCGTTTCTGCCCCCTCCACTCCGGATCATCCCCCGCCACGATCCGACATTGAGCACAGTGACAGGATGCCACCTCTGTAGGTCAGGCGACGAGGGAGGAGTGTCAGCGCGAGCCTGAGGGAGGCTGCCACACACGGGCACCAGTAGCGTCTCCGCCGCAATATCTCTGCAAGGTGAAGGTTCAGATTCCCGACCGTCCAACGACGTGGCGGCGTGACCCCGACTGCATCCACGAGACGCCATGTGCCTCACTCTCACAGACTTGACAAGCCACCAAAAAAGAAACAAAGCCCAGCGCCCATCGCTCCCCCTCCCCCTCTCCAAGCCCGCACTCTCCCCTGGCACCGTTCCAGCAGTGGCTCCAGCAGCAGGGCGTTGCGCCGCTGCCGGCTTGGCTTCTTGGCCCAGGGGAGTGGACTGGCCCCTTGACTAGGGATTTGGCGCCAACACGCGACAAAAAGACCGTTGCTCAACCGTGCCCGTTGCGAAAAATAAAAATTATTTAAAAAAGGAAAAAGGGAAAAAAACCGATTGCGAGCCCAAATGGGTTTCAGAGACAAGGGATGTGGAACAATTATCCTATTCCCGATGCGACACAAAAACAACACACGCGCAGCTTGTCTGCCGTCCACCTGCGACTCCCCGACCACTCACCAACCAGCTTCCTGCATGAGAACAAGCCAAATGATGCAAACTGCATCCGCCCAAACTCTCATTCGGAAGGATTGTGGCCCGGCAGCTGCTTGATTTTCTTTTGTCAGAATCCTTCCAGCACCCAACATCAATGCGCATGCCCACCCAAAACAGTCCTGTGCTACCCTGTCCCGCTTGGGGCATGTCGGGACCGGTTGCACCAGACAAAGCATTACCGTGCATCAAAGTCGCCCTCCGTGCAGGTGCTGTGAACTGATTGGCCACTCAGTCGAATTGACCGACTTGCTCACTGCTGCCACGGCCGCTCAGGGATGGGATTCCCAAACAGTGTAACTTCGAATCCCAGTTGAAGGGAGAGGACAAAACGAAACAGCCGGGAGACCAAAAATCCTGCATACACGCATTTGCATATGCATACGTGTCTCTCATCTCTGCTGTTCGGCCTCTCTAACTTACCTCATCATGGTGACACCGCTTAAAGCGCCGTCATTGGTGGATGCGACTCAAAGAAGCGGCCCCTGTGTCGACAACGAACGGACTTGGCACTGGCCCCAAACTCTGTGAACTGGCCGAGGAGCAAATGACCGGCCGTGTACGCGCAAAGCTTTTGTTTACCTGGCGCTGCGCTCGCAGGCCGTAATGATGAACACACCCGCGGGAAGTCTGCGGATTGGCCCGTCTCCCAAAGCCATGTTGGCTGAGGCTGAGGCCTTCTAGGATTCATGGATCGCCACTGGGGGTGTAACTCTAACCACTTAGATGAAAAGACGAAGAAAAGAAAAAGAAAAAAAAGGGCTGCGTTAACGGGTCTATGACATCAATTGATTGTTTATACGGGCCAAACTGACATGTTCCTGATTTCCCGACTTGGCATGGTCCCCTTCATCACAGGCCGGACAAGGCCATCTTTGAGACGCGATACGCCCAAGACTTCTTCCCGCTGACGTGCCGCGTCGACCAGTGAGAGGCTCTGCATCATTTTGCCCCGGTGGATTCTTCGCCACCCCGTTTCCAACTCCCGAATCCACCGACTCCGACTCGTTCTCGCCCCCAGTCTAGCAGCATTGAAACGCGGCTGGAACCAGACCGGGCAGCCCTCCTTGGACGCTTGGCTGTCTGATCGCTGCCTCGTCGTCTCTTCTAGGCTCCACACGTTACAATTGTCATCCGAGATCAATGGGTCTGGCCCATTTGCATGTCGGGTCAAAGCTCGCCATGATTATGCCAGACCTCGTACACCCAGCTTGGGCCACAGTCTGTGCAGTGCCGAGCCGCTGCCTCCTCGCGACGGCCCACGATGTCAACTGCAGATCACCGAGCAGTGTCCCGGCTTAGCCCTGTTTCGCTACTCGTAGTTATAGCCCACTACCACGGCGCCAAGTTAGGAATTGAGATTCTCTTGAATTTCAGGGTCCTGCCATATCGATCTTGGTTTGGAAAGCGCGGTAATCGGCATGTATCGAAAACACTAGTCCACGAGTGCAACCAAATCCAAACATGTGTACCTTGGGTAGAGCTACTCGACAACCTTTCATGGTCCTTGAATAAAGTATTACGTCAAGAGTACCAAGAATTGGTTATCCTTGGAGACAAGAACTAACATCACAATCAAAACTCAATGACTTATTTGTTCTCCTTGTAGATCGGCAGCATGGTAGCAAGTAAACCTGGCCAATTACGCCCCACCCGGAAATTCTACCTGCCCAAAATTGAACGCTCTCGAAATGGGAAGGGTATATACACCCACAGGTAAGGGTCTCCGCTCTAGACCCTATTTTAACAGCTGCTCGTGGGGATTCCCGCTCCTAATATTAATGCAAGTCAGAGGCTTGGATGGGATAACTTACCCTAGAGCGACGTTGGGAACTTTAACTCGGATGCTCCACATATGAGCATTGGATGCCTCTAGTCACAGGGCGAGATGTATGAAATTTGAACTTAAATGAGAGAAGATCAGCATACAAATGTTTGCTTATCTGGGTACTCTGGGTATGGTCGTGTTATCGAGCCCATCCTCATTTCTGGATTGCAATTTTGCGGAGATTCGGCAACATGGCTTTGCCCGGACACCCTGGTCCTGTGCCGATCAGCTAGAAATGATCAAGTGACGTGAAAATGGAAACAATCCTTGGCTGACGTTGATTTTAATACTGAGTTTCTGGAAGCCGACGATGTCAGCGAAGTGCGTATTCCCACGACAATATTACAAATAATGATCGTCCAATACGGTTAGTTTTCTGGATCGTTGGAAAAGCTATCCAACACATTCAGACATTGCCATGATAATATAACGTCGATTTACATATGGTTACAGCGTATCCTGACACTACGGCTGCCGCCACAGTATACAAAATGCAAAGCGGTAAAGCAGCAAAAATGGATCAATCTATGTCGAGTAGTTTTGAATTGTGGCGGGAGGCTTATCAATTATACTGGGACTCACATTGGAAGAAGCAAAGCTGGAAGGCGCGCACCCACGTACCGTGCTCTTAACCTTTAATTCTGCTGAATTTTCACCTGGTTGGTTCCTTGCTACAAGTGAGGAGATCCCCCCGCAGATTCTAACAGCCACAATGGGTGTGGCGCAAACACGGCCCCTGTAATTAAATTAAGTAGATGTTGCATGCTGAGCATTCCAATACTCCAGGGTGCACTGCCATGAGAAAGCCCCGTTAGCTAAACAACCTGTTTAAAATTACGACTTAAATACCAGCAACCAACAACTGAGCTGTTCATTAGTTAATCATTTATTGTCATTGTCCTTTTTTGTGACTGAATTTATATACCTGGCGCGGAACAGACATGATGCTCTCTCGTTTCCAAGCCCTCAATCCCCTGCGTCTCAGCAAGGGTACGATTGGGCGAAACCATTCATTTCGTTCATATCACAGCGCGATCGCTAAGTTCACCACCATCGATTCAAAGGGGATGCTTATTTCCTACGAAGCGGGGATTATGGTTGCTGAACTCAACGAGAGCTATGTGTACGTGGAACCCGAGATTGGGAACGCTATTAGATCCGCAATTATGCGTCAACTTGGGTCGGGAGTGGTAAGCCACCCCAGAACACTTCGCCTCCAATTTAACCACAAATCTCGTCACTTCGCCCATGGTGAGTGTTTCGTGGAACTCGGGGGCTTATGGGTGTTGGGATGTAGTGGAATATGTACCCCTTCCCAGAACTGATATCCCTCAGAATTTGGGTCAGTCAAATGCCGGTATTAGTCCTGCTACGCTATGGCTTTCCGGCAACTGGCATGCTATCGCGCTTGATAGAACACCCGACGGTTGGTACAGCAGTGGGAACAAAATTATATAGCGTCACTAATTGATCTTCCCTTTCAACAAAAAGAGAACTTCGAACGAATGTCAAGAGAAAGTGCCGACGAACTCAAGGGCGCACTGGAGAAGCTGAAGGATAACTAGTCCTCATTAATTACGAAGTGGTCTTGTGTAAACAATACGAGTTTACATAAATTTGATAAAGAACGACACTAATTGGAAAACATTTTGTTCAGTCACCTAAGCTCACATGCTAACCCCTCAGCAGTTATATATCCAATCCACTCCCGAATCTTCCTGAAGAGACACAACAGCCTCCCCCGTACCCTCCTAGTTCTGTTTACTCTTGTCCATATAGTGTTGCACTTCCGACGTGATAAGAGGAACTGGCGTTGCAATGCTTCCATAGAACGAGGCCAATCTCTCAGCATCCCATTGGTTCGTTGCAACGGCGATATGAGCGTTTTACAACTGTTGTTCTAGCTCATCTCTGGTAGAGAGCTTCTTCTAGAGTTGGTATCCATTCATCTTCAAGAACATGTCTGCAGCCAGAAGAGCGATTCTTTTGTTCCCGCCCGGGTAAGCGTGGTTGAGGATGATTGTCTGCGCCAGAACGCCTGCTAATTGGAAAATGTCGTTCTTGCCATAGTTTTTGTGCTGCTGTGGCGAATAGACAGCCGATTCCAGGTAAGTTGGTTGGGTTGGTCGGGCACGGGCAATGTTTGTATCGTAGAGTCTCATAACCCGAGCTGCGGTGAGAAAACGGATATAGCCGGTCAACATGATGATTGTGGTGTTTCGGAAAATGGTTAAAATATGTGGAATAGTATGGTTGATGTATGGTTACAGAGGAATAAAGTGTTTGGTGTGTAGAAGGGTGCTGAGTGAAAATTGAAAGGAACAACGAGGCTATGAATACAACTTCAGGCTTGAATTCATTTGCCTTGAGTACCTTACCTCGTCTTGGGCCAACTTCCTTGTTTGCGTGTTGGATCGATTTCTTGGTCTGCGTGTTGGCCCAACTTCCTGGCCTAGAGTCAGCTGACAAGACCGCACATCACCTCCAATATCTCAGCAACATCACAATGTCTTCAGGATTCTTATCCCGGTGTGTAGTACAATCACCAAACCAAAACCACGTGTAGGTGCGCGCCTAACTACGGTCCAGGATTCAGACCTGACCCTCGAGGATGGCCATAACCCTTGTGATTATAATACCTAGCTTATTTTTAGCAATAGACCGATGATCGACTAAACTGCTCAAAGTGTTTTGACCGTTACTTGTGTAAGGGTATATCCAATAGGAGTGTGTTTTTCGGCTTGAGAGACCTTGTGTTGCAGAAGTAGGTCCCAATATATCGGGTCAGAACCTGGGCAAGGGCTTTCAGCTCAGCTGGCCTCAAGGCGCCAACGCTGAGGCCAATTTGGATATCACCAACACATCTTGTACGCCTCAATGGCCGGGTCGAAGAATAACCAATCAAAGCGTAGGGGGAATATATGAATAGCAACCCCGTTGGGAAAAATGAGCTAGATATCCCGGTCGTCGTCGCAAGCGCTGGTTTCCACTGTATCACCAACACAAGTCCTACGCCTTCACTAGTCATCAACACCTCAATTACAGGCCGAGACCCCAAGCCGGCCCCACATCCAACACTGCGCCGCACCGAAGATTTTATTCTCTTGCGTCATATCCCCTGTAGAGTTTCACTGCAGCCAACAGCTATGGTTTAATTCTCTTCTAAGCTATTTCTTGCTCGTCAACAATAGCTTTCACGGCAGGCTAGGGCTTGGATGAGCGCACCACCCGTTATACCGATTCACAGGAGTAGCTGACTGTTTAAGGCAGCCATTAACCAGTAAATATTTTGGATATCCTGGATATGGGTGCGGATGCGGGTATTTGGGCATAGATGTGACCAATGCATGATCTCAGGTTGAGATAATTGACACGAATGTTATCAGCCATCTGGTTCGCCTAGATACTGCCGAATTCTGATTATATGCCATTGACAGCTTTTGGCTAATTCTTTTGTACGAATCGGCTTTGGGACACAGACTCTTTTTTACCACTCTTACTCCATCCTAGAAACTTGACAGGTCAATTAAAGTCTCCCCAGAAAATTAATTAATTCTGCGTTCCTACCCTATGATTGAAATAACGTAGAATGCTGAAAAGAAGAAAAAACGCTGCTGCTAGAGGTATAGCACTGTAAAGTGGGGTTGATGATGAGGTTGTAGTTTTCTGAACTTGAACTAAAGTACCCACAGAAGAAAATACTAAACCTAGCTACATACTGTTAGAATGCTATAGCAATTCCTTAATTTAATTGTGGTATGGATGGTAAAGATGCCTCATGAAACCTTCGTTCCCATCGGCCGGAACAAGATCTGGGCCGGAGATCCACCGCCTTCCATATAGGGACTAGCCGAGAAACGAAATTCTGCCCAATCAATGACGATGAATTGTGAAAATCGTCATTGGAAGAGATCGTCCTGAGCGTATTCAGACAGCAATCGATTTCCCCGGACATCATTCACCAAAACCTCTGGGACATCTGAAAATATGGCGGCAAAGAAACCCACGAACTGGTGGCTATGGACCAAGGTGATGATAGGGTGAGCAAAACTCAATGGCAATCGGACATGAGCGTTGAAAGACTGACTCCTATTGGCAGTGGCGCTGCTGTTGCTGTTGGCGGACCGGCATTCACCATGTGGTTGACACCTACCGAAGAGGAATTGCGATCGAGATATAACCCGGAGCTCCTGAAGAAGAGTCTAGAGGGCAAGGAGGAGAGACAACAAGAATTCAACGAGTTTGTTACGAAACTGAAGGAGTATTCCAAATCCGACAAGCCAAGTACGTAACATCAAAATGAAATAAGCGCGACATCGAAATACCGAAATACTGACATGCGATTAGTCTGGATTGTGGTCAAGGAGGAAGAGGAGCGGAGAAGAAAGGCACAAAAGGCAGCCACCAAGGCATCACAACAGGAGACGGACGCTCGGCGAGAGGAGATGAGGCGAGAGGCTGGCTTGGAATCCAAGTGAAGAACCTCGGCGCATGCGCGCACTTAAAACGCTTGTAATAGTATTCGGAGTCGGAGTAAGAAACTCGACATGTAACATATACCATGGCGGCTGAGGGTTGGTGGTCCCAGGACTGGAAACGCACTGGGAGTTATCAAAGGCTGGAAGACATTTACGAACTTTTTGCGACTCGACTCGACTCAGTATAAAGAAAGTATGATGACACGAATGTATCGAGCCCCAGATCCTGAATCATTACGAGCTTGAAGCGGCGTGCCCGCAGCAGTTTGAAGTCACTGGTATGCATAGCGGCTTAGGGCTTGTCTGACCTAGACGATGGGATCATAAAGATAAGGCTCTATGAGCGGAAATTCGCAGAGGAAGGTGCAAATTTTGACAGGACGTGAACCAGAGATGAGGAGATATGAGCGAATGATCTATATTAAGCCGCGACAAGGTAGCCAGCATCGGAGAATGACTTGCACCAAGCCTCCATTGCCAGGCGCGGCGCAAGCCGGATGTGGGGTTGCTGGTGTCTGGTCGGTGCGTCTTTACCCCACGAGACTGGGTGCATCCATGGCGCAAGCGTGAGGAAGGGTGGTGGCCCCTCGGCGAAATGGTAGTTCCACAGGCGAAAACTCTTGGCACGCACAAAAACTACTCCAATCCATCACCATTGAAACAAGCCGTCGGCGACAACAGCTCGTTATCAACGCCTGCATCACCGGTACGTCGCCTCTCCCGCGTCCCCTCGAACCTCCCAGCCCGTCGGCACCGATTCCTCGAATTTTTGCCGCCCGAATCTTCGTCCGCTAACGAGCCCTACCACAGTTTGTTTCTCGGATTCCCCGCAACCGAACAATACAGCCCAGCATGTCGGATATTCAGGAGCGCCTCAAGAAGCTCGGCCCGGGTGCCCGAATCGGTACGTGGATTTTTCTGAGATATTCCCGCATGAGCTGTATTTTTTGGTGAAGTGTTTTTTTTCTTACTAACTGAGCGATGCAGGGTATGTCGATTCATAATTGTGTAAATGCGACCTCCGACGACGGCAGCTAACCAAAATACCTAGTGGAAAGGGTACCCCCCGACGCAAGGTCAAGCGTGCGCCCGCCCGCTCCGGCGCCGACGACAAGAAGCTTCAGGCCGCCCTCAAGAAGCTCAACACCCAGCCCATCCAGGCCATTGAGGAGGTCAACATGTTCAAGTCCGACGGCAACGTTATCCACTTCGCTGCCCCCAAGGGTTAGTCATCATCCACAGTCGTGTGCCGCGATGAGGGGTCGTTGGTGTTTTTCCCACACTTATATACTAACTTGCGTGCTCCCCGCCACAACAGTCCACGCCGCTGTTCCCTCCAACACCTTTGCCATCTACGGCAACGGTGAGGACAAGGAGCTTACCGAGCTTGTTCCCGGCATTCTTAACCAGCTTGGCCCCGACTCTCTCGCTTCGCTCCGCAAGCTCGCCGAGAGCTACCAGAACATGCAGAAGGCCGAGAAGGGTGGCGACGACGACGACGAGGACATTCCCGAGCTCGTTGAGGGCGAGACCTTCGAGAACAAGGTCGAGTAAATGTGCTCTACACCATCTAGGGCGGAAGGGCGGTGATCACGTAGGTCTTGTTCAGCCCTGAGAGGCTGTCTAGTTCCTATAGGGCGAAGTTTATTCCCCGGAATCTGAGAGATATGGTCGTTCTCATGATTCCCAAAGGTTTTCCAACGGTGAACTGGGATTGGTACGCAAAAGGTCACGGCTGGCGAGAATGTCGTGATGAAACATGCGACGGCATTTGGGTTGGCTGAGGTTGATTGATTTGTACAAAAAAAAAAATTCGACTTGCATCCGGGAGAAATACCAATCTCTAATGATGTCAATGATTGCAATGCTCCTATATCCTAAAGTCAGAGCCCCCATCGTTCTTGATCCAACCGGCCAACGCCGTCAGTCGAGCATCATCCTTGACTCGTCTCCTCTCTGCTAGGAGCGGGCCGTTTTTGATGTCTTGATATGTCCCGGATCTTAGATACCCAGATGTCCCGGAGCATTCTTCGCCAAGACCGTCAGAAATGTCCCGTGTCGCCTCCCACATGCCTCTTTTCGACATTCGACTCGCTCCCTTGGCGATGAATGGCTTTCTACCTTGGATGACGCCACCTAGAATTGACTCCTCAACACCAGAACGTGACCATGCCGCAGCGAGGTTGCTGGCAGATATCCTATCTGAGCGTCTCTGGACCTCTCTTTTGGAGTATTCAAACTCCAAGTCTGTAGTTCCCGTAACAAACTCCCTGAAGGAGTACCCCCAAGACCACGTCCGTCCCACCATAGGCTTCATTCTACCCTCGGCGGAGAATGCCCGGCGGCACGCGGTTTGAGAATATTGCGATTCCGGTAAAATGAGGCTGTGAATGTAAGCATTTGTAGGGTCAATGAGGAGCGATGTAAGTGACGAGAGCAGAGAGGTGCACTGCTTGAGGGCAATCTTGTCCGAGCAAGACTTGGATAGAGTTGGTGGTGCATCTCCCCGAGCAGGTTTGCGACGGACAATTCCTAGCTGAGAAAAGTATGCTCGGCCGGGAAGCGACGTCTCGACCCTTTTCGATTCCGCATCTGCTGATTCCCACGGAGAGGCATCTTCTTGTGCGGCTATTGTGAGCTCCATGCTGGCATCACCACCTGTTCCCGGTCAGCCTCGAGGAGTACGACATGGGATACTCGGTCGTCTTACAAGGCGCCTCAGAGCAGTACATGTGAAACTTTACATCGTCTCTAATTTTGAACGGCTTTACATGCTCACTCGTTGCTGCGGCTTGGGTTCTCCTCACAATGTCGGACTCGGCTCCATTGTTGAGGAGGCCGTGGCACTCGTCCAGCAGAAACCTATTGAAAGTCCTGATGGCTAGGATTTCGGCGTGCCAGTCGTGAATGCCTACGCCGTTGGATTGCGGCACTTTGGAAGCTGGCAGACATTTCATCCCTGTTCTATGCCAGCTTAGAATGCCATGTTTCTACTAGAGGAATCACGGAGCCGCCTTACGCCAGTGCCAGACAGGTCAGGATTCCGTCCCTTTCCGCAACAATGCCGCTCAATGGAACCCACTCGTGAAGGCCATTGTCACGAATACATGGTTTCCTCTTTGCAGGGAGCTTGTGGAATTGCTGCAAGACTGCCTGCGCGATGAGGTTTGGTTTGGACGTCATCTAGTTATGCCCTCCAAAAATCACCACCCACATGTACACACACAAACACACACAAAATTCCGAAAAGACGAGGGCATACAATTAATCAACCCTGACTTGAGCCAATATGCGTCACAACGCGTCAAGTGGACATGCCCTTGTGTAAGTGGACAGAGCCCCAGTTTGGCGAGTGAGGGAAGGTGCGGTTCGCTCCGAGAATTCGCCGATTCTTTTCTGGTGGAGAGAAAGTGCGAGTTAACACACGTGATTTGACCGGAATTTCTGGATCCGTGCCTGCCCTATTCGCTTAGTCAGTGGCACACACCTGCAAATCGAGAAATTGACCGTATCACGACCCTCAACTTTTGACATCGCCAATCCACGGTCCACCACACAAGACCTTGTCGCCTTAACCAGCACCCCAGCGACAAGATGCGAACCTACGACGACTCCTTCTCCGGCGAGAGAATCTACCCTGGCAAGGTGCGCTCTCCCTTTTGATTCCTGTTGCCCGCTCGTGCGATCGGTTCGACAATCATGACGAAAAAACCTCCTGCGCCCGCGACCATGTCGCCGCAGGACGGGATAATCGAGACGCACGCACCGGGCTGGCATTTGGTGCTTGGGATGTTTATCGCAGCGGAAGGCTAACGGGTCATTGTCATTGCAGGGTAAGCTCTACGTCCGTGGCGACAGCAAGATCTTCCGTTTCCAGAACGGCAAGTCCGAGTCTCTGTTCCTCCAGCGAAAGAACCCCCGTCGCATCTCCTGGACCGTCCTCTACCGCCGACAGCACCGCAAGGGTATCTCTGAGGTACGAATCAAACAAAAACCCTACAACAAGCTGCCTTCTTGACGTTTCGTTCTTCACGACGAAGACCGTCAAGCCGGGCGCTTCGTTGTTCGTTGAGAAAAGGAAGCAGGGCTGACAAATTGAACAGGAGGTCGCCAAGAAGCGCACCCGCCGCACCGTCAAGGCCCAGCGTGGTATCGTCGGTGCTTCCCTCGATGTGATCAAGGAGAAGCGCAACATCCGCCCCGAGGCTCGCTCCGCCGCCCGAGCCGCCGCCATCAAGGAGAGCAAGGAGAAGAAGCAGGCCGCCGCCGCTGCCAAGAAGGCTGAGAAGGCCAAGCTCGCCACCACCTCCGCCAAGGGTGGCCGACAAGTCAGCAAGCAGGGTGCTAAGGGCGCTGCCCCCAAGGTCAAGCCTACTACCCGATAAATCATGACTGGGGAGAAAAAGTGAGGGGAGTCCGTGGTTCTTGTGTCTTTCTCCGGCCGGTTCTTCTACAATCTCGGGTGCATGGGATGCCATAGGGTGCATTGATAGCAAATGCCATATCGGTGCAATGGTCAAAAACAAAAAAAATGAATCCATGTCCTTGTGCGCTGTGATTACAAACGCTTAGTCGGTAGTAACTGGTATGTCTTGGTTTGGTGCGTTTGGTAGGCAATATTCCCTCAACTATGAAAGACATGATAGACAACACGCAAGACCCTTTTGCTCTAGTGCTGGTGTCATAGGCCCCAAGACAATGTGCAACTGTTACAAAATATTACGAGATGCTCATTTTACTCCATGGTGACATAATCAATCGATCACTCATATACAACAGACAACCTCAGTATAGCAACGGAGTGGGGTGCCCTCTCCTGTGAGCTCTTTTATTTAATTTCTATCGTCATCTATCATGTCTAATGTAATAATTCATTTTTGGAGGCTTTCGCAGCGCATTTACAGATGCTTCAGGACACCGAGAGCACCAGAGTTCTCAATGCTCTGGGGCTGGTCGTCCTTGGAGGCGTAGGTGACCTTGCCGTGGTCAATGATGATGGCGAAGCGGCCAGTTCGCTCGTCAAAGTTCCAGCCAATGGAGCGGGAGAACTTGGCGTCCTTGTCGGACATGAAGAGCTGATGGCGTTATGTCAGTATATCTGCACTAATTGAACCCCGCTACTGCAGGTTGAATGTCGAGCTACTTGGGGGGGCGAGGAGGGGTCAAAAAAGAAGTGAGGGGCGGTCAAAACGTACAATCTTGTCGTCGTGGACACCGTTGGCCTTAGCCCAGCCGGACATGACGAAGGGGTCGTTGTAGGCGATAACAATGACCTGGTCGACACCCTTGGCCTTGATGGCGTCGATGTTCTCGGTGTAGGAGGGGATGTGGGAGCCAGAGCAGGTGGGGGTAAAGGCGCCGGGGATGGCGACGAGGACGACCTTCTTGTTCTTGAACTCTGTTGGAAGCAATTCGAATCAGCAATTGTTCGCTCGGTGAGGAAGAGTTGCGGTGAATGCGGCGCGAAAGGGGGAGAGAGGAGGGGGAGCCAATTCACGTACCCTCGCTGGCGTTGTAAGGCTGGGGGACACCGCACTGAGAGAACTTGGCGATCTCAGGAGTGGGAGGGATGTAGGAGAACCAGACACCCTCGGGGAAGTCGTCGCCGGCCTTGAGTCCGCTCATTTTGGATGGTTTGCGTGGGTGAGTGTTTTGATGGATTGAGTTGTGAAGAGATGTTGTTGCGGAGAAAAAGTTGAAGCTCTGAGGCGGAGGGAGTGATAGGTAGTTATGGAGATGCAGGCTGGGAAAGAGGGGCACACTACCAATGCCCGCCTCGCGGGTTGCTATTTATTCTGTTTTACAATAGGCGCCCGCCAAAACCGCGCCCCTCCGTCACCGTCACTCACACCTCCCTAGTCGGGGGAGCAATCGGGCCCAGCGGAGAGAAGTGCATGGAATCATTGGACATTGGCGCCAGAGGGGGGAGGGATGAGGTCAGTTCTCTGCGCAGTGGGGTGTTTTGTTGTCGGGAAGGCAAACTCAGCTCGCGGGGGGGCCACCCCAGTGGAACCGGGAAGCTCACTGGCATATCGCCCTCTGAACAGCAAGCGGCCTGGAGGGAGGCTGACCTTGATAGGCGCGGTGCCGAGCCTACGGGGCAGCGAGGTTCGGCTACAGGTGGGTGGTGGGCGGTGGGAAGTGGGAAGTGGGAGGGAGGCAGGGGAAGGGCCATGTGGCACCGGAAAGAGGCAGGTCGGTGCCAAGGCGAGTATTTTCGGGGTTTTCGACAAGCTTCTACGGTGTAGCACTCGGGGCGACGGCGTGCCTTGCACGCTGTCAGAATGGGGACATGAACGCCGGTGCGGTCGGGGGGGCCTAGGTGGACGGGGGAGGCTCGGATGCAGCTTCGGCGCCGACGCAGGGTGGCTTGTGTCCCATGCTCTGTTATTTTGGAATCATTGAAGCAAAGATTTGTCATGGACCACCGCATCTGATTAGATTATCGCGGATCCCTCACTGTAGCTTTCTGCAAGCGTTTTTCGCTCTCGGAATTACGACGAGTTTAGGCGCGCCGGACGAGGCGATGCACATCAGGCGTTTACGGAAGGCCAGTTTCCGGCACACGGTGGATGTCGTGATGGAGGGGCCACTGGAGGAGCCATCGTAGCTTGTTGGCGTGTGGAGGGGCTCCATCATGACGTCCGCCCATTGCATAATCAGCTCCCTTAATTCCATGGCCCGAAGACAACAATTGCCAAAAGTTCGCCACGCATATTAATGCTTGCCTTGCACTGATTCCACATAAACCCAGCAACAAGATAGGCAACGCAGTCCGAGGTGCAATGCCTTCGCCGACTACGGAGTATCGAGGCTGGGGAATTAGTAAATGAGGCGAAACTCAAATCATACAATTCATGTGGCGGGGTGCTTTTTTTTTTTTCGTTCATTCTGGGTTCACAATGACCGTTATGGATATATGCACCGACAAAGATGCTGCTGACGGCATGGGTCCGATGTGGAATCAAACACCATTTGGAATCAAGCCCACCCAACGGCTTTACGAACATGACAAACAGCGCACGTCAACGTGGGCCTTGCGACCAAGGCACAATTAATAGAACGTGCGAGGTTGCGCGGCCAAGTCATGGGCGCGAAGTGGGGGGGATCCTCGGGGGTTTGCTGCGATAAGAGTAAAGATAAAAAGATTCCCAATGCTCACCCAAATCTTTTTTTTTCTTTCCATATCGCTGGTTGTTGGAATCCAAGACGCGAACCGTCGCACGCGGTCGGCTCCGTTCCGATTTTCTCGGTCGTGGTATGAGATGGGTGGCCAGCCGCATGATCATGACGACGGCAGTTCACACCTGTGCCTCTCAGGACGTAACGTAATGAGGTCGGCATTTGCCAGCAGGGTTGCGGCAGGGGAAACACGGCAACTTCAATAATACCCATGAACAGGAGCAAGGAGTTGACGCATGCGACTGTGATTGGCTGCGACCAGCCCCCGCAATGGACATCCCTTTGAGACGAGACCGAGGAGAGGCGAGTATGAATTTGCTTTTGCTGACTAGGAGACGAGACGGACTTGATATCTAGTCCCGTCTGGACTCGTTCTCGAGCTGCTTCGGCCATGCGCCCTTTGAGAAAGCCACCATGTGTGTCTCGCAGTGCCCGTATGTCTGATACGTCCACTTCGTCCCGCACGAGGTGGAAACACCTAGACTACGCCTCAACATTGTCTCAGCGTATGCATGCTCTAGCCTATGATTATAGTCCATGTGTTGTGGTACGAATACAGCCTAGGCACACGCAAGGCCATTTTAGGCTCTTGTGTAGGCAAGAATGACATTGGTGAACACTGCGGCTGGAAGTATGCGAGGTTCAAAACAGACCCCGCGCAACATGCTTCCACGATAATGGGCGCATTCCAGCGAAACCGCACTCATACGAAGAGGTGGTAGGCATAGGTAACACGTTGAAATTTAAAAACAGGGAACCTGGAGTTGAGTCTGGCTCGAATCGATGTCATCCTTGCGTAAGTTCTACTTGTGTGTATTTGAGGTGAACTTCGCGACTGAGCTGGGCGAAGCTTGCCTCGCATGCCATATCTGTCACCTGGTTGTCACCTTCGCATAAGCCATTGCCATTTGATCATGGTTTCTTTTTTTTTGTTTTGCTGCCCAAGCGCCAGTCCCCAGTCAATGTGATACCACAATCCACAGCAAACGCCTCTACGCACTCATTGGTCCCTCCAACCGAACAAAAGCAACATGATTTCATTAGCTCTACAGGGTAGGTCCCTAGGCGCAACAAAAAGTAGCCACTATCGCCTTGACCACATCTAGATTCAGCGACGATGTCAATTGATTGTCACTCCGAGTCGCTCGGGCTCGTACCGTTTGCCGCTAATTGGGCGCGAAGTTATTCTCGCTAGCCCGCGAGCTAAAACATAAATTGGGCCATTTCCATTCATCCTCGCGGGCGCGCCTTAGCCACCCTCCAAGACAGACGGACGACCGTAGGGAACGGCTTTGGTCTGAGCTCCCAAACGCAAAATTGCGACCCGAGACACACATCTCACATGGGCAATGTGTGGGGGAGGACGGGGGCTTGACAAGGTGCAGAGCGCAAAGAAAAGGAAAAAAAAAAAAGGGTCTGTCTGAATATTGGCACGAAATGAGATTGGGGCTCGCCGTCCCAAGACTAGTTTGAGCTATCAGTCCATCCACCTATTGTCCATGTTCCCATTGGCATTGGACTACTTTTTTTTACCTCACAAATCTTTGCTGGGCTAGTGTAGGTGGGCGGCCCTGTCAAGCTGTCAGGCTCCCTCAGCCGTGCCAGGGGGGAGTGGACTCGTGCTGGTCCTCCAACCGCGGGAGGGAGAGACATTTGCCGTTGAGTGACGGGCATTCGTTATAGTTCTAATATTTTTCTTTCTCAGGGGAGGATCGGCGATGGCGTCTCCAACCGTCCCACGAGAGGGAGAGACACCACGCTGGTAACCATGCTCACACGCGGCCTCGGGTGGTCCACCGGTCCACGAGGGGCGCACGCTTTTTGCAGGACCGTCGATCCGGGCGATCTCCTCTTGAGAGAGAGGACGAACCCGGTGCTGTGGGAAAGCCAGTTGAGAGATCAGCGCTGCAGACTTGCAGAAGACTAGGATTCTGGCAGGTGGGCGGGCGTAGATGGTGTTCACATGTCACTTCTGTCAAGTAAAAGTAAGATGCTGAGCCGGGAACCTAGCACCCACACTTCTCTCTGGATGCCGTGCTTCTGGTCGGGTTAGAACACACACAGGCCCAGCGCCAGGGTTGATTCCTGGCGCCCTGGACAGCAAGTAATTGGATGAGCCAGCGCCCAAATACCGAACATGCATTAATCACAATTTAGCACACACACGCTTTACGTCCACCGTAAGCTACTCCGCACCGCACGCACACAGACGTCCTTGGACTCACTGTCTGTGAGACCTGCACTTGTCCTGTCACTAAGTGACGTTTGGTGCCTTCACTGCCTCCCCGCGAGAACAGAGAGGCAAAGGCCTTAGCGTTCTGAGTCAGAACAACATGGGATTTGGAAAAGTCGGTCGTGTCAGAGTGCACTCATGATGGCGCCGGTGGCTCTATGACATGGGACCATGGCATCTGAGTGCAAAGTCAAAATCCACCGACGGCAATGGCTTCGTCCGCGGTGACCACCATCTCACGGGGCTAGGAAAATTTGGACGGTAAGGCAAAAAAAAAGTCCCAGAGACAAGGGGGGACCGAGCTGGAAAAACCCATACATCATTTCCTTTCTTTTTCCACAGTGGGATTCTGACCGGGATGGATAGGTAGGGCTTGGTTGCTAATTCACGTCGTAAACGGTGGGTGCTCCCAGCAGCCATAAAAAAAGCCACAAACAAGTTGCACCGCGGCCGGGTTGCTCGCTGAGTGGTCGGGCCCCCAGTCGCTGGGCGGCACAATGCGGCCACTAAGATCTACGCGAAAACGCAGCCTTGGGCCCAAATTGTCGATCCCCCCCGGTCGAGGCCGTCGCAAGGGCAGGGGGGAGGCAGCGGGCCCGCCGCGCCCGATCGAGTGGTTGACGACGACGTCGGTCCCTGCACAGAGCACACACACACACACGCAGAGGGCACTTACTTGCTGCTGGGTTGGACTGGGCTGGCTGGCTGCATCTCAGATGCAAATTTGACATGGATGGGTCAGGGCCAGGGTTGCGATCCGGGCGGGAGGAGCTCTCCAACCCACCCTGAGGCATGGGTGATTTTGATTGCTTCGTTGCTTGCTTTGTCCTCGTCACCGTGCATACCAAGACAAGCCAAGGACCAGCATCGATGCAGTCTAGCCCGCAAGCTGCGAGGGAGATGCCGTCGGCGAGGCAGGCGTCCATCTGGACGGCGCCTGTCTCTCCCTCTAGCACCGGCCTGTTTGGGGCCTCGTCGACCACAACACCGGACGAAGCAAAAAAAACCACTACTCGCATTCCTTGGTTGTAAGTAGTAGCCTCCGCGGGCTCGGCTTTCGCCACTACCACCACTACCACCACCACCACTACTGCTACTACTGCTACTACCGGAAAGTCGTTGATGAACGACGCCATTGTTCGACTCAAGGTTCACGACTCAGTCCAACAGCTTAAGCTCTTCCCACGGCCCACCTGGGCTAGTTTGGTCCCTTGCATCCGGGCCGCCTGTGCCCGGTGGAGTGGCATTTTTGGCATATCATTCTATTGTGCATCTGCCAAGTAAATGGTGGGTGGGTGGGTAGTACGGTATGGGTCTATTGGGGACTCGTTGCTCCCCCTGCGCTGCACTTGAAGGGTGCCACAATCCGCCCCAGCAGCCTAGACTTTTTCCTTGTTTTTTGTCGCCTCTGCCCAAACGGTTATTTAAGTCCAACATCCTTCCCGTCCTCTGGAACAGGGTCGTATGGTCAGGGCTTTGCCTCTCCTGCGTGAATCCCCAGTTGCTTGTCCGGTGTCATCATCCTTCATCGCTTTCTATACGCTCTCTTACACCAATTCGACACAATGGGTCTTCTCCCTCTCACTTACACTCGTCCCAAGCATGTGGACGGGGAGACCTGGCGCAACAGCCCTCAGAGCGATGATGCCTCCATCTCTGATGAGAAGAGCGACGGCTCCATCAAGTCTGGACAGTCGGGCTCCTCAGCTGGTATTCCCGAGTCGCTTGCCTTTGACAAGATTGTCAACGGCGGAACTTGCCCTGTGAGTTGGCATATCTTGGCCTGCATGGACCAGTTCACTTATGCTAACAAATTTGTGTAGCCCATGACTGTCCGTGACTTTATGACATATCTCATCTACGTCGAACATGCCGCCGAGAACCTGCAGTTCTACCTGTGGTACAAGGACTTTGAGAAGCGCTTCAACAGCGTCGATATTGCCGACATCAAGCTCGCCCCCGAATGGACCGAGACCATGCACCAGGAGGCTGTGGGTAAGATCCGAAAGGAGACTGTCGACAAGGCGCGCAAGGAGCCACAGGGTGCTGAGATTCTCAAGGGAACCGACTTTGAGAAGCAGGGCAACGAAAAGGTTGTCGAGGGTGGCAACCCGTTTCAAACACCACCCGAGAGCAACGAAACCGAGTCTCTGTACACGGCTTCGAACACAGTCGTTTCTACCAATGCATCAAGCTATCAGAGCCACGCCGCAGATGCTTTCACTCACGCCGGTATCCGTCAACCCTGTATGTATATCATGGTTTTTTTGGGGGGATCCCTCATCAAGACGGCTTTAAGCTAACATCCATTCCAGTCACCATCCAACCATTCCGCGAGGAAATTGACAGAGTCATCGTGACTTACATTATGGATGGAGCCCCTCGACAGCTTAACCTGTCAGCTCCCGAGCAGAAGGCGGCATTGATGGCCCTGTCTCACACTACCCACCCCAGCGCATTCCGGGGCCTCATCAAGACCATCGACGCTACCCTTCGCCACCAGGCCCACCCCAACTTTGTGCGATGGTCCATCTGCAACGGTAACCCTGCTCGCGTTACCTTTGCCCGAGCCCTCGGTGTCGGCCTCATTATCGCCGGCCTGGTCATTGGCATTGTCCTCGCCATCAGCGGCGCCGGACGAGGCTACCGCGCTCTGGCTGCCATTGCGCTCGTCCTGGGCATCAGCACGCTTGTTGCTGCTTACAAGGGCATGTGTGTCGTGCTTCACGGCATGCACCACCGCCACGTGCGCCCCTGGGAGCTCTTTGTCGACAGTGAGAGGTCCGACAGCATGGACAAACGAAGCTTCGAGTCGTTTGGATCCAGCAACAGCTACGAGGACGAGCCCTGGGTGGTCAAGTACGAGAAGCGCAACCTTGTTCGCAAAATCTTTGACCGCGAGCTCTGGATCCAGGAGCCTGCCCTAAGACAGATTCAGGACACAATCTTTGTTCAGGCAATCATCGCGTCAGTTGTGCTTGGCGGTATCCTGACAGCCATTCTCGTTGCTGTCCCGTCTGGCGGCTACTTCTAAGTCAACTACACAACGGATGAGAATTGTTGGTGGCTGTAACTTTCTTGATTTTTTTCTTCTAACGTGATCTACACTCTTTATTATTTTGATCAACTTCGCTTCTCCTTTTGTGAGAGCCGATTTTGTTGGTGCGTTGCTCGGCTATTTCGATAATACCCTTGTTTGGTTAATTTTGGGCGGCTAGGCAATCTCGTTGGGGAGGCGTCTTTGGATGGGATGGGATGGGATGGGATGGGATTTATGAAAATACCAAACAACAAAATAAAACATGGAGGGCTGATTCGAGTCCTCGATTCATGTTGCCGTTCTTTTTTTCTCTCCGAGATGGACGAAGCTTAGGTCTCTCGGGTTGTGCACGAATGTGGTAAAACTAGGTAGTATTTAATGGCCAACTTGGCATGTTGACGGACAGTCTTGGTCTCATGTGTGCGCGTGTGTGCTGTACCCCAATTGATGAGGAGGCTGTGGGTTATTTGGGTCCATGCTCAAGCTCAACCCCCACTATTGTCACTCGGCTCATCGGCGTGGTCTAAGACGTGGAGTGATGACAGCCTTGGGATGACGGGACGGGGGGCCACCAGGGCCAAAAAAGAAGCCGGTAGAAAACAATGGCTTGCTTGTCTCCCGCCCCCGCGATTGGTAATGTAGCGTGCACATTGTTCGGATGACACGGAGAAACATATACACGCTCGCAACTACAGAACAGGGCTTCTTTGGGCCGTGGCACGACTACCACTGCCGCACAGCACCACCGCATTCCTCCACACCGTGCCTCGGTCCACCGGCTTTTCAGTTTGGTGGGTAACGGGCCTTATCGATAAGCCGAACACCCCATCATTCCCCAAAGCTAGCTGCCGAAACCAGCCTAGGAACCCTCTACAAGACAAAGACAACCCATGTCTGCCGAATTAATGGATTGATTTAGCTGCCCCTCCATCCCGCTGTCAAGCACCCTTTGACGTATGCCCCCGAACCCCATTTCCCCCTTTCGTCTTATTCCCCGAACTTCTTCTCCTTCTTCCTTTTCTTCTTCCTCTTCTTCCTGAACTCTTCACATTGCTTCTGTACTCTTGTCGCCTGCGAATTGGTTTGCGCATTCCCTCTTCCCCCCCCGCCAGCGCCAGCCGCCAACAGTCTGGCCCCTTTGCGCGCACCGGCCCATGCTCACGCTCATCTGATCATCACCTGCCGTCGTACCCCGACTCGACTGCTCTGTCTCCCGCGGGAAGAAGGAAGGAAAAAAAAAAAAAAAAAAGGCCATGACGCCCGCCTCGGACCACGAAGATGTCGCGCATCCGGCGACGGCCGCCGCGCACGACTTGCAATCGCAGGGGCCGGCGGCCGAGGGAGACGTGCAGCAGTCACCGCTGAAGCGACGTCTGCGCACGATGACGTCGACCGAGGAAATTGACAGCACGATTCACCGCCCCGGCAGCGTCAAGATCAACTTCCAGGGCGCCTTCATCGTCGACCCGGACACCGCCACGCCTGCTTCCGCCGGCGGCGCAGCCAACGGCAATGGGCGGGTCAGCCCGACGCATCCAGAGACGAGCGATATTCGACTCCCTAACCACACGGCCGTTGTGAGCCACATTGCGATTGATGTATGTATTGCGACGGCGCCCACGGCGTGGGGCACTGACAAAGAGCGTGGGGGAACGTTTGGGGTGGCATGGGGTCACTTGAAGGGTGTGGGATGTGTTTTATGAATTTTTTTTTTTTTCGGAGGGGGGAGCAATTGTGAGAGAGAGACACGGGGCTGACGTTTGGTGCAATTGCAGATTGGCGGCTCGCTGGCGAAGCTCGTCTACTTTTCGCGCGAGGTGGGCTCGACCGACCCCGGTGGCCGGCTCAATTTCCAGAGCTTCGAGACGGACCGCATCGACGACTGCGTAGAGTTTATGCGCCACCTGCGCGACAACCAGCTGACGCTCAACGGCTCCAAGCCCGGCGAGCTCTGCGTCATGGCCACCGGCGGTGGCGCATACAAGTTCTACGACAAGATCCGCGAGGCGCTGGGCGTCGACGTTTTGCGCGAGGAGGAAATGGAGTGTCTCATCATTGGTAAACTGTCTGGTGCTCTGCCCCTGTGCGCACACAAGCTAACACGGCTACGTCACGCAGGTCTCGATTTCTTCATCACCGAGATCCCCCGCGAAGTTTTTACCTACTCCGAGTCGGATCCGATGCAATTCGTTGCGCCGTCCGAAAACATCTACCCGTACCTGCTCGTGAACATTGGCTCTGGTGTATCATTCCTCAAGGTCACAGGCCCGCGCTCGCACCAGCGAGTCGGTGGTACCTCGCTTGGTGGTGGTACCCTCTGGGGCCTGCTGTCGATGTTGACGGGCGCGCGTACGTTCGACGACATGTTGGAAATGGCAGCGCACGGAGACAATTCAAAGGTTGACATGTTGGTTGGTGATATTTACGGTACCGACTACGATAAGATTGGCCTCAAGAGCACCGCAATCGCCTCGTCGTTTGGTAAGGTGTTTCGGATGAAGCGCGCGGCCGAGTCTGCAGCTGAGGACTCTCCCGTGCCCCGCGAATCCGAAGCCTTCTCTGCCCCCGACGTTTCTCGATCTCTGCTTTACGCCATTTCCAACAACATTGGGCAAATCGCCTACCTACAGTCTCAAATCCACAACCTATCCAACATTTACTTTGGCGGTTCTTTTATTCGAGGACACCGCCAAACAATGAACACGCTCAGCTACGCCATCAAGTTCTGGAGTAAGGGCGAAAAGCAGGCATACTTTTTGAGACACGAGGGTTACCTCGGCTCCGTGGGTGCCTTCCTCAAGCGACAGCCACACAACTGGGGCCGAAGAGGAAGCCTGGAGGGCATGGATGATGCGGCCGAATGGAGGAAGAATCTGCGCCAACAGGAGGGGGCCGGAGCGAGTGCGAAGTAAGAGGGGGGAGAAGCACAGCTTTCTGTGTGGGACACGAGAGGGGGTTGCGAGGTTACGCGAAAGCGGAGACTGGCGGGAGGTCGGCCCAAAAAACCTCGCATTCAAAGCAACGCCATCGGCCGAGGGCTATATTCGGAGAATGGCCATGGAGCACGGCATTTTCGCGTGGCGGGCGGTTGCGCGCAACTCACTGGCGTGTCATTGGACCAAGTGGTTGAGCGCCCTTTCGGACGAAAGCACAGCATTATCACCGCCATGACGCACCGCATAGCACAGCGCGAATCGCAGGAGGGAAGAGGGAACAAGAGGCGATGGCCAATGGATTGGACTAATTTAGCGGAGGGATTGTAACATACCCAACAGCCGGATGTCTGCTGTACTGTAACAACGGGGGGGTCACGAGAGGTGCCCTTCTTACGAATTGGATTTGAAATCGTCCGTCACTCGCTCTGGGCGCCGGGGTGTTTTTGAGTATTTATTTTATTTTACTCTTTTTTTCTCTCTTCTGGACCCTACTCCGAATCTGCATCTCGCCTCATTTCAATATGCTGTGCTCACTCTTCGGTGATATTGATGAGGAAGTGCAACACAAACATTGCACAGTTTGGAGGGGAGTTTTGTCCATATTTGAGCCACTTCGTCCCTTCTTTTTTTTCCCTTCATCCCTCCTTGACTTGTAAAATGTCACGCAGATTTTATTCTAGAATATTTCCAAACCGAAAGTCGGGCTAACAACCATGATGAACGGCATCGCCGAATTAGAGGGTAGCCCCGGGTTCTCGGGCGACGGCCCGGCGGCGCCCCGGTCGACCGCCTTCGGCCACCACGCGGCCGCTCGGCATTGTTCCCCTGCTACCGATCCGCTTCAGCGCCCGCGGTTCAGCAGCTGTGGCGCTTGTCAGCCTCATGGCCACGGGGACTGCGATTGCGACTGCGGAGCACTCTGCTGGCTTCGGGAAGAAGGCTACTTTGAGCCGGACGAGGAGTGGGAGGTGGCTGATGACTACCACTTGTCCACCTGGCGCGGAGCGAATCCGTACGATGCGCCACAGGTACGTTGTAATATTGATGTGCTTCGCTTTGATGTTCTACTCACACTTATATCCAGCATTATCATGTACACAGCATCGGGCCATCCTGTGAGTGTGGCAACTACCACGCCCCGCGATGCAGCCATGGTGCGTCGGGCATGCCAGACGGACTGCTTTATCAGAATGTAATCAACGCTCCAGGGCCATCCAGCACTCGTTTCACGCGCCCACAGGACCAGTACCACCACCACCATCACTATCATCAACACCAGCACCAGCACCAGCACCAGGCCGAGCGGCGGGGAGGGCTGCTGCGCTTCATGGCAGACACAGTGGACCACGTCCGACAAAGAAGCCACTCCCGCAACGGCGAGCGCGACAGCGGAACAGGCGGCGCCATGATGAGCGGTGCCTTGATGAACCACGAGCCGGGATGCAATGTGAATGGCAATGTCGCCATCTGCGGGACGGTCTGCGCGTGCGACGACATGAGGGAGGGGAGACGGGACGAGGTTCGCAGGGGAGGGCTGAGGAGGGACAGCGATGGACGGCGAAGACGTTCAGGGGTCCGGAGAGTCAGGTTTAGTGAGTGATGATGATGTTGCTGGGCGCCAATGGCTTGATTGTTGCTGTCACGAGGCACTTGGGCTACAGAATCATGACGGCAAGCAATGAGGCCATGTCATGATGATTGTACCAACTTACGCATAAACATGCCGCAAGACGAATACCAAGTTCAAATAACCCATTGAACGAATCTCTCAAAAATAAACCAAAAAAAAGACACCATCATTCTCATCATGATGTGGGAAATCCATCCAAACGTCAAAAAGAAGGGTCTGGCCGGGGATTGAACCCGGGACCTCTCGCAAGCTATGCTGTAGGGTTTTCCCTAAGCGAGAATCATACCACTAGACCACCAGACCGAGCAGGCAGATCAGACGATCCGACTTGTGGTTGTTGTTGGGGAACGGAGTCATATTGTAGATTATAAACATGGGGCGCATGCTTGTTCTGACTCATTTTTGGCTCAATTTCTGTGTGTGGGTTTTGTGGGCGGTGTGGGAATCGCTGCTTTTTTTCTCTAAAAGTGGAACCTAGCGCAAAGGCGCAGGTACCATGGCGTTCGAGTGGGGCACGAGAGGCAAGGACTTAGGTGGTTGCCGCATGCGGCAATTCTGTGGCTGTGTGTGCTGTAATGTGAGTGTGAAAGCGGGAGCGGGGAAGAGAGAGAGAGATGGAGAGAGAGGGGAAGGGAATGGATCATGTACATGTAAAAGGGAGAGAAATTGGAGCAAAGGCGGAGAGCAACCCCTCAGGCAGAAAGGCCAAGGCTATTGGCAAATAGGCGTGCATTTGGGGGCCATGTATAGCTTAGGTGCGTGTGCAAGACAAAAAGGCTAGCCCAGGAACGAACAGCCTGTCTGGATGAGCTACCTGTGTGCATGCTCCTCCTGGACATGTAGCATTGCAATTGGCCAACCTCAAGACGAAATTTTGTTGGCACCTATAATCAATATATATTTTAATTTGTTGAAAGCACTGCTCCGTCGACACTCTGTCCTCCATTATAACGTAGATTGGTTCCAAGTACATGGCAAGTCATCGACATCAGCCACCAATGGCACAGAACTACACCTGTATGGGAATATGTAGCTTTCACAACACCACTCGACCGCACTTTCAAAATGAAATAAATAAACCATGTTTTTTTTAAGGAAGGATTTTATTTTTACTTTATATTCATTTAGTCGTCTTGGAGCACGTGCCAAAATGCAACCATCTCCAGGTCAATACTCCAAATCGTGCCATCTCAACCAACTTAGTTTGATCCCTGTCCGACATCAGGACCCTGCTTGATGCCCTGGCTAGATCCGCCGCTCGCATTCGTACCGGGGATACCGGCACCCTGCTCGTTCATGCCCTCGGGAAGGTCTGCCGTCTTGTCGGCGCGGGGCACATGGCTTGACTATGAGGCAGGAAACGGGCATTAGCAACTTGTCATGTAAGCGCCGATATTGGATGGTATTTAAACTCACATCAACGGGATCAGAGCCGTGGATAATGTCGTGCTTGGCCTCCTCAAAGGGGCCGTTGTTGGAAGAACCGTCTCCGTTGCGAGGCATGATGAGATATGTATAACGGATTGAACGAGCTTGGATGTGAATTGCTTTGGTTTGGTCTGAAGTGAGATAAAATTTAAGTCAACTCGTGGCAAGTGAAGACTCGCCTTTAAATAGGTAAGTAATATGGATTACAATGGGATTGTCTGTGCTGCATTCAGGTTATGTTGAAGTCGTCGACGTCATATCATCATCAACGTCATGATGCTGTGGAGAAAGCCTCAACACTGCACCGCAGCCAGCACGGTGGCATTTGGATCGACATGCGGCTCACCTAAACACATCATTGTTCGCTCTCATGCAAGCCCACATGTCAGTCTGCTTCGATAAATTACAATGGGAGAATAAATTACAATACTGTGCATTTATAGTCAGTGAAGGCTACTGGCGTTTGTACCATCTTCAATTTTTAAAATAAGCATTACTTGCGTTACAAGGTAAAAATAAAACCTGGGGCTCATCTGTTGCTTTCCCTGCAGCCGTCCGTTCTTGGAAGGATGATCGACCTGCTGCATCCTTGAATCAATGACAAATCAGATCCGGCTAATGTGGCAAGATGAAATCAAAATAAATTGCTAGCTTTTGTTTCTTACTCATACTGAATACTGAGAATTGTTAATCATCCCTGTGCATGACCGTCCTTTGTCAATATCCCGCTACCCCTGGGATCTATCACACTTGTCTGTTGCCAGCATAAACCATCCTACACTGTAGTAATTGCACACTCCCCAACTCTCCGCGGCCAATGCTACCGGCCTTGATGTGAAAGGGACAAGGAAATAAAGCAAATGTACAACATGAAGAGCCAATCTCAATCTTCAAAGTCACCTCCGCGTTCGCCGTTTCCATGAAATGGTTTAGGCCTTGGCAGGGCGTCCGCGGCGGCGGGGCTTCGGGGCGGGCTTCTCTTCCTCAGCAGCTGGTTCCTCTTCCTCGGGAGTGGGCTCCTTCTTTGCCGAAGCTCGACGTCCGCGCTTAGCTGGAGCCGCAGCTGGCTCCTCGGCCTCCTTTTCCTCCTGAGCCAGTTTGGTAGAGGAGCGGCGTCCCCTCTTAGCAGGAGCCGGCTTCTCATCCTCAACTTCGTCCTTGGCCTTGGGAGTCGAGACCTTTCGGCCTCTCTTTGCGGGGGTTGTCGCCTCCTCCTCGTCTTCATCCTGCGGCAACTTGGTTGAGGATCTGCGCCCCTTCTTGGCCGGAGCCTGCTCCTCAGCCTCATTTTCATCCCGGGTCAGCTTGGTCGAGGACCTGCGTCCCCTCTTAGCGGGAGCTGGTTCCTCAGCCTCGGACTCAGTCTCAGCCTCATCCTGGACCTTCTTGGCAGCTGGCTTACGTCCCCGCTTGGCTGGTGCAGCTGGCTCCTCCTTTTCTTCCTTGGCCTCGGGAGCAGGCTTGGGAGCAGCCTTGCGACCACGAGCAGGCTTTGCTGGGGCAGGCTTCTCCTCGTCCTCGTCCTCGCCCTCTTCAACCTTGGCAGCCTTAGTAGCCTTGGTGGGCTTGGTAGAAGTCTTCTTGGCCTTCTTGGGCTCGGGCTCATCATCCTCATCATCAGCAGCCTTCTTTCGGCCACGCTTGGCCTTCTTGGGAGTGGGATCATCACCACCAGCGGCCTAGATGGTCAGCGGCGGCATCCAAAGAAAAGCATAAGAAACACTTACAGCGGCTTCGGCCTCGGCCTTCTTCCTCTTCTGGACAGCGGTGAGATGGATACCCTTCTCACCGAGAACGTTCTTCTCGGGATCCTAGTATTATTAGCGACTGAAAGAAAGAGATTCAAAGCCACAACACTTACGCCATTGAAATCCTCAGGGTCAATGAAGCCTTGGTTCACACAGCGGCGAACCTTCTCCTGAACCTCAGCGTTGCCGCTGAATCGTGTCAGTTTGTTTCATTCGGAAGCAGAAGAAGCGTTTTTGGCAACGTACCTCAGTTCATCAAAGCCATCGATGGCATCGCAATCATAAGTGCCATCGCCCTGGGCGCAAAGCTCACGGATGTTGGCAAGCTGTTGACCTGACACGCATCCCCTAGAAGAGACCGGTGAGCGGTGCGGGCAGACGCGTGAGATTTCAGGGTGAGTTCTTACCAGTGCTTCCACGACCAGCTTCCATGCTCGTTGATTTCGACCCAGCTGCCCAGGCGAATGGTTCCCTTGGTGATTTTCTCGGCGCGCTTCTTGCACTCCGTGTCCTTGCAACCTGCGCGGTTGTTGGGCGAGACCTCTAGTGTGGGTCGTCAGTGATCGGTCCTGTGGCTTGTTCCCGCGACGCCGGCATTGCAAACGCGGACGGCGGTAGCCATGACGACAAAATCAACAACTTACCGATACGGTACTGCGGCATCTTGACGGCGCGGTAAAGGCTGGCGCACTGGAAAAATTTGGCAGAGGAGAGTGTGTGATGGGGGAAATGAGAAGAAGCGAAATCTCGGCTGCGAAGGCGCGACGTTTGCTGGCGGCTCTTGGGTGGATGATTTTGCGTTGGCGCCCCCCGTTAGGTCGGGCTCTGTGCAGTCCTGCTAGGAGGAAGGAATGGCAGAAAAATCGACTCGCTCCTCCAAAAATCTTAAACTCGTGGTGATAAAGGAGACACGAAAAATAAAAATAAAAGGCCCGACGAGCTTTTGCGATGAAGACGGCAATTTTCAAATCAGGCAGAACAGAGCATGAAGGAGGTGAGGGAAGGTGAGGTGAAAATGGATGGGTGGGAGAAAGTGGGCAGGAGCCAACATCCCTCTTTCAAGAAAAGTGCTGGCCCGCGCGCCCAGGCACTGGTGCAGGTGCAGGCAGGTGCGGGCGGGTGCAGACGCAGGCGCAGACGCGTCGCTGCTAAGTTGCGAGGTGCAGCGGACGCCCGTTAGGCCTGGCAGCTGGCAGTGCGGTCAGGCCGTTACACAACCACCGTTAACCACAACCCATGCAATTCGCTTGTTTTCTGGCGCAATCAACTGGCCCAGCAAACACATGCAGCCATCCGCTTGATAATTTAACAACAAATGAGCAATCGATTCTGCCTCCATCGGCGTTTTGTCCTTACTCGAGCCATCTCCTCGATATTATTCCGTGCATTCTTCCCACACCCCCCGACGCCCCCCCGCCCGCCAAAGAAGAAAAAACAAAGAAATACACAAAGCCAGCCTCCCAACCCCCTCCTCTTAGAAAAACCAGCCATCCCAGCTTGATGATCCCCGTCCGCTCAATCCCACCTTCATGCAGAGACATCACAAAAATGGACACCACCCAATATACATTGCTGCCAGGTTTCTCGGATCGACCGCTTGTTTGATCAGCTCCTCCACCTGTCCCTCAACTCCCAGCGGGATGCTCTCATTAGGAAGCAATCCCTTTACCTTCCGCTTGATGCTGTCCACTACGCTTTGTGGTTGCAGCTTGACAACTCCGTCTCCGCGGCGATTTGTTCGCTTCTCCTTTTGAAGGTCTAGCGTTGGGTCGTAGATGAATGCCTCTAGAATGGTCATGAGCGTTTCCTCTTGCTGTCGGAGGATGCTCAGCGTCAGCTCGCAGGACTTGCGGAATGGCCCTTCAACGCCGTAGATGCCCATCGCCGCCACCATGTTGTGCGTGAGTCTAAAAGGAACACGTTCTGGCTTGGCGAATGTAAGACCTTTGTCAAATAGGCAGTTGAAATCGACGTGGAAAACCCCGCCATTGCCTTCCTCCAGGTTCACATTCTCACCATGCCGGTCGCCTAATCCTAGGATTGTGCCCACCATGGACATGACGGCACAGGAGCGTGTATATCTCAAACGCGCCCCGAACCACGCAGACGGGTTTGGGAACTGCTGCGTAAACCAAAGCTGGAGCAACGGTGGGAATCTTCCCAACACTTCATCCGTGAAAATCCTCGTTTTGCCATCGGACAAGCATGCCTCATCCATCAACTGCTTGAGCGTGTTGTAGTCTGGGTAAATCTTGCGAGAGGAGTACAGCCCTAGAAGAATATCCCGCATTGTTTTGATACCTGGGACCCATTCAATGATACCGCACTCTTCGTTCAGAGGGGTTACTGCGTATGTCCGGATGTACAGCTGCCTTCGACTTGATTCTGCATCACGCTTTAATGATCTGTTGATCAGGCCGTTGAACTCCATGAGTCGCTGATCCGTTCGAAGATCATCCTTAGGCTTGATTAAAAGCATGTATGTCTCTCCGTCGCTGCCTCTGGCTTTGAGACGTCTTGGCTTTGCCAGAGAGCTCAGGACCAAAACGTCGTCCAGGAAGCACTCAATGGTCACCACGTCTCTGGAAAAGGCTTTGTGCTTCTTGACATATTCCGAGACGACCGGAAGCGTTGCCGTCAAGGACCCTTCTACAGGCACCACCAACGGACATGGTGTGCACTTGTGGTTGAATCGCAGATCTTTTGTCAAGCTAGCATGCACCGTCTTGTTGCCGTGAAAGTCGCCATTCGTGCATGCTAGGAGCAGCTGTTCCGCCAGCTTTTCCCCCATACGCAAAAGGTATTTGAGATCATATGATGTCCCTTCCACTTTTCGCGAAACGTTCCTCAACGTTTGGAGGATTTGTGTACCGCGAGCCTTGCGCTCCGACACTTGTCTCGTCGTCATGATGCCGATGAGGCTCCAAAGGGCCTGTCGAGGATGTGCCTCGACAACCTTGACAATGATATGTGTGAGCCGATCGAACACATTCGTATTTTGATGCGCAATTCGCGCCACAATCTGAGGTAAGGCAGTATAAAATATATATGCGGGTAGCCGATGAATATACTTGTCCAGGAAGCCATGCAAAAGGTTGAGTTGCTCGACCCTTCTTCGATGAAGTTCGCGTGATAGAGATACTTTGCCCTCAGGGGCCTTATCGACCTGCGCCCCGAGGTCCAACCACAAAGTTAGAATCCTGGGAAGAGTTTGGTACAGGTATTTCGTTCCAGAGTTCAGTGATCGAACATAATTTTCGATGACCAACCTCGCAATCTCGCCAGTAACAAAATTGTCGCTTTGGTCATCTACTTTGAGTGGTTTCTCAGACTCTAGAATCTTTTTGTAATGTCTGCCCAGGTAATAGTGTCCTTTCTCCCATGTCGAGTAAGTCTTTGGTGGTTGTTGATATTTCTCCCGCAACGCACCCGCATGGGTCTGTCCTGCATTATCAAGCCACTTAGCCAAGAGCAACTGTGCTCTAGCCGTCAACAGCTTCTGTTGCGGATTTAACTTTGTTGAGTTCGTGCTTGTTGCCGTTCCAGTTTGGGTCATAAATTTGTTTCCCTGAATGGCGCCCTGAAGCATCTGGATCGCTTTGCGGTGCTGATCCTCCCTCCAAAGCAGCTTTGCATTCTCGATGGTTGCAGCGTCATCACCAAGCCGAGAAGCATGTACAACGGCATTAAAAGATTGACGGAGAGAATTTGCTTTCCTCGCCAATCGTGCACTGGATAGCCATAGTCCTGATATGTCCACGTTTGTGAATGTCGGCCTGTTTTTAACTGATTAGTGTGTAGCTTAACATGGCTTTGAAGGCAATAGAGATTTACCGGGCAAGTTCCATGGCCGCTCGGCGGATACCCAAAATGTACTGCTTATCTTCGACGTATGCGCCTACCACTTCTAACCGCCTATCGAGAAGAGCCATGGTTTTTTGATGGGATGGTTCATTCTCGGATTTGGATGTGAAAATTATCTCCAGGTCGGTTAGGATATGGCACTTGAGTAAGTGATCGTGACAGGCCTGGAGTGAGGCAGTTGCAGAAGTGTTCATTGCTGATGAAATGGTATCCCTCATATCTCGGATTGTTCTCAAGAACTCGTCAGAATCGGGGTTTCTGTGTAGATTGTCAAAAATAGTTGCTAGTGATACGTTGAAATCTTGAATGGCATCTCCGTTGAATCTTTTTGTGAACTTGGAGAGGCTGGGCCATCTACTTGTGACCCATGCCGCTTCTACAGCAAAAGGGATGATTCTGTTATCCGCGAAACAATCTGGCCGCATGCCTTCGATATGATTCAAAAGTACATCTGAAGGGGTAAGCGTTGAGCAAAATGACAACAAAAGTAACATCAACTTACCATGCTGGCCCGACTGTTTGAGGCAGTGGAGTAAATCGACCTTGGCATCGATATTGTCTGGACTCTCGGCAAGCTTCATCTCGTACCAACTCTGCACAGAGGCCCAACGCCCGGCCTTCCTTTGGCTCAGAACCTGCTGGTTAATGTCAAGAACTGGTAGATGAGAAGATATTCCGTCTAAGCCATCAGGCTCGTCGATATGGGCGTAAATGTCCTGAAGCCTCTCGAGAAGACGAGTGCGATCGCCGGGTTCTCTCTTCCGCTGTTCCATCTTTTGAGCGTGCTGCTCCAGATGGAACAGAGCGCGGGAATACTCATCACAGTCGATGGCTCTTTGTGAAATGAGCTCAGCAGGTATCGAGTCCAAGGTTCGTTGAATGTATGCCAGCTTGGTCTTGTCCTTTTCATTGAGACGACCAGCCGATCGCTTGGCTTGCATCCACCTGAGCGAGTAGTCTACCACTCGAAAAGCGGCCTGATGGCAATTAGTACGCGGCTAGGCATGGGATTGTACAACCTACTTGGCAAAAGTGTTTCATCTCTTCTCGTTCCTGATAAGACGCATTCTCCGCTGGTTGGTGCTTTAGAATGCCAAGCAATTCGGCGATGATGTCGGCCCTTTCTTCTTCGGTACTCCGGTCGCCCAAGAGGACATGCATTACCAAGTAAGGCAGAATAAATTCTGCGGTTGAGATATCCTTGACGCGGATAAGGCGGGAGAGAGGTGCGAATATCATATCGCCGCCACTGTTTTGCCCTTTTCGTAGAAGGTCTACAACTAGCGATTTGAGCCAGTTTCCATATAGCCGTCCGGGACGAAAGATGGGATACTCGACTGTGGTCGCAGTCATGGGAGCTACCAAATACCTTGAGGTAAGGAAAGGTGTCAACACCTCACGGGTGTGTTCTGGGATGGCCATCCATTTCTGGTAAACCTCGTTACCGCCGACTAGTCCAGTGTTTTGGATGGCACATGATGCCCTGATGTCTGACTTTTCCAAAAGTTCTTGCATAGCAAATGACAAAAACCCTTGGAGTCTAACGTCTGTCGTAGACAGAAAAGAAGGCACGAGAACCTCTTGGAGCAGGAAGATGACAAAGTCCGTCACTTCCTCGCCCTTCTCAAAGTTGTTCAAGACAACAATAGATCGCTGCTCTCTCACAGTCTCAACCTTGTTGGAATCCAGGCAACCAATGAGGCCCATAGCCTCTGTGCAAAGACGAGCAATATCGGCCTGAACATTATGGTATTTGCATGCACAGTCCAATAAAGCTCTCATGAGTTTTGCAATCGCACTGTCTGGTTGTTGGCCGATAGTGGAGGTATGCAGTGCACCTTGGTTTACTTGTAGGTATTGCACCAATTCGGTCAAGGCCTGGAGAACGACCCCAGAGTTTTCATGGCATACCCTTTTCGCAAAAACTTCCAAGGCCTCCTCCACAAGTAATGTTGGTCGCATGGCTTTTAATCGGGACTCCACTTCCTTTAGCCCGTCAAGATGCTTGAGGGACGGTAGCTTGGTGATGTACTTTAACACAACAGTTTCATAATGATCTAACACAAAGATCAACATCTGTTTTGCCGTAGACGAAGCATCTGGGCTGAAAGAAGTCCAGTATCGGTCTACGATAAAGAAAGTGGTTTCAAGCAGCGCTTCAACATCATCCTCGTCGAGGTGAGTGAGCATCGCTGACCAACTGGACAAGCTTGCATCTCGGAGTTCATCTTGAGATAGAGCGAATAAAAGACATGCGGACATCTAGGCTCAAATTAGCAATAGAACCAGGACCTGAATGCACCAATAAAAGCATACCTGAGGGCGTGCAATCCTTGCGTAGTCTTTGCCTAGCCTAATCATTTCCCCCATCGCGTTAATGCATCGGCGCTGCTCTTGAGGAGGAGGAGTGACAGTGGAGTCGTTCAGAACGTCTGTAAGTCGAGCCATAAGTCCCAGGATGTTCGACTGAAGAAAACGGCCAATCACGCTTCCTTTTTTTGGCTTCTCTTTGTTTGCAATCTGCATCATTAGGGCCACCGTGTGAAGAGCTTTACGTATCTACAGTTTTGTTAGAATCTGGCGAGGGTTGGGCGGGGCTATAGTTACTATTGGCTTTTTGGACTCATCTGCCTCGGCGGATGCTTTGAGCAACTCCATGGCAATGAGGACTGGTTCGGTTTGAACGAGCTCGATAAGTTGCATCGAATGGAACCTCTCAGAGATGGTATCTAAGCGCGATTTTGTAAATCCCTCCATATCATCAGCGTCCTGTACAAGAAGCAAGGCCAAGATAGCAGCAAGATTTGGGCCGTCGATCAATGGCGCAACGCAATCTTCCTCTCCCCGAGCCCCCGCGATTCTCTGAATCACATCGACTCGCTTATCCAGGACAAGCCATGGCAATGCATGGGCCTGAACAGTAGTCAAGAGCTCAGTCATGCTCATCCTCAACAACTCTGCAATCGCTCGACTCATTTGCGGACGGTGAATCATGTCTTTGATGGCCATATACGCAAGACTTGGCCAAAATGGCTCGAATAGACGACGTGGAATAACCTGCCTCGAATCAGCAAGATTGAGGAGTTCATTGAATGCAAAGGCAGACACAATGTTGTTGCTGCTCCCAAGATACTCGAGAAGTTTGATCAAGACTAGATTGAGTTCATCTTCCGAAACAACCCTACCCAGCTGGCCCCAAGCCATTACGCAGCTCTCAACCAGGTTTGGTTGGTTCTTCTCTGATATTGATCGAAGGAATGCAATTGAATTCTTTCTGTTGCGTTGGACCACATCGTGGTCAAGGAAGGATCGTGGCCTGTCTAGCGAAAATATCGCCAACAGCCTCCCTGCCGCAATCCTAAGTTCTCTAACAGAACTGCTCAAAGACTGAAGACACCATTGCCCGAGGCTAGATGTTTCTAAATCTAATATCTCGGGCTGGTCGTCGGAATGTAGAAGAAGTCTCCGCAAAGCCAACATGGCTGCTACTCTCGTCCGTCGAGATTCGGCCAGCTCAGGCAAACGAACCATTTTTTCAAAAATGGCTTGGACTTGGAGACAGGAAGAAGATGCTTTAGCAAACGGTCGATCTTCCTTAGTTCCTACGTCGCAAATTTGACATCGGAACTTCTTCACTGTTTGAATGGGCGCATCGATTCCGTCTAGTTCGATGTTGGCGGTGCAGCATGTTCGAGATAGAAGCTCAACCGCAAGACACTGATTAGATTCATCGGTACGTGGTATGACGTCCCTGATTGGCGATTAGCTAGAAAAGGATAAATGCCGGCTTGATTGCTTACAGGAACTCTTGCTCAGAGAGGGCAAGATCCTGATTCGGATTGATTGGAATGCTTAGGCACTGCCTGATCAGGTTCGCCACGGAGACGTGGCCTTGGGACGATTCAATCTTCCGCCTCTTCACCTGTCCAGAAGCAGCGGTCTCTGGATCTTCGTAGGACAAGGAGAGAGACTCAATGGCGTTGCGAATTTGCTCATCCTGAAAAGTTGATGGGTGGATATTCGCCTTTAGAGTCTCGGGGAAGGATGGAGAAGTGACATGTCTTAGAGTTTGTGTTGATCTCTGCTTGTGTTAGCGCACGCTCCACAATTGACTGAAGGAATCATACCCAGATATCGGTATCTTCTGACAAAGTTGGATATAGAACCAAGGTCTTGTCTGCTAACTTGGAGGCTGCAAGTCGACTGAGAGATCGATCATGAATGGAAGCTTGTGCGATCGCAGCTACTGCTGCACAGTAGATACGTTGCTCTTCTTGCGAAGCGGTATCCCGGAGAGGCGTCTCATCTGGGCTGGAAACCACATCACTGCATAGTAGGACAAGCAGAGTGACTGCCTTTCTCAGAAGGACAGGAAGTGCGGAAGTGTTTGCGGACAAAGCCTTTACAACTTTCAGTGTTGTCTGGACAGTGTGTATGGACGAGCTCGGCGAGACAGAGTTCCAACGTCGCTGAATGGTTCGTACATCAACCAATGTATCTAGAAGCCATATCGCACTCTCAGAGAACGATGTGATTATTTGAAACCCGGCATCTGAAGAGAGCAACGGGTAAAACAAAATATTGCTCAAGCTCTTGATTTGTTGGGTAGCCTGTGAAGGACGCTCGATGTGGTACGTGAGTTGGCTCGAAGGAAGTCGATCGCCCAGAATTCGTTCCAGAGTATAGACCGGCGGGAGAGGTAGAAATATGGGGGAATCATCGTAGGTGAGAGCAGTAGAGGGGTTCTGAAGATGGCCAATGATGCCTGGTTCCTATTAGCCCGGTCTGATTGACCCTGGGTAGTCTACTTACTCGACATTGTTGTTCGCAGGTAGAGCAGCAGCTCGGGGGCCAGGTCCCATAGTGATGACGTTTGCGTTACGACGAGGAGGAAATATTGCAGCAAATTTTCAAGCCCTTCAACAAGATCCATGCACTTGGGTTGCCCTAAGAGTCTGAGCAATTGAGGAAGAAGCCATATCCACAGGGGCTCTTGTCCACGAAACAAGAATTCTTGGGTGGTAGGCTTATACGTAAGAACCTCCGGGGTCTCTTTGATCACGAATTTGAAGAAATTGATGGCTTTGAGCCCTTCCACCCGCACGTGGGCCTGGTCGAGGAAAGGGTCATCGAATTTGATGCCCTCAAGAACCACCCGTGAATAGACATAAATGAGCATATGGTTATGCTCAACCCGCTCAACTGGGGACTTGAGGAGCGATGGGTCATCTTTGACACGCTGTATCACTGTAAAGAGGCCCTTGAGCTGAGTCTCCTCGTCAGACTTGGAGGACTTGGTGGATGCGGAGATGTTCTCCACCAACTGCGCTGCCAAGGTCGACGGAGGAGGACCGGACATGGCGGTCTTGTTGAAATAGTCGCCGGCCATGGCGCATGCAACATCCTGCGATTTTCTCGCAGGCTGACTCCGACAGCTGGTGCTAGGCTGGAGCTATGACGGCGAGGGTGACGAGACGAGACGCGACAGCATGCGGGGCATAACGCGGAATCACGTGACTGATCCAAATTTCGATTTATCCAATGTACAACGCCGTATGCTCCGCACATGCTCCCTGCATGCTTTTAGCAGATGCATGTTGCGCTATATGCTACCGGTATTATCCACAACGCCAATATCACAAATATATTCTCCAAACACAGTTCAAGACTCGTTCTGTTTCCCAATGTACAATCACATCTCATTTACCAACTTGATATCTCTATTCATACCGAACAGTGATGGCATCGTGTGTTATACCTGTAGGTCGAGTGTTAAGACAGAATCCGACAAAATAATGACACTGGGGTTCGACTTACCTCCAAGCTTGATACTGTAGGTGATGTTGGCCGATCCGTACCTAGCCTCAATGGTTCCCTTCATGCAGTAGTATCGGTGCCAACCCATTCGCCTCTTCTTGGCTGTACGGAATACCGATGCGGGAATCTTGTTCAGGTTGAGCGACAACGTTCCCACGTGTGTCGTCGAAGATGTAAGATGGACTGGAGGCGCTTTGCCATCGTCATCATTGCTGTAGATGTCGATCTCGGTTTGCGGGGTATGACCTAGCATGACAGGAATATCGCACTGATACTCGATCGATGATGGCTTGTCCTCCGGGTAAGATTCGCCCTAACCTTGGTGAGTGGGTGGCCGATTGCGCAGTGCTGGGATACATACCTTTTGGATAAACCAGCACATTTCGATGACCATCATTTCTTGCTCTTTTTCGGAGAAGAAACTATCGATTATTAGCGCGAACGAATTAAACGAGCCCATTTTTACGTACGCTTCCTTAGGATTATGTCTCAGCATGTCGTACTTGGTTAGCAAGCACGTTCCGTATGAGCGCCTGGCAACACGAGAGGCAACCTCGATTTGCGTCAAGGAGGGAGCATAACGGCTGAGGCCATAAATGGCAGCACCCTTCACTACAGCTGACCAGCCATTCTCCGGCTGGACAACCTCGGTTCCTGGTGGGACAGCCTCTTTGACCTGGGACTTGAGATACCGGCTCTGCCCAAAACCACCGACGAGAACTACTGCGGCGACTTTTCCACCTGCCATTGAGATCTGCTCCTGGATGAGACAGATCACGTCTTTCATGATGGGAGCAAAGATTTTTGTCGTCATGTCTTCTTGCGACATGGTGTATCGGTTGCGCTTCAGCCCGAGACTTGGCTCAACCCTCAGCGTGAGAGGCTCGCCCTTTGGGGTAAAGTACTTCTTGAACTAAGGCGCTGTTAGCTATACCACCTTGGAGAAATCACGGAAACGCGAGAACGTACCGACTCGAATTCAGCCATGGCGGGGACAAGCCTGTCATCGGTCCAGTACTTCTCTCCATGGGTTTGTTTTAAGTGGCGACGGAAGCGCATGTTGAGCATTGACGAGCCACATTTTCCACCGGTGCCTTCGGTCACCTCTTTCACCTCGACCTTGCCAATCTGTGTCACTTCATACGAAATCAAGTCAACCGTGCCGCCACCGGCATCGCAGACGACAAATCTGCGCCCGACCCTCAGAGTGGAGGGGCTCAGGTTTTTGAGTGTGTACAATGCGGCCGCTTCCTGCATGTCGATCAGCGCAATGTCCTTCTCCACCTTTCTTGTCAACATACCGGTTCTGAAATGAGCTGTATTCTTTGATTTCCGCAGAAACCTGCCATTGCGGCAGCCCGCTCTGTAGCGTCTTTTGCCGCATGGGACCAAATTGCCGGCACTGTCACGACAAAGTCCATTGGCGTGGACTTGACGATGCTCGGCCCCAATCGGTTTTCGAGGACACTGATGAAATGCGTGTGGAGGCATTTTAGGTACGTCTTTGTCAAAATTTCTGCCGACTCCCCATCTTTGGGCTTCCCGTTGTCCTCGTCCAATTTCCTGCGCGGCGTTGTTTGGTTAGCTTCGGGCCGCTTCCCCCGGGCTTTTTGGTCACGCACAGCTTGAAATATCTGTTTCTTTTGGCAGACTCGGGGATCTCAAACCCCCACTGCCATCCCGTAGCTACCTTTCGGAGCTCGGTTGGCACCTTGGGGCTGCTCTTCAAAGTGTCGCCGTACGCAGGCCAGGCAGAGATGACATGCTGAACATCGGGCTAAGGCCACTCAGCACACCGACTCCAAGAATTGGCGATGGATTCAACTTACCCGACTTGTGTCCGCCCAGGCGACGCCTGAGTAGGTCGTTCCGAAGTCAATGGATACAACGATTCTGCGCTGCTGGGACATGGCCGCTGCAAAGGTCCTTGGGGTGTCCTTGCTATGACCGTATCATTACCAAGGTGTATCAGCGTGATGGTGGTGGTGGTGGTACTAGGCGGCTAGTACCCGAATTTCAAGTGCGTCAGGCAAGCGCTGACAAAAAGAGGTGGCGGATTACACAAGCTGTGATGTCTGAGCCACTGATGGAACCGAGGGTTGGCCTTAGTCGACTGTCTGGTTGGGACGGCAGAGATCATCAACCCCGGATTAACTGCCATTAGTACCCGATGACCTGGTAGCCGCAACATTAGGCCGGGGCACGATGATTCGACCCGACGGATTATCACACACAAAGGCCTCAAGCATTGGGCGGGAGGAGGTCCAGCAAAGCAGGCTTTCCGGCTGTGGGCTATCACATTTGGAGCACCGTGCATCCCCTGCATCGAGTGCCACTATTCAGGGCCACTCAAATGGCTGGGGTGGAGCATTTTTCGACGTTGCAGCGCTCGGATGCATTAGGCCGCACCCAACTGGCGCCTAATCCTTGGGCACCTGGCATCCAACCACGCCCCTGGGGCTGGCATTTGGGCCTTTGTCAGGCGACCACGACATCCGTTGAGGATGGGTCCAGCACCAAGCCGACGATGTGGCTGGCTCGGGGCCGCGGCAAGCGTAGGCGGTAGCATTTGAGACGGTGGATTATTGCCCCAAAGCGACATCTACGACTCGTTGGAATCAATTGCTGTACAGCGACCGAGCAGTACATCACCCGACTCAGAGGAAAACAGGCGAATAAGGATCATGGATCCCAACGCCGAAGCCGACACCACACCCCAGGGCATGAGCAAAAGCGAGATCAACGGCCACGATGACGAGGCTTCAGTTCAGGAACTCTCATTTGAAAAGGCGGACCTCGAAACCAAGCTCGCCGACGAAGTGAACCTGCGACGCTTCACTGAGAATGTTCTGGACTCACGACAGCGGGAGATTGAGAGCAAAGAATCCCAAACGTATATGATGTCGTCCAAGGTAGAGGCTCTCAAGCGAGAGCTCGCCGAAGCCCAGCACCAACTCGCTGAAGCCCGAAACCAGACGAAAGCCAAGAACAAGCAGCTACAGGAAGCCAGAGAGCAGATTTTCCATCTGCAACCGCGGAGAAACGACATCACCGACTCAGAAGCCCGAGACGCCTACAAAGCACTGTGCAGCAACGTTCAGCGATGGGTCGAAAATAGACTCAAGGGAGTGCTGGACGACCTGGATCACGGGCGCCTGAAACATCGGGCGCCTCCTCCTCAAGCAACGCGCTTTGTTGGATTCCTCAGAGAACCCTCACGGCGATGCCTCACCCTGGACGAGACCGACGAGTACCACGTCGTGGCGGTGATCATGAACTACCTCTGGCTTGTCTTGTTTTCAAAATCCTTCTACATACCCCTGGATGATTCACAAGGTGACGACACAATATTGTGGATCGATGAGCTGGAAAATACAATGTCGAAGCTTTCAAGAGGTATGACTAATTCGGGCTTCGAACGGGGATTACGGATTTTTACTGACCGTTTCAGATGTTGGCCATTGTCGCGAGTGGAGGTGTGAGACGCTCACCGCTCTGACAAACCAACCTATGTTCAAAACCCGACGGGTACGACACCTAGATCTCGTCACCGACGATTTGACAGCCCTCCTTTCCATATTCGCTCCCAAGGCTACCCCGGCGGAGCTTCAAGCTTCCGTCCGGCGCAACATTGTCGACCCGGCGGCGGATCTCGCCCACCGTCTCCACCTCGCACCCAGTATTTACTCGTTAAAGTGGCCGGCCCGCACGGCGCCGACGAGGCTCGAGGTTTATGAGTGCCTCAATCTCGCTAGCGGCGGGATGATTTTGGATCTTGCCAACACCAAGCAGGACTCTCCCTCTCGCCGAGACGTGATATATCTGTTCGACGTCTGCCCTGGCCTCTTCGTCGAGAGGGTCGAGCTCGGCAAGAAGCTCGGACTCAGAGCCATCGCAAAGCCCACAGTCCTTGTCAACAAGGGCAATGGAGAAGTACCGAGGAAACCCACCATGGTCAAGTGGCTGTGGGACTGTGCAGCGTCGGCCCAAGCTCCTGGAAGGGGGTCAGCACCAAGAGCTACTACAAGCGCAAAGAGTAAGCTCGCACACCCCGACGACCTCCCACTCAAGCTCTAATCAATGTACATAGGGTCATCCGTAGGTGCCGCCATGTCGACAGCTGGAATGTCGACGGTGGCAAGGTCAACTACGGGAAAATCAACAACTGGCAGGTCAACCAGGTGACGCACGGTGATGATGGAAAGGAGCATTCACTTGTAGACAAGTTATATATATCATTATACGTTAGAAGGGGAAAGCGATTATTAGGGAACAGTCTTGATATTCTCTTTAATAGAAGAGACGCACCAGAATGATTTAATTAATTCCAAATTCATGAAAAAGAAGAGAAAAAAATCCATGGCCTATAGGGTATATTTAAAGAAATGGTTGGCAATTTACTCTCATCTCAGGCGGGTAATGCTAATGTGGCGATCATCAAGTATGATGACAGGAATGCTTTGCATCCGGCGGGGCGGACGGGGCGGGAGTGGCGGAGGAGTCGGTCCCACATCCGACCTGGCGCGTCTCCTGTCGCTGCTGCTGGGAACTGCAAGCAGGTTTCTTTGAGGACGCTGAAGATTACCTGCAGGCGGACGCTGCTGGAGGTTCCCCGCAGACGAGCGTTGAGGATTTCCCGCAGCGGGAGCGTGCAGGTTGTTCGACGAGGGACGAGGGAGGTTAGGCGCAGAGTGCCTCTGCGCGTTGCCGCCGCCGCCGCCGCTGCCGACGGTGGAACGCTGGGGAGATCGGCTGGCCTTGTGCGACGACGAGGCTGGGGCCTTGCGAGCTGGCGATGGAGTCGCCGACCGCTGGGCTGCGCTTCGCTTGGCTCCCTGAGCAGCCGCAGCAGCGGGCTGTTGTTGCTTTTTCTTCGCGGGCAGGGGACTCGCATCCCTTTTCGCTGAGGCCGACGCCGACGTCGATGCCCCCGATGCTCGACCCCCTCCGGCACCGCTGCCGCCGGCACCACCTCCGGCAGCCGTCTTGCTTGCTGCTGCCTTGGTTGCTGGTGTTTTTGCTTTGCTAGCAGGCTTCTTCTGGTTTGGCGGGACGAATGGGCGAATGCAGTTGCTGATGTAGTCTTCCCCGACGCCCAGGGCCCTTGCGTCGGCGACTCCCAGGTTGATGCGGTTGATGTACTCCTTTTTGGGCTCGCTGTCGGTGATGTAATTGAGGCTGATGTACACGAGGACGTTGCGCTCGTACTGCTTCTCCATCTGCTCATGGTCCGCGCCGCTTGCGCTGGCAAGCTCCCGAACCTTGGCCGGGCCGCCCTGGTCGACGATCCAAGCCGTGGGTCGGCGGTAGAGGGGAGCCTGAGCACGGTGAAGGATGACGGTCATGTACTGCTTGGCATATGCGTTTTTGGAGACGCCCTCGTTAATGTCGAGGCGGGCCTCGTCCTGCTCACCGATCTCGTAGACGAGACCGTCGACCCAGTGGCCCTCGGCCTCGACGACGTTGGCGTACCCTCGCTCATTGATGTGCCAGCGGTGGTTGGGAAGCCTTGCCCAGCCGATGAACTTGCTGTCAGGGCATCGCCGCTTCATCTGGCGGAGGTGGAGGTTGCTCCCGTATGCAAAGTATTGCTTTGTGGGCGGCGGCGGGGGGTCAGCGGCCGGAGTCCGGACCGTGGCCTGCGAAACCATGTTCAGGAAATACCGGAGGCACGAAGCGCCGGACATCCGAGGGTGACGGGGGAGGGGGGCGGTTTTGGAGGTTGGGGACGGCGGGGGTAGAGAGAAAAGAGCAGTCAAGACGAACCCCCAAAAAGGTTCAAGGCTAGCAGTAGCAGGAAGGAGTCAGACTTGGAGAAGCAACGACGTGTGCTAGCTAGGAGGGATTTGTGGACGGGAGAGAAAGCCTCTCGAGCTTGTGTACTTGATGGCTTGCCATGAGGCCACCGCGGGCGCGTAGGATGAGGCGGGAGTGGATGCGCGGCCCCTGCATGCATTGGGCAGCAAGGTGACGCCTTGTACAGCGCTGCGACAGCACCGCCAGGCCGGGTCGGCGACCAATTGGTGGTGTCCACGTCTGGGGCCGGGCGGGCGGGCAGGCAAGGGAGTCATCTGTCACTGGAGCGTCGCTGGAGTCTCACTGGAGCATCGCTGGCCCAGCGCTGCAGCGCTTATGACGCCGGCGCGGTGCTCGTCAACGTTGGGTTGTCCCGTTGGACCCCACCGCCCCCGAGGTGCCCCGCCCCCGGAGACGGTACGAGCCAGTCCACGGAGTCGCCCATGCCCAATATGTAATCTCGGATGTCCGCCCTGGATGACTTGTGACGTTTCCGTTGTCTCTGCTCTCCTGTGCAACGACACGTTGGGAAATTGTACAGGTCAGGTGTCTGGGAGCCACGAGCCGAAGACGCTCGGAAGACGATGCAATTCGTCTCCTTTTCGCCGTTGGCTGACGATTAGTTTACCACCTCCCAAGTTCCTGCCTCGTTATATCTTTCGTTTCACCTTCTTCAACCTCGACAAACTTCAAACACACACACTAGTGACAACACAGTCACACACCACACCCACACTCGCGTACTCATACATATACACACTCGCACTCGATCAACTTGGTCCATCTTTCTTTCTTTTTTTCCCCTCCTTCCTCCGTTTTTCCTCCTCGACTGTCATCAATCAACATGACGAGAGATTACAACTTCGGTGTCGAGATCGAGGCCATCGTGAAGCCCTACGGTGGCGGCGAGGGCTTCACCAATGTCGACTGGTACCGCCAGCTGGCCGGGAAGCTCAGAAACCGTGGCATTGATGCTGTCCACGACGACAATTCTCGATACAGCAAGCACCCAGAGTACTATGGCGGAAAATGGTTCGTCACCCGTGATGGTTCATTGAAGCGACCTCGTCCATACGGTATGTAGAGTTACTTCGCACCCACCCTTGTCACCACTAGCACACGGTTCGTTGCATTTGCTTTTTTTAATGCATCGTTGTGAACCGCCGCCAATCTTTCACCAAAAAAGGAAATACACACTAACACGTTCCCAGTCTGCATGGAAGTTGTCTCTCCCCGCCTCGACACTACCCTGCCTGTGAACACCATCCTGTCCGACTTTTGGGAGGCCATGCGCGTCCACTTCACCCCCCAGTCGGACCTCTCATGCGGTGGCCATGTCCACGTCACTCCCGTGAGCCGCAATAACAAGTTTTCGCTCCGCACTCTCAAGAAAATTGCCTTCGCCACTGTCTACTATGAGCATTTCGTCTCTGACATGCTCCCCCCCGCTCGCCGCGAGAACCAGTACTGCAAGCCCAACAGCCGAAGTGAAGATTCGGGCCTGCGCAAGACACTCGCCACCTGGGGCAGAGACTCCCGATCTCTCGCCATTGTGGCCCATGAGATTCAGGGTTGCCCCGACGAGGTGCAGCTGTACTTCTACATGCAGGGAAACCGCTACGTCCTGTGGAACTTTCAGAACATTTTCCCCAACCCCAAGACTGGGCGGTGTACGGGAACCGTCGAGTTCCGTGGTGGAAACCAGTTCCTCAGTACCAAAGGCACGCTCGGATGGGTCGCTTTCGTGCTGGGGTTCATCACCCTGGCTTCCGAGGAGGTAAGCGAAATCAATGCGTTGTCTTTTTCCACACCGCAACAACGGGTGCTAACTAAGCCTTCCAGAACCTCATCAGCAGGCCCCCACCGTACGTCGACCCTCTCGATCCCGCCTATGAAATGCGCCTCCAGGACTGGTGGAAGCGCATCCGCAGCGCGGCCAAGAAGTCAAAGCTGAGCCGTTACCTGCCCGATGATTACAGGAAGATGCATACCCGATAGATGCATGGTAGTCAACCTGAGATGCCTTCTTCCGATAGAACTGATCGACCAATCAAGAGCCGATTGTAGAGTGTTTGTTTATTTCCATTTTTTTTCTTCTTTCCTTTGTTATGGATCAATGCATATGCATGAACGGGCATTATAGGGGCGTTTGATTTTCCTCAGAAACAGGATTGGGAACATTATAACAAGATACGCAAGTTGGGCCATGTGAACATTACAAACAACAAACAGAACTGCAGAGAGCCGCTAGCCCCAAGAGGGTCATTGACGGACATTCTCAGGTGTGGATTACATTGGATTTTATTTTATCATGTTTTTGCCATTTGGTTGTTTCAAATTTCGATTCGATTCAATTCGTTTCAATACAGATCATGTACAATCAGTTCATTTCATGCCGCAACGCCGGTCCCAGATTTGATCTGCTTCTATTCTTCTTTCGCATCACCTTCTTCAAACAACACGAGGATGGTGCCGGCTTTGCAAATGTCCTGCACAGCCATGTTAGCTAGATGACAAATTTACGACATCATGCTTCGGAACTTACTCCTTCTTTGTGTGCCAACTTCTTGATCACGCCGTCTTGCGGCGATCGAATTACTGTCTCCATCTTCATCGACTCGATACTGAAAGGTCAATTAGCAATCTTCTCCACTCAGGCAGAATGTTTGCACTTACACAACAAGGGGTGCTCCCTTCTTGACTTCTTCTCCTTCAGCGACCTCATTTCTCAAGATCTTGCATGGCATGGGTGCCGCAACGGAAGCAGTCGCTTCCTTGAGGCCGAGGGCCTTTTCAAACCATTTGGGAGGCAGCAGGGCAAGATCTGTCTTGACGCCATGCTGGAAGATGGTGATCTTGGTTTCACTGTCTGTGGGCTGCGGCACGACAGACGACTCAATTCGCTCCAGAGGGAAATATGACTCCAATTTCATGACGTCACCACTCGCCTCTGGTTGACAGGCGACGTTGGTGAAGACCTCTGGTGTCTCATCTCCTTTTCGGGTCACCGTCACATTGTACAGGTTGTGGCCCGTCTGCGTGACACTTGCCTGAACAAGCTCTCCGTCCTCTTTGCTGTAGCCGTCGAGTACCTTGAAGCTGAGTTGTCGTTCGCCAATGGCATTGGCTTCCCCAAAGCCCAATGTCTGACCATGAGGCGGCGAGTTCCGGATCTCAAAGTTGACCATGCCAAGGGCGGCCTGCGCAAAGACCTCGTTGCTGATGTGTCTAGGCTTGAACAATTCATCTCTCCACTTGTCAATGAAGCCGGTTTCCACGTCACCCTCGATGAATGCATCGCTAGCGCAGAGGCGCTTGAGAAACTCAATGTTGGTACTGACACCCACAATCTCATACTTGCGCAAGATGCTTGCCATCTTGGAGATGGCCTGCTCACGAGTGTCCCCCCGTATGATGAGCTTAGCAATCATGCCATCATATGCTTCGGAAATAGTGCTGCCGGATCGGAAGCCCCAGTCAAGACGCACGTCCTCGCTAATGAGATCGGGGGGCAGATACGCATGAACAAGCTTGCCGGAATCAGGAAGGAATCCTTTCTCGGGGTTCTCAGCGTAAATTCGCGCCTCAATGGCAGCACCCCTCTCGTTCATCTGTGTTTCAATTTCCTCCTGGGTCAAAGGCAGCTTCTCGCCAGCAGCAATTCGGAACTGCCATTCAACAAGATCCAGGCCCGTAACCATTTCTGTGACGGGATGTTCAACCTGTAGTCGAGTGTTCATCTCCATAAAGTAAAACTTGTTCGTGTCCTTGTCGAGAATGAATTCAACAGTGCCTGCGCCGACGTAGCCAACAGCAGAGGCAGCTTTTCTGGCCTTGTCCCACAGATCATGGCGGGTGGCATCGTCTAGGTCCGGCGCTGGGGACTCCTCCAATATCTTTTGATGCCTACGTTGGATACTGCAGTCTCGCTCGCCCAGTGCGACGGTGTTCCCCCACTTGTCGGCAAAGACTTGGACCTCAACGTGTCTGGGACGCACAATATACTTTTCAACAAGCATCACCTCTCCGCCCTCGCCGAAAGAGGCTCTGGCTTCGGCTCTGGCACTCTTAAGCTGGGTCAAAAATTCATCCTCGGTTAAGACAATTCGCATGCCCTTGCCACCACCACCTCTTACACTCTTGAGAAGAACGGGGAACGTGATGTCCTTGGCATGCTGGAGAAGTTCCTGCTCGCCTTGGTCGGCGCCATGATAACCAGGAACACAGGGCACATTGGCGGCTGTCATAATCTCCTTACTTCTGGCCTTGTGGCCCATGTCAGCCATGGCCGTGGCGGGCGGGCCAACAAAGACGATGCCCTCTTCTTCGCAGCGCTCGGCGAATTTTGAGTTCTCTGATAAAAAGCCATAACCGGGGTGGAGGGCCTGGATGCCATGCTTCTTGGCTAGAGCAATAATCTTTTCGCCATCGAGGTAGGCGTTTGCGGGCCCAAGGGCTAGGGATTGGAAGCCCGTCGAGGCATGCCAGCTCCCCGCATCCACGTCAGTGTAAACGGTGGTGGCACGAATGCCAAGGCGTTCTGCGGTGCGATTGATTCGGATGGCAATCTCGCCACGGTTGGCGATGAGCACAGAGCTGATGGGGGTATGCGTAGGTGTCGCTGAGGAGGATGAAGGAGCATGAGCAGCGGCTGTGGTGGAGAGGAGGCGAGGCAGCGGCCTCAAGGGGAGTCGTCGGTTTGCGCGGAGAGAACGCATAGCTGGCGGACGATGGAGGGCGTCAGAGCCTCCGGTTTGGATAACAAAGCGGATGGAGCAAGAGCTGGGTCAGCAATTGATGGCGGGGCGGGGGAGCATTAAAGGTATAGGTGAAGCGACGGTGAGCCGAGAAGCAAAGAAGAAGCCGTGGTACTGTCGCCGTTGTTATGCCGCTTCGTTCCTATGCCGTGTCCCGGTTGAAGGTAGCGGCGAGCGTGACCGTGGGGAACCGAGTGTAGCCGGGTTGAGCTCGGTTCGCTTCCCCAGATCTTGCGGGCATCGCAGGGCTGGGGGAAGCTTTGGCACTACGTCACTGCCCGTCCAGTGGATCGGCCCCCTGGAGCTCCCCTGAACCCTTGTCATTGCTGTCCTCGGGGCTACAAATGAGAGGCTTGGTTCCAAAGCGCGAGCATGTGACTCGAATATGTGTTACAATGTTAGAGAAACGGACCATTGTGTGTTCGACGGCCTGTGCCGGTGCAGCTGCGGAAAAGCATCCCAGAGCTTCCAGGCGGGGACGAGACGTGAGACAAGCTTGACGAAGATGCTATCGTTGAATGATGGTAGAACTGCGACAAGGGAACAAAGTGCGAGCTTGGAACAGCAGAATCTACGTAGTCGCCAAAAAAAAACAAAAAGCTTTACCCTATTTTTTTTTTTTTCATCAGGCATCATCAATTCTGGGGTCATGTTTCTGTTGTCCGCTTCAACATTCACTGGCAAAACCCCTGCTCAATAGCTAGCGCCCTGATGCCGGCCGCCTGAGCCACACTTGGCCCCTCTATTGCTCTAGCTATTCTGTGGCTTGGCCTTCATTATGTCATCAGTGCAAGTCGGGACTCACGGCATCACCAACCAAATCAACCCATCACCACACCCATCGCCACTACACCACGCTCTGCCAACACAACTATCCCGCCATGGAACAGCAAATACCCCTCAACTCGGAAGCCTCTGAGGGCGACACCCACAAGCAGCTCACCGCGACGCTCCCTCCCGATGTCATTCAATGTCTTGAGAACGCTCGCTTCGTATGTCACCGAGCCCCTCCCCCGCACTGCAACTTCAGCGACCGCCTGATAAACGCCCTGGTAGAGACGCCCTGGCTAACTCCGGCTTCTCAATTGGGGTTTCAATAGCTTCACCTCGCAACCTGCACCGACAATGTGCCGCACGTGTCCCTCATGAACTACACCTACCTGCCGTCGTCGCCTTTCTCGTCGCGCCCCGTTATCATCATGACTACCAACCCAGCATCGCGCAAGATGACCAACCTCGTTTCCAACCCCAACGTCTCCCTCCTCGTCCACGACTGTGAGTAGAAGAAGACAAATATGAGACATACGAGGCCAATTGGCTGCCCACAAGCACACACAGCTTACACTTTGAGCAGGGGTATCGCATCGTCCCCCAACTCAGGGCCGTAGACCCTCAGGCGGCTCCCCTGGCCCCGAACACCGCTCCAGCTTAGCGTCGCTGCTTCTCAACCTCAACACTTCTGCACTGTCCAGCATCAGCGCTACTATTGGCGGTGCCGCCCGCCTCGTCCCCAGCGGCTCCGAAGAGGAAAAGTACTACCGGGAACAGCACCTCCAGAACAACACCTTTGACGAGGCAACCCAGCCTTTCCCCCGTGATTCCGACGGCGTGGAAGACGGTGGCCGCGGGTGCTTTGTTGCTGGCGAGGAGGTCCGAGTTGTGATTGTCGATATTAAAGATGTACGAATCAGCGATTGGAAGGGAACTGTAAGAGATTGGTCCCTGGTGCCGGACGAGAGCCTTGTGAATGGATCTCGATAGAATACGATACCTGGGTACATTACTGTTCAACATTTCTAAGCAAAAAAGGATTTTTAAACTTCATCTTGTGCCAGAAACAACCACGCCATGATTTCGTCACGTGGGGATGGCAAAAACCATCTCTTATTTAGCATTTCGGAGCTACCTGGTATTACAAAAGGAAACAAAAATTATACCGCATCGCTCATGATGCCTCCTTTGCCTGGAGAGCCCTATCCAGCAAACCTAAACCAATGGAGGCTTCAACGTCGCAATAGGCAACTAATTAGCTTCAACGCGAAGGTCCACTTTTAACTCCATGCGTGTACGCGCCCATTGTCCTAAACAACCTCTAACCCAACGCCGACGATAGTTACCGAAAAACTAGCCGAGTCCTATTGTGACTTGACCTTTGTTTATGCTTGTAATGGTGCAAGGCTGGAATACTTGTTTTTAATTTGTGTACGCTTTTTGACAATTGATACAGTGGGATTTAATCCCTGGCCCATTCGACGACCTCGAGAGCAAGCATCACCAAGACAAGTGTAGAGGGGAGAATCCTAAAATACGAGTAAGCGGTGTCCCTCGGCACAAACTACACCGAAAGTGTCCTACGGGTGACTTACCAAATGACGTAGCTCTGGAACAAAACTTTGCCCATTGTCTTCTCGAAAATGCTGTTGATCTGACAGATCTGTGCCAGCTGAAGGGCGCTTGGGGCTCCGGTAAGCAAAAAGCAGACAATCACGAAGATGGGATCGTCAAGAATGCTGATGGGCAGGTACTTGGCAATCAACGCCAGAATGGGAGCCATGATGATGGTGGGCAGAAGCATTCGGCAAATGAGCGAAGCCACCAAAAGCTTGGTTCCGTGACGCTCCTCCTCAGGATCATATGCCTCGTCATGCGCCATGGTGTTGCGTGCTAGGTTAGCGCCTAAGACCACCAGAATGAGTGGGACAGCAACATTGCCACTAGAGCGAATGGCACTGGTCACACTGTTCTGAACAAAGGAGCCCTCCTCAAAGAAAAGCTTCTGAAGATCAGGGATAGATGCAACCAGGATAGCAATCAACATGGCCCACAGAGGGGGGTTCATGAATTCCCAGATGAAGTTGTTGAATTTGGTACCAACTGTCTTCCAGAAGCTGCAGAAGGTCTTGACGGGACGGGGCATGCTTTCGTATCGGCGTTGGAGGGCTTCCGAAATGGCATTCTTCCAGAGACAGAACTTAGCCTTGACCGAGGCGATGCCGGTCGGCTCCTCGGTATCCTCCATGTTGCGAAGACGGGGGAAAGTGAGAAGATCATCCTCATCCTCACTATCATTGACAGGGGTGGTGCTAGAAGAATAGGTACCACGCTTCTTCAATGAGCCCTTCTTGAGATCATCGTCATTGGAAACAGCCAGGGAAACTCTCGAGGCGCAAGCGACTGGTGTGCGGCCGGCAGGATCATAGACTCGCGAGTCGGTGCTTTCGTTGTCGTCATCGGACTCCGTTTCACCGTCAATGGTTCGGATGAGGGGCTGTGTCTCGTGGTGGTCGCCCTCGAGCTGGCGGTTTTGTCCCTCCTCGGCAATTTCCTGCTGGTATTCGGGGTATTTCTCCTTGGGTGCCAGCAAGACATGGTAACCCCAGCTCCAGCGAACAAGCTGGCCAAGTTGCTGGAAGATGAGCAAGTAGAGGATTCCTCGGGCAGCAACCTCATCATCGTTGTCTCCAGGAACTCTGTCCCAGTGCAGACCTTGGATAGTTTGGGAAAGCGACATGACCAGAGACATGGGAAGCGAGTTGGAGTTGCCAAAAACACCCATTGCAGTGACAAAGTTGGCCGATCGCCTGCCGAAGCCGAACAGCTTACCAACGACAATCGAGACGGTCCATGACACAAATGTCTGGATGACGAAGATGATGGGAATGATGGCCAGTTCGGTGAGCTTGTGGGCGTTGAGCTGAGAGGCAAGTTTCGTGAAGACTGGGGTCAGATGGTTAGCGACGCTCGAGGGGCGGCACCGCACAACTTACTCAGGCATGGCGTGAATAGCATCACGTTCAGGTTGGCCAGAAACTTTTGCTTGTCGGCATCGAAGTGACCGAGCCTTGCGACAATGTATCCGGGGAGACTGACACAGACGACCTCGAGGACGGCTTCGAAAACGAGGAGCGTCAAGTACGGGATAGATGGGTGAGAGTCGTGGGTGTTGGATAGCGTCTGCATGGACGGATCATAATTATGTTGGACTGCGTATTGCTTCAAGCGAAACGACGTCGGCGCCGAAATGGCGCGCACCGAATCCATGAAGAAGCAGTGCTGTGGTGTTGTGTTGATGAGGAGTCGTAAAGGTCGAAGGGGGTCCTGTATCGGAGAACAGGGGAGAGGTTAATTAAAGCACCGGCGATTTGGTAACGGCGCAATCGCGTTGCAGGCGCAGCAGGTGGAGCGGCAGGGCGATAACCTTATCCGGCGCGGCCGAGCTGTCAGCGCTCGGCGAGAGGTGAACAAGGGGGATGCGAAAACGAAGAAGGAGACGCAAAGTCAAGAAATAACAGAGGAAGGGAGATTGAGAACTATAACAAGGTGCGAAATGGGCAGATGAAGTAGACAATGCCACAGCTTGGCGTGCCAAAAGTGTGGGTTCTTGGACGGGGCGGAGCGGGCGTGGGCGTGGGCGTGGGCGTGGGCGTGGGTGAAGACCAGGTACCAAGATTTTACCCTCCCGTATCAGATACCTTACGCGACTAGGTCTGTAGGGGTGTCGCTGAGAGGAAAAAGCACGTCCGGCCCACCACTCCGACAATCAGATCAGTGTTGTTGCTGTTCAAGGCGCAATCGATACCTGCTGAAGGACCTTGGCCAACCTATCACTCGATGGCTTACCCGCCACAAAAGCCGCCTGCGGGCGAGTTTGTGCTGGCCTTGGTTAGATGGACAGCGCAAGCCGTGTTTGAGGCAGCCTAAGTGGAGGAACGCGATTGCAATTGCGCTCAAAACACACTTGGCAACCGTCTTGGCGCGGGATAGTCCGCGGTAGTCGGGGTTTCGTTGACGTAGTAGAAGTCACAGCTGGAGTCGCGGCAATGCCTCACCATATCACATTCTCTCACGTAAAGTAGCACTGTAAATCGCAATTGGAGTATGCTCCATGTAAGATGACACGTCGACGTGACGCTGTGCTGTGTCAAATCCGTTCTCGATTCCTTTTTTTAGGGTTTGTCAATGGCACTCTGGCGTCCATCACACGCCGAGGCGGATGACCGTCAGGCGCAAGCTGCAGCATCATGGATCTTTCTTGGCCAGGCCCAGCCAGTAATCGCAGACAGTGACGCTCTTGGACACCGTGGGTGGACGGCGGGTGTGTTTGGCAACGTGCAAGTACATGGTACTCGTGTCTTGGAATTCAGCCTCCGCACTGCGCGAATGGATCATATCCGGTCATTGCGGCGACGCTGCCGGGGTGCTTCAGGCATGAGGGTTTCAACCACATTGGTCGAGGAGGTCTTGATCGGGCTCGTTGACAGGGGGAAGCGCCAGGATTGGCGGCATCAATCGCAAGAAGGGGGCCCTGGGGTTGAACCAGTGGCCGAGAAGGGCAGAGAGGGCAGCGCCACGATACCCCGGCAGCTTTTGTCGTCATCGTCTCCCTCAGGCACGTTGTCCCGTTCTGGACGCTAAGAGGTCAACGTGCCCACGTTGCGCCAATCAGCCAAAACACCTAGAATATGGTATCAGCAATGGCCGGTGCGCACTAATTTACCTTCCGCTCCGCGCCTTGGTGGAGGAGCCCGCTATCCGGGCGGAGAGTCTGCTGTGGCGGACGCGGAGTCACGAGACCATTTTCTCGATGCAATCGACCATTCGCCAGCCTAGTTGATTGGAGGGATTCTTCACATGCTCTAGGTGGTTTGCATGTAATCCGAGGCCGCCTAAGCATGTACCACGGCTCCAGTTCGACAGCCTGCATTTGTCTGCACAAACCGCGGAGCGCATTTCCAGAGCGGTTAAAGCGCACCGGCTTGGGCCATCTGAATAAAAATTTCGGCCGAGCTATTACATCAGCTAACGAAGTGTATTTTGACCACGGGAACACGCGGTGGCTAATTTAGATTCTTATCTTCTTTTCTCTTCCCACTAACACGAATAATCTTCTGTGGCTGGCTGATTGATGGCCGAGAACATCAAGCATAGGCACTAGGGCCTTGGTGGGAGAACACGGCGCCTGTCGCCATCTGCCTATCTTTTTTGCCTGCAGCACGGGTGGCAACATTACCTGTATAATTTGTCAACTATTAGTGGGTGCCCCAAGCAACTCGGAACATCATTAGTTCAGCACAACGCCGTATCTCATATCTACGCAATGCGCACGATGAGGACCAAGGATGCTGTCTTGAATTTTACAGCTTGGCTACTCAATTCGACCGTCATACATGTATCAGGTCGGTGATATGCGATGTAACAAGCTCAGCGATTCTCTAGCTGGGGACAATGATTCAAGGCAGGCAAGATCAGCATGTATGCTGGCTACGCGAGACTCAACCGAGAACGAATCCGCGGTAAGGCGCAAGAGGCTTGGAAATGCTCGGCGACTAACATGTTCCGTGAGAACAAATCAGACCAGGCCGATGCTGGAGGTGGAAAGCATCAACCCCCCCGCTCCCCCGTCCAATACGCGTATTCTTTAGGCAGCCTCTTACAGAGCAGAAGCAGTGTTTGTTTGAGGGAGCCAACAAACGCTACTGCACAGTATCCAAAACAGTTTCGAAGCGATACACAGGCGGTGACGGGTCTGGAGGCGAACCTTGCCGCGTCATCTGTTTGGAAACGGGTAAATACATGGGGTACCAGGCAGATAATCACATGCAGCGCAGTCACATCTCGGTTTTTGCTGCCTGCAGCGATGACTGCTCAAAGACGAAATACCAAACATGGACCATCCACCTCTTCTAATTATATCAAGCCACGCACCCAGCATGTGGCATGTTCGGGGGCGTACATCCGATTGGGAGGCCTGCTGCAGTCATGTTTTCACTCGTTTCATCTTGAGTCGTAGAAATCCTGGCTTGAACTAATGTTTACCCCAGCTATATGATGGGCGAGCCGTCGACAATCATTGCCCCATGGATGCCAGGGTCAACGTCACGAACCGAGGAGGAGGGATAAAAGCCATGTGTGGTGGTGGGCAGATCGGGTAGGGACATGGTGGGGGGGAGGTGGGCGACCAGTCACAGCCTCGGACAAGGCCCAAGCAAGGCCCAATACCCAAGTGTCAAGCCACATGGAACATATTGGATCTTCGTCAACGTCATCACCGGTGACCGTTCATCGAGATGTAGGTGACACTTGGGGATGCGCGTGTGGGTAGCAGAACCTGGATATTGCATCCTGCGATGCATCACTTCTTCTGCTCGATGACCGAAAGAGCAATGGAAAATCAAGGCGTCGGCCGGAGGTCCTGGTCGTGGGCGTCTAAGCGATGACTCCTTACATCATCACCGAGCCGTTCCAGACGATCCGGACGAAATGTGCGCACCCATGCTAGTGGATATTGGAGCAAAGTTGCATGTTAGATTGGCGTCAACAGTGGAGGAGGACTCATGTGCCGGCAGGTTTTGCTCACTCGAGCGCAGAAGCCCAAGCCCACAGGCCCCGGGCAGACCCCCTGGACGAACTGGCACTGTCAACCAGCATCCCTTGCAACCTTGCAACCTCCACTGTAGAAAGGGCGGCTAGTGGCCCAGGGCGGCACGGCCGGGTGTTAGGGAGCCAGAGTGCGCCGCCAGAACCGTGGCAGTGCAGTGGCCCAGCGTAGCCAAAGGCCCCCCGAACCTCAATCTTCCAGCCCAACAGGGGTCGCTGTTGATTCGCCTCCAGGGCTCTGGGCCTTAGCTTCTCAGTCCATAATTTTTTTTCTTTTTTTCGCCGCCTCACATTGCCTTGTCTGAGGTGCACCTGTGCCTGAGTGGTGTGTTGGTTGCGCGTGTTTCGTGCCTTGTTTGCTGGCACATGTGTAGTTTGACGCACTGCATGACAGCACTCGCGTCAAACTATTCATCCACCACCACCACTTCCTCAAACAGCATCAGTACTTAGTCTTCACCTCGTATCCTCAGCTTCACCTAAGTTATTCTGCGCCCTCTTGCCTCTCCCTGTGTGCTCGCCGACCCTGTCCGCAACTATACACAACTCATTGGCCCCTCACCTCGCTCGCTTCGCGCGCCGGGCTGCCCGCCGCAACCCCGCATCCGCACGCAGCCCGCCACTCGCACTCAGCATACCAGACGCATACATAGCACCCAGACGACGTCGGCCCTACCATACTGCTGCACCAACCCTCGCCTACAGTCTGTATCCCGGCCGCAGCTCGGCATCGCACTGCATCCAAACACACCAGCGGCGCCGCATCGCATGGGTCTTTGAATCAATTGCCTCGCACGGTTTGCTGCAGCTCATCCTCACCGGCATCCCAAGCGACGAAAAGTATTGGTACGGATCCAGCCACACTGCTACTGTCTCTCGTGCCCACGAGCCTAAACCCGCCCCAATTGCTCCCTCCTGCATCCTGTACCTAACGACGCCCTCCCAGGCCCGGCTCCAGATCACCCAGAACGAGCACGTAGCACTCGCCCCCGCCGTCGCCGACCACAACGACGCCTCTCGATCCTCCACCGTCCGACCTCTTGCGCGCGCGCTCTCTCTCCCCTTTTCTCTCTTGTCATCCCGAACGGCAATGAGGTAGAGGCCTCTCTTCCCAGTCCCTCTCCAAGAAAAACAAAAAGCGCTGTTCCGCATTTACGCACCCCCGCCGTTTCAGGCTATCCACCCAATATCAAAAGTATCAGAACATCACTCTCGCGGCCTCAATTCTCCGGCCCTGGTCGCCTGCCACAGTCTAGACCGCCCGCTACGAGACTCCATTTTACCTCTTTAAAAAAAAACATCGCACCATCCGATTTCCCCTCCATCGTTGTCCTCGCGCGCATCGAACCGATCGCTTTCCGTCCACCGATTCACTCACCGGACCTAGACTTCCATACCCCGATTATTCCCTCGTCGACGCCGTCATACTACAGCCTCCAACTAGCTAAAAGCCCACACACCCCCACACCCACGTCTACCTTGGATCATCTCACTTCGCAACTTCAGCATGAGTTCCAACACCGCCCCGGCCACGCCGGGCGATGCGCCCTATCTGAAGGACCTGGCAACACCCGCATCCCCAGGCTCTGAGGAGTCCTCAGAACCCAGCACGCCACTTGAAGGACCTGACAGCCCCGATGAAGCTCCCAAGCGAATGCCCTCGTTGCGATCCGTTTCTGATCCTCGCAATATGAACCCCAACTCCACCGCCCTTGGTATTCTAGGCAAGGCCAGAAACCCCGTGCAGACCTCGTCCAGCTTTAGCGGAGGAGCAGGCATGGACAACAGCATCATGGCGAAAGCGAGGGCTCTACACCAGCAACGGCTGCAGAAGGGCATTTCTCCGAGTCCCACATCGCCCGCAGGGCAGTCGCCGACTGGCAGCTTGAGCAACGGCTTTCCTCCTAACCTGCGCATGCCCCCAACCATGCAACGACCAACTCCTCCGCATCCTCGCTCCGCTCCCGTAATACCCAAGCAGTCGCTCAGCGAGAGAAGAGGACCAGGGATGGGCATGAAGTTATCCGACATCAGTGCTAGCACCAGCCCAGCAACTACCGGAATGCGACGAGCAAATGCCCCCAAGCTCTCAGACATGTCTGCTAGCAACCCTGTCCCCCAAAAGCCCAACGGAACTGGTCACGGCTCTAAGATGGACGACTTCAAAAAGTACATTGACACAGAAAAGGGTTGGGTCACTTTCGACGGTGCTGCTACGATTACTAGAACGGGAGTCAACTTTGCCAATGGCCAGACTTTCAGCATTTCTCTTGACGAGGTCGAGGTGCTGTCTGAGCTTGGAAAGGGCAACTACGGAACTGTATACAAAGTCAAGCACGCAAAGCGAAGGGCTCCCCGCTTTGGGCAAGGCTTGTCCGGAAAGCCAGTACCGGTTCAACACAGCCACTCAGACCCGTCACCGATCAGAATCTCAGAAGAGTCTCCAGACCCAACACCAGCCGAGGACGGGACTTCAGGAAGAATCATGGCAATGAAAGAAATGCGGTTAGAATTGGACGATGCCAAGTTTACCACCATTCTAAAGGAGCTTGTCATTCTACACGAATGCGTATCGCCGTACATTATTGACTTTTACGGCGCCTTCTTCCAAGAGGGTGCAGTATACATTTGTATAGAAAACATGGACGGCGGTTCCATTGACAAGCTGTACAATGGCGGCATTCCCGAGAACGTTCTCCGCAAAATCACCTATTCGACGGTTATGGGTCTCAAGACACTCAAGGATGATCACAACATCATCCACCGCGATGTCAAGCCAACAAACATCCTCATCAACACTCGTGGCCAGGTCAAGATTTGCGATTTCGGTGTCAGCGGCAACCTGGTTGCCAGCAAGGCCAGGACGAACATCGGCTGCCAGAGTTATATGGCCCCCGAGCGAATCTCGGGCGGTGGTTTCGCTCCCGCGGGCAACGGCGATGGCACCTACAGCGTCCAAAGCGATGTCTGGAGTTTGGGTTTGACCATTATTGAATGTGCCAAGGGTGCTTACCCTTACCCCCCTGAGGTGTCATCAACAATTTTCAGCCAGTTGAGCGTAAGTCTTCTTGGAAATTTTATCGTTCCTAGCTTGTGTGAACATGCACTAACTTCATATTTTTAGGCCATTGTTGAGGGAGAGCCACCAGCGATGCCTGAGGAAGGCTACTCAGAGGCCGCCACAGATTTTGTCAGGAGCTGTCTGCACAAGATTCCGATGAAGCGACCCACATACGCCAACCTCCTGAAGCACCCCTGGCTCAAGGAGTTCACTAAGCCCCAGACGATTACCGAAGAAGTCGAGGAAGGCGAGGAAGCAGAAAAGGTGGCAGAGGCGGTCGGCAAGATCGATCTTGGCTCAACTACCGAGGATGCCGAAGTGGCCGAGTGGGTCGTCAAGGTGCTGAAGCGCAAGGAGGACGGCCTAGACAACAGTGGCCCCTCGCGCCCAGCCCTACATGCCGCACCCCTTGATAGCGTCAGCCCCATCGGAAGTCCACTGATTGGAGCGGGACAGCAGCTGCGTTGAGGCGCCAAGGCACAGCAGAGCAACGAACCCCGGACCCCATGCAAGCTATGCACCGCCGGGCCTGCATACAGTGGCCCCATGGCGGGAGACCCTAATTCCCCTAAATGAAGCCAACAGAGCCGGCATCTGATTGGTGATTGGCGACTGCTGAAGGGTTCCGGTTGTTTCCTCTTGCCTCAGATTATACGGCGATGTTGGACAGCCTGTTTTGCCTATCTGATTTATCTTGATATGGTCAATACACCACGGCCGAACCCCTCATGAACAGGCTGCGTTGTGAGCGTATCTGCCTTGCATCTACTCCGTGTTCTCTCTCCATTTCTCCCTCTTTCTCCTTCTCCCTCTTTTTACTTTTTACCTCTTTCTCAGTTTCTTTCTCTCATTGCATCCTCCTCTCCTGTTATTTTCTTGCAAAAATTGCCTACCCTTGTACACGCGCTGGGATGAACCACTTTTTAGACGAGAAACCTCTTTTTGTGTTTTTGGCCGACCACAGACAGGAAACAAAGACTAACGGGATTTGGAATATTTTAACCTTACTTTTATTTGTTTTCATTACGGAATGCAAACCTGGCCATTGGGATGGGGTTGGGGTGGGAACAGGAAGAGAAGGGAGGAATCTTTTTTTTCTTGGGTCCTTTCGTGCTTTGGTTGCGGGTCGTTTTATCTTCTTTTTTTTCTCGGTGTACGCATATGATGATGAAAGGAAAGAGAAGGGGCAAAGACAAGCTTTGAGGGCGACCTTTGGCTTTTCAACAATTTCTTTTGTTATTCTTCATGTTTATTTGCATGGGACGAGGCGTGAGACGAGTGATACGAGCAACTAAAGAGAGACAGGCAAGTTTGTTTGTGGGTTTAAGAGAGGATGGGGGGGGGGGGGAGGGAAGAGGAGGATTCTTGTTAACGACAACTTATCTAAGCTTGGTTACGCAGAAGAGAAGACGTTGTTAACCTGGTGGGGGACAAGTAAAAAAAAAAGTCTGTTCCTCTTTTCTAAAAAATCGTGACGCCCATAAATTCCTAACATGGTGCTCTCCACATTGGCAACAACTGTGCAAGGGTTGACCATGTCAAAAGCTCAACATGGGCATAGGCAGGCAAAGAAAGCCAAGGTCGGAAAAGGTTTATCGGGTTGTGCAGTACAATACAACCCTTGAATGATTATCAGTTCCAACACTTGGTTGCGGGGGGGCCTTGCCCAAAGACCACAGGCCTCAGAACCTTTTCCTCAAATAAATAAAAACGATACCTAAGTAAATTTGGTTTCCTTATTCTTTCTTGGGAATATTTTTTGCTTTAGAAATAGTCATTAATTTGACCAGGCCAACTTGTGTAGTGGCCGTGGTGGGGTAGTACCTTTATGACAATCATTCCAGACTTGGATTATACAAGGCGGCCTGTGGAGCATCCCCACTTCCATCGACCCCAGTTTTTTAGTCTACATCAAATCAGACCTCAAGGAACATCATTTCTACGACCGTTGCAGACAGGCTGGTATCAGGCAAGCATCTTCTCTCATATCGTGAATTCATAAGGCGACTGGCTATTAGACAATATTTCACGCAAGGCTCCAAGACCCTCAACCTTCTCAACTTGACACATCCATATTAACGACACAAAGCTTTCCCGTACAAGCCCAGAAATAGCATATACAAAGGCCAACAAAATTAGTTAAAAGGCGGCAGGGTTGGCGTACAGGAGCCAGGCTATTCCTCGTCTCTCCCCTAAACACTGTTTCTAGCGGCTGTGATTGCGCTCAAGTCAAGACTGCTATCATTGTCAATCTCACTCAGACTCATCGACTCCGATCCGGAATCATCAACGAACTGGTCCTCGCTCGAAACACGGCTCAGACTGTCTTCAATTATGCTGCTCTCACTGTCGTCGCTGCTCAAACTCTCCCCTGAGGCTTCATTATCGTCAAAGGTGCCGTCCACAGCAAATTCGTGTGGGGACAATGGGCGCTCACCCTCAGGCTTTTTGGCAGGTTTCGCACTCAAGGAAAATTTCTCCCTCTACGAGTATTCGTCCTTGACGCGGCGACCCTCGTACGTGTGGCTGCGAACGCTGCGGTTACGGCGCGGAGCCCAAGAGCGACCGCCACCCGAAGGCGTTTCCTTGCGTATGCCGATGCAGAAGAGTACAGTAGCGAGAAATACCGCGGCCCAGGATCCCCAGGCAAAACCGAAAGCGTAGGTGCCAATTTTGGCGGAGCGATCGGCAGATTGAAAAGCGTTGCGGGCAAGTACGAAAGTGGCTCTGAGAAGCTTGATGTTAGTGGCTGGATAAGCTCAATCGGTCGAAAGAGGTACGTACGTCATAAGCGACATAGCAGCCGACGAGAAAAAGAGAGCGATGAATGAAATGAGACCTGAAATTGCAGAGCCCAGGCGACCACAGCAAGCGAGGAAACCAGAGAAGAAAGCGAGGATCTCAAAGAAGAGGGTGATGAGAATCAAGACCCAGCCAAATCGCCACAAGTAGAAGAACTTGGTCGAGGTCGTACCGCCGCCATGGCTGCCGATCAGCTGATCAGGTGCATCGCGAGCATTTGAGTCCCATGCGCGACCGAATGCTGGTGCAGGACGAGCCTTTCCGCAGTCGTGATTGTCCTCGCCGCAGAAGTAAAAATAAGTCCATTGGGTGACGTCGCGTGCACCGGTGATACCTTGGGTGTCGGCGCGCAGAAAGTAAGTGTTCTTGAGGGGCGAAGTGTTTGTAACACCTGGTAGAATGATGAAAAAAAGCAGGACGATGGACACGGCCATCAGGACAATGCCTGCGAGGCCGAGGGGAGCGTCTGAGTGCAATGTTAGTACATGATGTAGCTCCAAAGTGGTGAGACGAGCTGATGCGATGCGACACCGATCTCATGATGGAATATGAATGGGGCCAAGATCACGTACTCTTTGCCATGGTGAGATGCTTTATGTCGAATTCAAGATACGGCAAAGGCCAAACTGCTGATTGAATCAAATCATCAATCCGCTTCACCTCAAAAGGCTGCGCGTGTTCCTGTTGTGCGATGCGACGGTGGTGCACGAAGAGAGCCGGTCGTTATGGGAACGAGCAATTGGTGAGGGCACCCTAGTCAAGTATTTAAGCTGGCACTGGTGCGGCTTTTCTTTTTTGTTTGGTGGCCTTGTTTGATGTCGGTCAGGCAAGGGTGCAGTCCAGCAAGGCGATGATCGACCAGAGGCGTTTGAGGCGATGGCCGATTTGCCAGTTCAGGGTCCGGAGCAAGGCGATGGGGAGGAAACAGGCAGTGGTATCCGAGGGTTCAGAGGAAGCGACGAATGAGGATCAGGATGAGGATCAAGGAGGAGGATCAAGTAGGAGGGGAAGGCGAGGACGAGGAGGATTAGTATTAAGAAGGGGTGAGGGTAAAGATCCGGGAGAGCAGGAAGAAACGGGTGGTTCCTTGATTTTTTAGTCTTTTTAGGCCAGAGCTCGTTGATCTGGGAGGACCTTGGTTTACGTAGGAGCTTCCCTCGGCAGGTAACCGGCGGGCTAGGGCGGGTTTCTGGGTTCTGGGTGGCCAGACTAGGATGCGATCTCTGGTGCGGTCCGGGCTAGTGGAGGGACTGTCTCAGACACCTCAGCAGCAGCCAGTCAGCTAGGGCCGGGCACGGGAAGCGGGGCCATCGGGGGATGATGTGTCTCTCATTTGATGAAATAAGGCCATGGAGGGAAGACGAACGAAGTCAGCGAAACCATCAGTTACTCTCCTCGGGGTCAACTCCAGAAAAAGGGCACCGGGCAGTTGTCGCGACAAGCAGAGGCCACCCAGGTCCAGGGTCACATGGAATGCATCAAGTTTATCGAACGGCAATATCACTAGTCTTGGTGTTGCGCACGCTATTGAGGGAGACGACACGGATGCGCGCCACCCCAGCTGAGACCACCCGCAATCCTCGGCGCCCGAACCAGAACCAGAGAAGAAAAATGATACAAAACAAAAGAAAAAAAACAAGGCATGCCCAGCGGGTCGTGCCCAGCAGCAACGGCCCCAAGCGCAGTCGAAAGTGGGGAGATTCACCCTCACCCACGCACCAGCCCAACTACCGTGGAGAGAAGAAGGCCAAGGTCCCGCACAACCGATGACGACACAACAAAAGCTGCGACAGAGCTAAGGCACCAGACCACGAGATGCGAAAATTCATGGAGCGGCGCGGTCAAACGTCAAGACTATCACAGTGCGGCCTAGCGCAGAAGCAGTGGACTGTTTCGTTTTGTTTTTCCCATGTTTTTATTGTTGGTCGCGACAGCTCATCGGCTTCGTCCCCTCACCAGGCCGCGACCACATCGAGGCTGAATGCTGCCAAGGCTCGGGAGGAGTGGGATCCGGAATATCGACTTGGCCCAATCCCTCCATACCGAATAACAACCTGAGCAATAGACGGCACGGCAGCTGTCTCGTCACACATCTTCAACACCATCCCTAGTGTCATGTCCATCGTCATCTCTCCCTGGCCCCCGACTCCCTCCCCAGCACCCCTCGTAGATATAGAATTAATTGGATGTTCTGGTCAACCGATGTCTCTGCAGTCGCACGGCCACCAGAGTTGATCGAGGCGACCCAGACCTGCTGCAGCGTTGAACTATTGCGACGCCTGCATCAGCCAACACACGCCGAGATGCAGAATACCACCGACAACTCTCTCTCTCTCTCTCTATCCAGCTACGCCACCTCAACGCTGCGTAATTCCCAGCGCAGCATGAGCTGTCCGGATAGCTGTGCAACGCTCGACGGATCGAAATTGCTGAGCGCCTTGTTGGTAGATCACCCGCTAACAGATCAATGACGATTCTCCGCGACGGCGCTGCCCATCTTCATCCGCCTGCTCTTGGCCCCTCTGTGCCCCAGTTTCTCCGACGTCACCACCCGCACTAGGCCGTCGCCTGCCCCACGCCAATTCGTCGGGCCAAAGGTGCAAACCTCACCTTCGCTTGAACGCACATTGTCGATCCTTGCCGCTCAGCAAGCCACTCCGCAGCTCAGAAGTTTGCTGCTCGGTTGGCGCTACGACCAACTCTTGTAAGCCAAACTTGCTTTTCCCCCGCGAGTTTGGTTAATCCCCGGACATCCAATCTCAGTCTTCGCCCCTGCCCCGAACCATCCCACAATGCCGCCGCGCTTACGGCCCCCGACGCCGCTCCTCTCCGCTCCGAGGCCCGGCCTCCCTCCGCGTATGCGCTCCGGAGCTCATGCACCACATGGAGCGTTCCATCGCTGCGCCGTTGTTGCCCCGAAATGGTTCACCTCAGCAGCTTCCCACCATGAACAGCTACCACCGCTCGCACTTATCACCCACGAGCACCTTACTGGCCCCGGCCCAGGCAACTTTGTTCCTTATGATGTCGCCCAGTCCGCCCAGGAGGCGCTCCGCAGCAGTCATCTCGCCTGGAAGAGCCTCCCTGTCGACAATCAAGCCGATCCTCCGCGTCCCCATCTCCTCACCTTCGAGCCCACACCAACCATTACCCTCGGCCGTCGCCAATCGGCCCTCACGGCCGATCAGTCTTCTCGGCTCCAGGCCCCCCTGCGAGTGGCCTTGCCCGAACGCTCCGATCCCATCCCCGAAACACCATTTATTCCAGACATCCGTGAAACGGCTCGTGGCGGTCTGACAACGTACCATGGACCAGGACAGCTTGTTTTTTGGCCCATCATAGACATGCATTCGGCCCTATATCCTCACTTTAGCGTCACGTCGTACGCTGCTCATCTAGAAGCCACAACACGCCGTCTACTCGCCGACGTCTTCGGGTTAGAGTCATACACCACCCGTGATGAGCCAGGCGTCTGGGTGCCGACACTCGAGGGACAGCCGGAACGCAAGATTGCTGCCATGGGTGTGCACCACCGGCGGTACGTCACCTCACTAGGCATTGCGCTCAACATGGACGTTCCTGTAACCGGTGCTGAGGAAATCAATCCCTGGGCGCGCTTTGTTCCATGCGGCCTTGAAGGTAAGTTGGTCACGTCTGTGGCAACAGAATTGCGAGAGCGTGATGGCCATATCAAGAGGCTTGAGGGGTGGAGTATGATGAGATTAGCGGCCAAGTGGGCTACGTTGTTTGAGGAAGGGCTACAAGATGAGAGCAAGCGGGTCATTCAGGGCGATAAAGCGCTGCACAGATGAAGGCTCAAAAGGATTTTATATCGTCCGGATTTTCCTGTACTAGATACCCCTCTTACTGGTTATTAGAGTTCATGAACGTATATTCCACACTGTAATATATGGCAAATATGAGCCAATTCTCAGGTTTGCACATATACCAGAGTTTACCTGTTCACAATGAGAAACTAGTCAACTCGTGGATGAACATGAGTTACAAACATCAGCCATGTTGGTGTACAAACATATTAGTGTTGGTGATGGTCCAAACCATACTAAGGCCCGATCAGGGCGTAACGAGAGCCAAGTCGCTTTTCAGGGCATTCTATTGGGACCTGGACAGTAGTTTTTCTACAGCTGTTTGTTCGTTAGTGCTCAGTGTTGTTCTTCTATCCAGAGTTCCCTGCAACCGTCTGCTGAAGAAGGAGCTCCAATTATGGAGCAACGGAGTATCCTCCGAGGAGTTGTAGTAGAGACTGCAGCGCCTCCATCTAATGAATCAGGGCAGAGATACAGCCTTTTATAGTTCAATTAAAAGTCAACAGCATAGCGGGGGAAATAGATAATCGGGCAGCGCAGCGTCTATAGGGTATGGAGACGCTCAAAGGAGGTGATGAATACAACGCAGGTACAAGTGCCCTAGAGCTATTGACAACGCGGCATTCCAGCTGGATTATACCCACTTACACATGTTTCAATCACGCGCTGATTTGGATGTTGATTCTATTGACTGGGGAAACCGTACTAGATATGGTGACACTGTGGTTGCTGACCTCCGAGTGCAACCGAGTCTTAAAGTTACTTTGATATGTATAGAACTGTGGATGTGGCTCGGGGGGAATGTCGAAAACTCTGCGGAGATTCCTGATTCTCTTTCAGAAAAAAAGAAGAAGAACAAGGCATCTCTTCCTCCATATCTCGTGGGCCATTCATGGCAAGTTTGAAGGAGGATGGCCTCAAATCCGAGTGCCGTGAATTTGGCCAAGTAAGTGTAGTTTGTAGAGAAATCACTGAGTTGATTACCCCCATCAGTTCCGAAAATAAATTTCGAAGGAAAAGGCTATGACAGAAATACAGTAATCCCTCGAGCCTTATGGATACAGTGATTGAAGGTGGCTTGGCCATTACAAAGACAGTGCATTCACTGCCTCACATGATTGGCTTCACCAGAAAAACCTTTCGAATAGCTCCAAACTCAAGGTTCATAGCTTCCTGGTCTATAGAAATTGACGTCAACACCCCTGCAGTTTTACAGCCTAATGTTTGCGCATGCCCACAGCGGCCAAGGAGACGTGAAGGTTATACATGACCACGAGCTTCCAGCGAGATCAGAATACTTCTAATGAGAGCAGAGATTACTCATACCTAGAAAGGCGACTTTAAATGGGACTCAAATTGTATAGATGACTCTGGCTCCATTGGTTTTCCAATAAGACATAAATTTTGCCCGAGACCTCACTACCACAGGTCGGAAAAGCGTCAATGCAGATGCTTATCAATGAAGGCGAAGGATAGCTGCCCAGGACCCATGGAGGTTTTCAAATGGCAAAGATAAAATACATCGCAATCTGCTTGGCGAAAACTTCTTTCACCCCAGAACACATCGAGCCGGACATTGTATGTATGTTCCTACCGAGCAGATGACGACTGCAGGAGTTATCCAACCAGCAAACTCCACCCGCATCAACAACCCAACATCTCTTCAACAAACATTCCATCTAAACATCCGTTGCGCCTATACACCTACCATCTCCTCTTGGCCCAATACGCCCGACGAACCTACGAGGTCAGACCAACCCACCAAGTCCGACACATCTACCATATGCAAAATCCTAATAGGAGCGGCAATCGTTGTGATAGAATCAGCATTAAGAGAGATTTGTGAAAAACTTCTGGAGGATGCCACGAGATCCGCCCTCCGGAGCCTTCCAAAGAAGAAGACCCCAAAAGCGGAAGAAGGAGAAGAAGAGAGTTGTGCGATTGACGAAGATTGGCAGATGGCTGAATACTCGGATTAAACAGTCAACGCGCTCTCTTATCAGCTCCTCGTGCTATATTTCGCCAATAGGCAGTGACCCCGGATTTGGCAATATTCCATGGGGTCTTCGGATGGAGATTGGGCGGTCCCAGGATAGCATCGCTTCTTGGCTTGGACAGGTACCATTTCACCATATTTCCTCTAGGAGATGTGTGGATGCTAAACACCAGCTACAGGAATTCATCCATGGATATCCCCAAACCATTACAGGTGCCTGATGGGAGCAGCGGAGGTCCATTTCCATAGATAGGCATCCACTGCCACCCGACCCGTACTGCATTTCGATACCCGTGGGTATTCACAGCTCGCTTGGACAGATGACCAACGGTGATCCCGCTACGCGTTAAACAGTACTGTTTTTTTTTACTTCTATATAAGCAAATACAACTTCTCAGTTATCTATACTTAACAAATACTCGACATCTTTGATGGCTGTTCAGATCCAGCCAGAGTCAGCTTTACAACTTCACCTGATATAATCCAAACTAATGCATTCTTGAAAACAAACCATCATGGATGAAATAGGAAGTGGAGAATATTTTTCGTTTCTTTCTGTTGAAAAATACACTACAAAGCCTGGTGGGAATCTCCAACGAGCGTTGCAGTCACCAAAACCCTGAGCCTCTTTCTCAGTGGAGAGATGACCATCAAACTACAGATTTTCACAGCTCTGGATATACCAATATACAATAAAATGTTTGGACGAGCCCCCGTAACATTGGATCGAAAGGATGGTGTTTTGTGCTCGTGAATAATAGGCCAAAGGACGTTCGTAGGAGATTGCGGGATCCGGACGCGACATGACTTCAATCTTCAAATCGACCCTTCGAACCATGGTATGAACCATGTCCACAGGTAGAACATAAAAAAAAGAAATTCAAGTATACTATTATCTCCACGGCCATATGGACAATCTTTTAGGACCAGAGAGAATACCCTTGGGTGGGTGGGTAGGCGAGCATAGGGTAGCCAGTTGCCGGCTTTAGTGCAAATAAAAAACGACGCCAAATCTGCGAATTAAGCTTTGACTAGAGTCCTACACTATGGTAAACGCTAGAAATCTCATGTGTCTTGTGTTATTTTTTTCTTGTGCGTCGTCTCTTCTGACCTGACGTGCCTTACAGTCCATTGTGGCTGTAGGTAGCGGTGACTATGTCTGAAAGCCTCCCCCCCAAAATCATCAGGTGGTATTGAAACACAGCACGCAAATGCGCACCAAGCAAAAAGGAAGACGCATTTGTTCACACACATCATGCGAATAGACACGCCCGAGACTACACTTGTCCATGCCTTTGAATTATCCGCAAGCAGCACGATTCAATCAACAAGCAAAAACCGCAAAAGCACAGGGGTTGGTTGGGCCTCGCTCGCGCGCTGACACTCACGATATCCAGACCGCATGGAGCGACGAGACAAGTCTCATCATACAAGACCTCTAGCTTGGGTGAATGTGCACACCTACATGGCCCTGGAACCAATCCTTCTTTGCCACAACTTTCAAATAACGGCTGGCATCCAATCCACCTCGCACGAGGTCCCCCCAAGACTTCTCTTCCCACGTAAACGAGAACCCAAGTAAATCCTGCGCAAGACATGAAAAAGGGTGTTCTCTACATAGTTTACTTGGTGCCAACGGCGGGCATGTCCCTGAGCGACCTCTGTCGTCGACTGAACCTCAAACACGGAGCCAATACTTGACCTGTGCGACTACACTGACAAGCCGCTAGTATTCCCACGGTGTAATCTTATAGTATCACAGACTATCATTGGAACTAGAATTTCCAAGGCCATCGTGATCAATTGCACCAAGAAGATATCGACGTAGCACCACGCCGCGCCTCTACTTAGACATGCACTTGACGCGTATTTTGTTCCCCCTTCGAGTCCGCACCCCCGATATGTCGTTCTCACTCTCTCCCTCCTCCGTTCTGGGGTTTCTACTTTCGAACACTACAAAAGTTTGGTATTTTGCGCCGAGACTTTTTCTCACCTTTCTTTGAAAACCACACGGCATCGAGGGCTCGGAGATGAAAAAAATTCATACCCGTCGACTCCTGGACACATGTTTCAGCGCCTATCAAGCACTTATGCACAAGTATACACTGTTTGTCGTTGGCAGTGGTTGGTTGGCAGCACCGACCAACGCCACATACGCCGGGGGGTTATCGCAGGCACTCGCCTGCAAGCATTCTTGGTGGTCGAGCTGAAAAAAAAAGTCTACCCCAAGACACGCTGTGCAACTGCAGAGTCGTACCAAAAAAGCAAAAGAAAAAAAAGGCTCAAGGTCAAGGTGGGTTTTCCTGGAGTCGTGCATCCCGAGAATCGAGCCCGGCGCATGCTGCCGTGCCAAGCGGCTCTGTCAGCCATGGTGCTGCTACACTTACACCCGTAAGATGGGCACCGTGTTCCCTTGCCACAGCATTTTACCCCTGCCGTACCATTCATGTTGCACAAATAACCGCCGTCAAAGCTCAGCTCTGTCCCATGGGTTGCCCGGTTTTCGGAACACGCCTATTGCTGGCGCCCCTTCTCCCGGGGAAAGCCTCGATTCTCTTTCTGTATCAGTCTGTGCATGTTCGGTCGGACCACACATGGCCACAGGTGGCGGCCCGCAGGCAGGGCAGGGTCAGCAAGCCAACAGCAAGCCTGCAAGGGCAGGGTCGGTCCCGGAGGAAGGCGTCCAGACGTGAGGGCTGGCCTAGCGGGAGACGTGCAGTTGTCAGAAGACCGGGACCAACGAATGCCTTGGCAGCGTTCCAGAGCCGGAGGGGGGATCTAGATGCCAAATAGGGGATTCCGGCAGGTAAGCTCGTAATGAGACCTGCATGAAAGCCGCTTCCTGGGTCGTCAAAACTTGCCATTAGCCACGAGCCATGACATGCCTCTCTCTCTCACCTCAAGCCCTATCGTTCCCAAGGCCACACCCAGATCCTCGTGCCCTCGACCACCCCTGCGGGCCTCGCCCCCTTTCAGGGCCCCTCCCTTGATCCCATTCCCAAAGCCGAGCCTCGCGGGCAATTCTTGGACATTTTTGCAAAGTAAATACATTGCAGCTGGACGTGAAAGCGGCAGGTAGGCGAATGGGCGGCGGAGAGCTAGATCCGGCCTCCAAAACAGGCTACGCACAGCTGACCACTCAAAGGCGAGCGAGACAACGCAAAGCAAAGTAGCTGTGTCTCATCACAGACAAATACACCAGCCCAGATCGCCACCAAGGTCACCGCCTTTGTTCTATTCAGGGACCAAAAGCCAAGCGTTAAATCCGAAGAACCTCGTGGTCCAATGAAACGCCCATTGTTTACAGGGTCCAGATGTGCAGAAAAGATGGTGGTGCTGTGCGAGCGTGTGCTGCCGCAAAAAGCCACATACATGGATGGGGAGAGAGCCGGTGGGACGGTTGAGACGAGAAGGACGCAATATCAAAAATCGGGCTTGGGGCGAGGGGACGGGATGAGATGAGGCGGCCATGTATGGTCCCCAGAGGCAGGGGGTGGTGGAGGAGGCGGACACATGGTGGGCGTGAGCGATGCTGCCAAACAGTTTCGGTTTAGCAGCGAGGACACACAAGGAAGCTGATGGTGATGATGTCAACGGAGGCTGATTCGGCGACCCCAAGCCCAGCCAAGCCTCAGCGTGGTGGGCGGGGAACGACGTAGGAAATAAGGGCACGTCTCGAGGTGCTTGATACTATTGATTGTTAGTGTAACTGCGGATGAGAAGAGGTACAGGCGAGGGAAAAGCAAGCCTCCGTAGGGGTATGGGACATGCATCCCAACGCTCTCCTGACGTTGGCATGGTGAGTCTTTGTTGGTGTGTGTGTAGACGCGGCCAGCCTGATGCAAATTGGATCAAGGCGTGACCGTCACCAGCTGCCGTTGAGTTGGCCGGTATTGAGCTGTCATTGTGAAGGGAACAAGGTCAATCCCTTGGGATTTTCTTTTTTTCTAACATGCCATGCGTCTGCCGTGTTTGATTCGCTCCACCCCTCTCTCACCTAGACAAAGAGCTCTCGAATGGTTAAAAACCATTCACATGATATGATCATGAACCAGTCCATTTACAGGGTCCATCCCCGTAACAGCGTCTAATGTCCGCTGATCCAGAGCCTGGAACGCTTTCACCAGCACCGCGGTGCGCTGGCATTAACATCACATAGAAAAAATTTTCCGCTCCCTTTAGGGGTCCAAAGATGCAGGTTCGCACTTGAATAGTGCATCCGTCATATCATCCGTGATCGTAAGATGGCTAACCTGTTCCCCATCCAACTATCGATTTCGGGCATTTTACCCTTTCAGCTGAAAACAAGCAACGAACTAAGGCAAGGTGGTTAATCGCCGAACTCCGCAATTCAACACGGGCGTACGCAAACCTCTTTTTTTCTCTCTTATTCTTCCAAAAGAGGCAATCGAGAAGTGGAAGACACTGAGAGAGAGAGAGAAAAAAAAAAGAAAACCAATACCAGCCCCTTGGTGTTGTCCCACATCGCAGGTTCCGGGGGTCGAGGGGTGGGAGATTGGATGATATGGATTTCTTTCGTTCTTCGGCGGATCAAATCATTATGTAGTTCTTTTTTTTTTGCTTCATTTTCGTTTAATTCTGGATCCCCAACGCGCCTCTCCCGCTCGCCACACAGCACCGCAACCACGCGGGGCGGCTTCGGTGGGTTTGTTTTTTTTTCTCTTTCGTCTGCTCGTCTTCCCTGTCGCTCTCGGCTGGCGTTGTTGGCTTCGTCAAAAACTAAGACTATGAGAGTGTAGGTCGCCCGCCTGGCCTGATGCGCTCAACTCTAGAACGTCGTCGGCCCCCTCTCCCCTCCCCGGCGCTAATCCTCCGCCGTTCCAGACCAACTGGGAGAGAGTGAGAGACGGTCTCACGCCCCCTGTGCGTGCGTTTTGCCCCCGCTGTCTTTGGCGTCGTTTTCTTTTCTTTTGTTTTATTTCCAGCTTCTTCTTTCGATACCCCATGTTCCTCGATCCAGGGCGTGTGCAAGGCCCATGGTCCATGTTCACATTTTTTTCTTCTCGCGCGCGGGCTCCGTCGCACTCGTCTCAGCCTTCCGTGTACGGCCAAGAGGCCCCAGGCTACTCGCCCGGCCACGCTGGTCTGGCGCCGTTTTTGCCACCATTCGTTTCTTTTTCCCCCCTCTCTCCCCCCTTATTGCCTGGGGTTTTGACGTTGCCGTGCTTCCTTTGCGCTACAATAGACGCTGCTAGCTGGAGGGGAGGGGAGGGGGATGAAAGAGAAGGGGGGAGGGGGGGGTTGAAACCTTGCGCGGAATTGCGGCGCACGCGCTCTGTCACTCGCTCCTTCCTCACACTTTCTCACACTTCTCATTGCCCACACCCTACTGCTCGCTCGCCTTCCCTCTCACGTCGCCGCGAACGAAGGATGGGCAAGTACGGGTGGGCGCGCGCGCGGGGATTAACCCCGATGACACCGCACACTAAGCCCAGGCATGTTGCCGAATACAGAGATATCAAGGCATTAGCATTGCCTGTCTCGGCATCGCCTCCTCCCACCCCCGTACAGGCCCGGAATGCTGCGTGTGCCAGGCCAGAGGCCCCCCGCGGCAGACATGGACGGCGACGGCAAACCGCGCTCGATGGTTGGGTTCAGATAACCCTTTCTCTAGACCAGACAATGAATGATTCATATCGCGCCCTACGCATACAGTAGCCGTAGTCCCGTGCTCCACCCCCATCTAAACCCAATGGCAGCCAAGACATGTTATCCACAATCCATTCCCATCCACATCCCCAAATCTTTGGGCATTCCCATCAATCGCCCACGCATCCATCAATCACGTCGTCTGGAGCCCACACAAGGTCACACAAGGAATCAGAGACATTCTGTCCGACACGCCCCCCTTCCCGTATCTCTCCTCTTCCTTGATTGTTTTGCCGCGCGCCCAAGTATTCAATCCCCATCTACCAAGTCATTTCTTTTTTAAAAAGGTCAACATTCTATCTGCCTCCTCATTTGCCCATTTTCCCCTTGTCCAACCCAAGCTTCCCCACAGCCGCCGCCGGGTCCCGGGATCGTCACCAGGTTTAATGTACCCAAGCTACTGCTGTAATGTCTCGCACACCCCTGGTCGCCTCAGCCCAGTTCAGTCAGTAGTCCAAGCAGAGCAAGCACCAGCAGCAGAAAAAAAAAAAAAAAAACCACCACCTTCACCACCACAACCATCACGCCCCCCAGTCCAAACCTCAACTGCCGTGATTGTACGGGGAATAAACTCCCCATTCACCCTCCACCCCCCCGGTCCACCCGCACACGCTTCTCCTCGTCGTCGTCGACCCGTAATTAACCACGCTGACTTGCCAGCGAGGTTAAACAACAACCTTGTCATTGATAAATTAAATATGTACAAAGAAAAAAAAAACAATCCCGTAGCAGCGGCGGGGCTGTACAAGAGGAAAACGAAAAATGATTAGCATCTCGCTACAGACGGCACCAGGCATCAATCATCGCAAGCCACCGGCCGGTGGAGGCCAAGGGGACAAAGGCCTGCTGCTTGTGCTTGCCGCTGCGCAAGGCAGAATCAAATCTCAAAGGACTGTCTCTTTTAGGCTCGGCTCACGCGTCAGAGGGCCCTGTCCTGTCCTGTCCTGTCCTGTCCTGTCCTGTCCTGTCCTGTCCTGTCCTGTCCTGTCCTGTCCTGTCCTGTTCTGTGTCTGATGTCTCTGTTCCACAAACGCAGGCGTCCCGCATCCTGACCCCGGTCTCCGTCTGTCTGCCTCTTTCTAGAGCCTCAGCCCGTCCTTGTCTCTGTCCGAGGAAAGGGGGCGCAAGCCTCCAGTACCGTAGAAGCACCAGGAGGCGTCTTCTCGGAATGTCTCGTCCTTTGGCTTTCCCTTCCCCCCCCTCTGACCACGCTTTATTTTTTCTTTTCGCCCTTCATTCTCGTTCCGATCTCCCCCTCGCAAAACTCGGCCTGAGCGATGGGCGAGCCCAATCCGGGCCGGCCACTGCAACTCAACTTCGTTCCCCCCCCGCCCCCCTTCACCCCACGCCCGGGGCCGACGATGCTCAGTGAGGGAGGGGGATGGCCCCTTCTCCTTCCCTCTGGCCCATGATTACTACTCTGCATCTCCCTAACTGGCTCCACATGCCGATGTCCGTCCCGGGCATGCCAAGTACCCTGCTAATTGTAGATCACCCGCAACGCTGGCCATGCCAAATGTCTTGCCCGTCTCGTGGAATTCAGAGACATGCAACCAACTACACACGCATAAAAGAAATAATTTTTTTTTAAATTTGTGCTTGTTTTCTTTCCCGGCTTGTAGACATCGTGAGATTGTCTCCATTCAGTCTTCACTTCATGTCTTTGATCCTTTCTCTTCCTGCTCCTCCCAAGGATCGCACTGCGCACGGCGCACATCTTGATCCTAATTCCTTCCTTCTTCTGTACATGAAGAATACAAACTGGCACTAAGCGTAAAGGAAACACAAAATAAACACATTGCGCTAGACTATGACCTCTCTAATCCTGGCTCGTGCTCCTCATCTGTGTCCATGCCCGTCTCATCCATGGCTTGTTCCTAAAACGTCCTTCTCCTCAAGGGTCCAAGCCCACATCGCGCCTCCCACGACTCGCGCCTTGCTTTGGCTTCTGCGAGTCGAGCCTCACGCCTCGTGGGTCGCTCAAGTATTTCGACCTGTTTCTGGGGTAGCGCTGTCCTGTCACAGTGCCTCCGCATCTTCTGGCTGCTTTGTGTGTCCGAATATTTTTCCTGTTTCTGCTTGGGCCTCCCAAAAGATGGCTACTTATAAGAGTACATCGAAGTAAAGGGTTTGGCGATAAAAATAAGTCCAACATAAAAATCCGGTTCAGGGAACCCCAATGCTCGTCTAGACCATGCCAAATTCAAATTTCACAATTAATCCCACAAATCCTTGCTGCTGCTGTAGTCATCAGCTCCTGGATCCTTTCTTTTCCGGTCCTGTCCAGCTGTGGCATTTTCCACTATCCGTGGTAACGAAACCAATTCCCTCTTGAAGATGCACTTCCAAATTCCCTTTGCCAAAAATAAATAAACCGGTTCATGTGAATTTCCCTAGTCCGTGTGATGAAGTCGATTCACAAGTTGAATAAGAAAAAAAACGAAAGACCTTGCCTTAATCCCCCATACAAGGACTTCCACTGAATATGTCCAACTAGTTCCCATGACGCCATAAATCCAAAAAAAAAAAGAGAATAAAAAAGCATATCCCCTTCCTGTTTGCGCCCTTTCGCCTTTTGAACACGTCCTGGTCGTTGTTGCTTTCGATAATAGTGGATGGTGTGTTATGCATCACGTAAGGTATCGCTTTCTCGGCCTCGGCGCGTCCCCCTCTTGTACCTCCAAGGATTCGTACATGCTCCTCATGTGTACATATTGGGAAGGTCGTAATCGAAAACGGATATCGTCGATGAACCCGCGTCCTCAAATTATGCTCATGGCTCCTTCTTCAGTTCCGGGGTCTCATCCGCCTCTGCTCCCCGTTCTGCTCCATTGCCATCAGTGCTGTTAGCACCCTCGCTGGTCTTGCCTTCACATCCCTTGACAAGTCGGTGTCGCTGTACATAGAGTTAGCGCATCCTCCAATGGATGTCGAGCAATGTTCCTACCTTGAGGGCATCCTTTCGGGAGAAGCTCTTGCTGCAGAAAGTGCAGGGAAATGGCTTCACAGCCAGGTGAATTCGCTTGTGTCGTTTCAAATCGTGGTTTCGGCTGAATGACTGTACGCACTGATCGCACTTGAAGGGTCGTTCGGACTGAGGGGCGGGTTGTCCGTGGCCGTACATCATCGGGTGACCGTAAGGGGCGACGCCCATGCCGGGAATCATCGACATCTGGCCTCCAGGCTGATGGATATTCGTCATGACGGACCCGCCCATGGTTGGTAGCGGCTGGTAGGCGTATGAGCGGTACGGAGCAGGGGGAGCCATGGCAGGTCCCTGCGGTTGGCCCGAGAGCGAGCCCAGACCTCTCGAAACAGGGCCTTGGCTGGTGGGCGAGTGCTGAGTAGGAGAAGGTTGAGGAGCGTAGGACGGAAAGTTGGATTGCTGGGGGGTGGATGAGGCCGTGTAGTAGCTCGGAGTGCTGGGAGGTCGTGTGTGCGTATACGAGTCGACGTGAGCCGATGCACTGGAAGGAGTGGGGGGTTGCGTGGAAACTGGGTTCTGGGAGCTCAAGATGGCACTCTGAGGTGGCTGTGGAGCCGAGGAGAGTCCGGAAGGAGTGGTCTGGCCGCCGGAGCCACCGCTAGAGAGAGGAGTTTGAAAAGGATGCTGAACGTCGCCGTAGGGAGGAGGAGGAAGCCCTTCACCGGTAGCGGGCGACTGAGAGCTTCGGGGGTGGCTGAATTGCTGCATGTTGCCAGGCTGGTTGTACATGGAGCGTCCGCCAAAGTGCTGGCCGATGGAGGGCTGGGCTGGGGCTGCGGAGCTGACGGTATACGAAGAGTTTCCGGGGGTAGGCCATGATCCGTGGACCTGGCCGCCATACGAGTACTGCATACCGGCAGGCGCCTGGGAGCCCTGGGAGCTTCCCGTGTTGACGCTGGAGAGGCTAGGGCTCAGACCGTCGCTGGCTCCTGGCGAAGGGGTCAGAACACTGGGGGAAGAGGAACGGCGGTTTTCGGGAAGGGGACCGGGAAGGGGAAGATATGATGGCGGATAGGGAAGCCCAGTCGGGGGCGAGTCGAGGGAGTTGTGGTAGGGCTCGTGGGCGTCGCCCGGGAGGGGAGGGTACAGGGGATATTTGGCCATACTTGGAACATCTGCGGTGGGAGGAGGCAGAGAGAATGCAGGCAAGGCGCCCGCTGCAGCGCGGCGCGCCGAGAAACTGGTGGCCGCCTCCATGGCAAATGCGCACCGTGATGCCGTGATGTGAGTGTGTTGTTGCTTGCGGATGCCACTGCCTGATGCTTCTTGCGTGATTATGCTTGCTGCTGCTGCTCTTTCTCAATCGCGTTTGCGAGTGTCCTGCTGGCTTGCGGAGGTGGTTTCTCTGTGCGGCCAAGCTGAAGAGGGTACGGGCAGAGAAGAAAAGGCTGGTGGTGGTGATGATGGTGATGATGTGTGAAGTGATATAATGGTGTAGGTGGGGGGTTTTTTTTTTCTTTCTGCAGTTTCTGTTCAACACTTCCAGTCGTTCAGAAACAAGGCGCTTTGCGGTAGCAGGCGAATGCAGCGTACGAGCTGGCGGGACTGCTCTGCGGGAACGAGAATGCCGGAACCAAAAAGATACGAGCTGGATGTCCAAATCTTGGAGTCTTGTTGGTCGGCGGACGGCTCTAGGTTGCCAGGCGAGGGGATGGCTGTGATGGCTTCCGGGAAAGGCGTTTCTGGAAGAGCTGGAGGTCGTCGAAAGGGGCTGATGACGGCAACCACCACACCAGGGCTTCGGGCTTGGATGAGGATCGCAAAGCTTCTTCTATTATACACGGACAAGGAGGCAGAAGAGGAGGCGTCGTCGATCGGCGTCTCTGCGAAAAAAAACCCTGGGTTCTGGAAGGGGCAAGCTCAAAGTCAAAGTAAAAAAAAATAAAAAAAAATAAAAAGAAGGTGCAATGAGAGTCCAGCCAAGGCAGGTCGGGTCCGGTCTGGTCGGGGGAGAGAAGGTATAGAAGAAGGAAAGAGTCGCAAAGTCACGAAGCTCTTGGGTCGTGGGATGAATGGGGTTGAATGGGGGCCTCTGTGGTTTTGGATTGTCCCGTCGTCGAGCAGAGGACTCAATAAGGTTTGCTGTCCCAGGTGGCGCCCTTAGGCGTCTTTGGCGCAATATGTATATCTTTTTGGGGCCTCTCCCAGGGCTGCTCCAGGGCCCCAATACAGAGGGCTCTGCTTTCCTACAGGCACACTCCCATAGATTTTTTAGCAGCTGGACCTCACTAGTCCCAGGTCCAGCTGCCACTTCGCACTCCCACCACCCCACTGTGGGCGCCCACTCCCCTAAACCCTTGCGCACACCCAGGACGCCTCCCTCCCCACCCCTGCCCGCGGGGCCCACCCGCACGCCCCTCGGTATAGTGTCACGCCCCAGGTCCTGGGGTGTAGCAGCTCTTGGCGTCTTTTTGAGTTAGCGCATCCTCTGGGACCCTGCTGGGACGGGATCTCTAGGCCAAGGCGCCAGACGCCAAATCGACTAGCTCAGAAGGGCTGAAGGGTTATGGGCCCAGCTGCTGAGCCGGGGCGTGTCGCTGTTGTTTGACTCTCTTGCTGCTGCTCAATCAATACTAGCTGGGCGCCGGGGACGAGAGGAGAGCGAGCATGCACAACCCTGTGCAGTGCAGGACGTACGCTGCCTCGCTTTGCATCCACATCATCCACCTCAGCCAGCCTTAACACGGCGGCCAGAGAGGATGGGTGAGAAGACAGCGGCTGCAATGAGAAGATGGGTGTGGAGCAGAGGTCCTGAGGGGAGCAGCGAAAGCGGCAAGGCCCAGCGCTGGAGCAATATGCAGCATCCGGCAGCAGCCACCACCACGGCCAGCGACCCTATCAGTTTTTCTCCTGCTTCTCTTTGTGCAGTTATCCCACCCACCAAGGCGCCGGAGCTGGAACCGGCGAGGATGGGGAGGGGAATTGGATGCGATGGGATAGCATGGGATGGATGGATGGATGGATGGATGTGTGACAAGGCGACTGAGTGGATGGAAGCGTCTGAGGTGGACGGGATGTGCACCTCGATTCTGGGAGGGGGCGTGGGCGTATGTGCTGGTGCACGCGAGAGCGGCGAGAGCGCGCGAGCATCCGTCGAGCTATTCATCGGCGAGAAACGAGAACACGACAGTAGACGAGAATAGGTGTGGATGAGACCTAGAAGAACGAAGTAAACACAACCCACCAGAGGGGACCGAGGTGAGTCGCCGCAAAGGTCAGTGTACATGGCCTGACTGAGCACAATGGCAACTGACGTGTGCCGTGGGTGGGTTGGGCAAAGCAGCGACAGCCGGATGTGGCAGTCGTCTCTCCGTCTTGAGCACGGCTCTTACATCCATCCATCCATCCATTTAATAGTACGGGGCACACATTTCATCAATCTTGTTCGCTGTGGGCCACACGCACACGGGAGAGTGACAAGTCTCCGTTCAAGCCCCATCCATGTCCACGCTCGTACTCGAAAACCTACATCCTCTTCTTCTCCTTCCCAAGTCCTGCACCTTTAGCTGCGTGGCTGGACCAGATCGGGAGCCGGGGCGTGCGTGGGAGAGCTGGGACGCCTTGCAGAAGACGGCACGCAAATCACATTTTCACTCGTTTCTTTTTCCTTGTCGTCCCTTGGGTCTCGGTCTTGGGATTTTGGGGCCTCTGGAAATATGGTCTAGGTCTGCTTGGGGTCCCCTATTGGCTGGCCTGTTATGCCTTTGAGCATGCGCTGCCCTGCGCTGAGTGCTCGGTGCTCTCTGTTTCGCTTGGCTGTGCTGGGGAGTGAGCGGCAGTCGTGGTGGTGGTGGCGGGCAAGCGGGCAATGGTGTGTCATGGGTCATCCATCAACAACAGCTCCGGCGAGCTGGATGGATTGATGGATGGATGGATGGGTGGCCGTCTGGGCTGGAGTGACTTGCTGGCTGACAGGCTGGGGGGGTCTTCCATCTGCACGAGCGCCCTGCACGCGCAAAAAGCAACGGCAACTGAGTTGAAACACGCATATCCCAGCCCGCGCAGTCCTGATGGGTTTGTTCGGTTGTCTGTCCTCCCCGTGGCGGGAGACCCGGGAGGCTGGACTCTTATTCTCCTTGCTCCTGCGGGGCGTGCTACCGTGCAACGGAGACGGCGCCGGACGACGTCTCAACGACGACGCCATGAACGATGTGTTGTGCGACGGGCGCATCATGATGAGGGCGACTGGAGGCTGAAGAGCGTCAGTATTGAGACTATTGGACAATGTGATACATCCAGAATTGGCGAAGACGCCATGCTGCTAGCATAAGCTCGCCGACCTCAGCCCCCGTCGTCTAATCGAAGCTTTTTTTCCTTTTTTCCTCCTCACTGCCCTTTCTTTTTCTCCCCAACGTCCAGACTAGGGAATTCCAGTTACTCCCTCTAGACGGGCCTGCGTTTCAGAGGGATCGATAAGCTCACGCTGGCTGCGAATCCACGGCAGCGGACAAGTCAGCAAGGGGGGGGCAAGAGCTCGCTTCACGAGGCCAGTCATGATGCTCGGAACCAGTCGCCTGCAGCATACAAGAGCAAGGCCTCCTGCACAGTGGTGTCGCCCGTGCCCACCAAGTGGGAGATGTACAGCCCAGCTGCGTACGCTGTTTACACGGCCGCCTCTCTTCTGTCTCGTCTTGGACCCGACCATGGCAGCCAGTGGCCAGAAAACGAGACACACAACGGCTAGGTCGGAGATGGGCCAAGCCTGCCAAACCCCCGTTTGACTGAGGTGTGTCAATGTGTCATATGAGGAAGAAAAGAAAAAGACGATGAAGAAGACAGAAGAAGCAGCAGAGCAAGAGACATTGGCCCAGTTCCGCTTACTTCAACCTCCCGGGGAAGAAAAGTCATGTAACCGGAATCGGAGACCTTCCGACACTGACTCTACCCCCTGCAGCTCTCCCAAAAAAGAAACACATACGAGGTTAGATGGCACAAGTAAATAAAAAAAAAATACAAAAGGTATCAAGATCCAAATGGATGCGCGAAGCAGGGCAACAGGGGAAAGGAAAAAAGGAAACACTGCGCTTGCGACCATTCCTCTCATATGTCGATATCCCTACGCCTCTGCAAGAACCTAAGGGCCTGGGATGTTCAATGCTTGTTTTTTTTTCCGGTCTTCATTTTAATTTTACTGTGATTTTACTTTACCTTCGCTGATGTTAATACCCATGCTCTTGAGCACAAAGTAAAGGGATGTGATGATCGCTAAGCGTAGTGCAATGCAATATGCATCAGGCCATATATCTTTTTCTTTTTCTTTTTTTTCTTTCTCATTATCTCATGCCAGGACAGGATCCAATTTTTTTTTCCCACGGCTCTCTTTCCCCCCTCCCTCTTGTCTCAGAGCATGCTGTTGGTGGGTGCTCAGCCCCAAGGGTCCGCTCCCCACCCACGTCCAGCGACAGCTCGTGGGAAGGGTTCCATCGGGAAAAGTTGGGTCAGATTGGATGCCGCCGAGTCAGATTGGGAGGTGAGATACGAGCAAACAAGATTGGAGGCATCGAGGGGAAGGGGGTATGGGCGTCTAGTGATGAAAATGGGGAGGGGTGGGCGCGGTAAGTATATAAAATTTTTTCGGGACTTATGCAGGCAAGTGAGGGTAGCAAGCTGGGTGCGCTTGGAGGTGATGGGAATGCGAGATTGCGCAGAGAATTTTGCATATGTGACCCTTTTAATCGGAAGGATCTGAAAAAGCAGAAGAAAAAACGAACAAGCAGAGGCCAGCACTCCCCCCATCTCCAAAAACTCTGCTTCCCTGATCCCCGTCTCCAGCCCAGTACCGTTTGCCCAGAGCAGGCTGGGCTGCATGCAGGTTGCGCTGCAACGACAGGGACCTGGACATCTGTAGGGGCCAGGGGGTGCGCACCCAGCAGACGGACTGGGCTGGACCACTTGGAAGGGTTCCCCTTGTGACATTCCCCAGATGTGCAGAGCGGGCTGCCTCGAAATTTCATTTGCATGTTGCGATTCGAGTGCTAGGACCCGCTCCAACGCACAACTGGGGATTGGCATCGGGATGAGGATCAGGGTAAAAGGGAAAGAAAAAAGAAAAGAAAAAAGCCAAATGGCGATCACGGCTGGTGGACAGACTAGCCCCAAGAGCTAGTCTTTGTGCGTCGTGGTCCTCCACTGTCTCTCCTCACCATGCCTAATTCTCGGGACTCTCGTTTCCATTCATGTACACGACACAATAAGGTCAACGCGGACGATACCTTAGCAGCGCTTACACTTTCAGTCTTTCCGCTCCTCGCCGCTCACCAGAACCAGAGCCCCCGTCACCAATGACAGGGCCCCAGTCCCGGTCCCGGCCCTCAGGGCCCTTGCTCACCAAGCCCATCCTTGAACGACGATGCTGCACGCCGCACACGCCCCCCGCCGCGACGCTCAACCAACTTGGACAGCCATGGCCAGCGGACTGGGGGCCGTAGACACGCCCGGAGCACATCGTGAATCGCCCGCAAAGCACATGCCTGGCGCTTGTTTGGTCGTTGCTCTGTTCTCTGTCGAGCCCTTCCGCCGCCATCGACGGATAGCCTCAGCCATGCCGACCCAGCTCTTGGGAACGCATCCCAAAAGAGGCGCCCCATTCCCGTCGCTGACCCATCTTACTTTTGCCCAAAGCCAGCGCGTGTTTCGAGCGTGGCAATCGCCCTCCTCCCCTTCCCTTTGTCCACATGCAACCTTCCGCCCCGTTCGGCGAGCCCCTCAGCCGACTGGGGAAACCTCAAAGCCCGACTGAACTTTGACACATTCATCGGTGCCCCGCGCTTGGAATGAATATGCGATGGAATGAGCTTAGTCTTTCCATTCGGGTCTCCGCTCGTCACCATTGTCTTTGATTTTCGTCCCCGATCCCAGTCTGGTCGTCCGCGTCGGCGTATCCGGCATAGAGGACGCGGTAAGCATGGTCGTCACAGCCTGGTATCGACACCACACTTCGTACTGGATGCCCGCTCTCCGAACCTCTCTCTTTTTTTTCTCTCTCTTTTTTCTCAATGGGCAAAGAGGGGCGTGCCATCTCTGGCCATCCAGTCAAGATCAATACCGGAAAATAGTTGTAACATGATTCTCTTTTGCTTGTCTTTCCCCCCGATCTGGCATAGCCAAACCTCAGCTGTTCCCCATTTGCTCCAATAGACTCGGCCCGGAATGATCTGCTCATGGAACACCCCAGTTCCATTACACATCTCTCACACCCACCACCAGATCACCCACCAGTCTCCACGTCTGTGCCAAGTGTTTCCCTCTCTTTGCTTTTTTTTGTGCATGCAAAAAAAATCCCTTTCCGTCTTGACTCCATTCCTTGGGCTTTGATGCCTAGACAACATTAGACAGGTCTCATCCAAGTTCTGGAACCAATGTTATGTTTGTGCAACCTCAAATAGGTAAACGAGTTGAAGCGGCTAGACTCAGAGCGAATTAGTTCGTTGACTCAGGTCCCTGAAGCCATCGCGATAGCAGCCGCCGCCTCCATATGTCACCAGTCCTCCAATGTCGCATGGATGGTCGCTTATGTCTTCCAACCCGGCCTTGGCAATCCATCCGGCGTTAGAAGATGGAGAGGTTGAAAGCTGCCTGCCATCGCATTAGTGAATACGCTAGTTGATGCTCTTGCATCTGACCTTTTCGAACTGCCGGCCGTGACTACATATCCTTTTACGTATGAGGACGGAGTGCTCCACATCAAGCACGTCTTGTAAGTAGAGGGTGATTTCTGATTTCTGCTTGCTTCAGTCATTGTGGAGCCTGAGCATGGACTTGCTTCTGAGTCGAGCTCATCTCAAAAACTAGACACATCTTGTCCAGTAGTCTGATACCGGAGCAGGTGCCTCTGATGCCCAGTTGGCCTAGCTGGCAATTGGGAATTGACCTGTCCAAAGCCGGGCGTTTGCACAATACCATCCACCAACAGTCGAGACACATTTGTCGCTCTCCACCTCCCAAAAAGGAAGGCTGAGGGGGATGGGCAAGACAAGGTGCACACGCCGCCCATCACTAGCACCAGATCCCACCTACGGTGCGCCGGACGTGGCATCCGCCTTTCCACCCCCGGCCTTGGCCACCCATAGTTGGTGCGCCGGGGCGAGCAATCCGAAAGCCAGCCAGCTAGCCACAATGGCTTTCGTAACGGTCTGCCGACAAACATGCGATCCTCTCTGGCTTAGGTAGGTCACTGAACCACTGGATGATCACTTCCTCTGATTGAATAAGAGCCTAGCGATCCTATTTTGAATATGTAGTAGGTCATCGCACTCGTTCACAAGGCGCGTTGCTCGTATCGCGCTGGTAGCGTAATGAGGTTCAGCCTCTACCTGCCCAAAGCCATGATTCTTCCTTTGTGCCGTTTCTGTCCCCCCCTCCCCCCCCCAACCATCGTATCTTTCCTGGGCCCGTGTGTACGAGCGAGATGGATTCCGGCCTCGTTGTGCACCGACCTATCAAGTCTAGAATCACCAACAGCACAACTGCATTCGATATCCAGTTCCACGTACCGTCTGTACCCAAAGCAAACTAGTAATCACATCTCTGATTGCCGCACCAGGGCGTAACAAGTCGGACTCCGCCTAGCTTGTTGAAGCCAGCAAACCTTCCTGTCCCCCTTGTTGGCATCGCCGTCTTTCGGTTCGCATTGGTCTGGTGCCGATGTGCGGGTACCGCACATGCATGGCTATAGGCCTGGTCCAGACTCAGCTGAGGTACGTGCATGGACCAGGGGGTGATGGGGAGAAATGGCTCAGTAAATGTAGTGCAATCCCATTTCTTTGTTGTGTTGCTCTTGCCTGCCTGGCTCCTGGTCGCCGGCCTGGCCTGGCCTGGCCTGGCCTGGGAGATGGGTACGAAGGTAGGGGTGCTCCACGGCGCTATTGGAAGCGGGTGTGCGCAAGATCGTTAATGTCCGCATTCATTGTTCCAATCCAAAAAGCCGGGCGATAACTTGACGTGTGGTTTAGTTTGAGGTTCGTTCCACAAATTGTGCTGCACTTGTCATAGTCATCCACTTGTAGTCGTCATTGCCTGACAGGACCAAATGTTGTGGCCATGGTCGAAGTGTCAAAATGACCACGGAACCTGTCACGATGCAAATGTGGTGGCACGATTCGGATGCAATCCCCGAACTAAAGAAACGATCAGCCTGGAGGGATTAGGCGGGAGTTGTCACCCAATATTGCTCCTAAAATTGGAACACGCAATCTCACTATCATGGCTGAAGGTCTATTACGTATTCATTTGTCGACTGCGAAAATGCACGCGTTATTAGCTATCACCCCTGGCTCATGACACTGGAAGACCTCTTACTCACCAGACCCTCAGCAGCAATTGAACTGAGACCTTGTCACATGGCTATGCTCGTTTAACATTCCCCCATGCAGCAAGGCCGGAAGTTATGTCTTGGCCTTAATCCTTTTTGCGCTTAGCACGGGCGGGAGAGGCATTGAGCGATGGAGTGGTGGGCGCCAAACATGGGACACCCCGTCAAGGGATAAGGCGATCGCCCATTAACGCGCATCGGCATCGATTCATTGATCGGAATGGTAGTAAAAAGATGATCACCGCCAAAGGACTCCCGCGACACACTAAAGCTTCGGATTGTTGGTTGGCAGCCTGAAGGGCACCATGGATGGTCAGCAATGGTAATGATTGACAGCATGGTTGAATCGGGTGTACAATGGGCATATAGCTCCACCCGAATAAGTACTTGGCGCGATTCGACCCTCCATCTCGTCCTGCTACCAGCTTGGCTAGCGATGTGCACGCGGGCCATCCCATTCATGGCTGTTTGCCCCGTCAACTTTGTTGAACGCCACGCATCTGGCCGGCTTGGAGCTTTGTGCCACCAGCTTGCCTTTCCATGGCTCTGGGGAGGGATGGAGTGCACCATACCACTGTGGGCCACATGCCACACTACCTGACGGCGATGTTTTTGCGCTTTGTATCAGACTTGTATTGTGGAATTCGTTGTGGATGGGCCTGCCATCCCTTGCCATTGAATCAAACCCCGCTCGCAAGGAGAGAGGAGGGAAAAAAAAAGATAGAAGAAAGAGAGGCAGCGCGCAGATCTGCATGCCCTTTGACGATGACCTCCGGTATTATTTCTCCAGATGATGTGAGAGCGTGGGAATCGAGACCCTTGGTCGACCTGTCTTCATGGTTCCCTAGTCACAGTTGATGATGCGGCCAGGCCCGGTGATGGAGATCTTCCTGTGGAGCGACATCCCCCGCCGTCTACATGCAAGGGCGGCAACAGGCCGTGCGATGTCGAGATAGGCCCTGGACGGCGGGAGCCGGTGATTTGGGTCCATGCTTAACGCTCGGCCAGGTTTGCGCAGCCTTGTAGATACTGCATTGGCATCGGGGCCATGGCCTGGAGGCGCCGCCATGCATCAATGCTGGTCGGCCATCGCTGGTAGCCAGTTGATGCGAGTGCTTTGTCATTCACATGTTTATTCGACGGCATTGTACCACTGTCGGAAGAGGTAAATATCGTTCTGCGCAGGTGGGTGCAGGTGATATTGAGGATGTGCAACAACGTCGACATCATGGCTCGTCATCCCCTCACCCAGGCAGGTACCTCCGTGAACAGCCGCTCACGGGGCCAGGCGGGTACCTACATGCAATTACCAACCAAAGTTCTTTACGCGTCCGTAATGATGACTTCAGGTTTGTGATGACAGTCGCGGCGAGGGTGGGACTTTCCATACATCGTGCACCACCACAACCAAATCACATGAAATGGACTAGCTGACTAAGAGATCTGCCGCGGAAAGTACCTGAGGCAGGCAGACCCCTGCGGGTTCGTTCACGTGGACGCCCTGGCGTGTTCTCATCATCCCGACACACAGACCATCTCCACACAGACTCTCAGATGGTGCATTGATCTCGACCATCCCCTGTCAAGAGGCTGCGGAATGCTGCCGCCACAGCCCAAAGCCAAGAGGCACTCGGGAACCCCTTTCTGGGGTCGGGACGCCATGGCTAAGCCGGCTAGCCGGACTCCATGGTTGACCGTGGGAGCCGACCGAAATCAATAGCTTCGCTCCAGAGTTTCGCGAGGACCCTCAAAACCACCATCGCCAATCTGAGCAACAGCTATGTGTCTCGCAGTTGCTCACCGATCTTTTTAGCAAGAGAGGACATATGTCGCCCCTTTCCCCTGGTCTGGCAGCTGAGTCCGCTGGCCATTCAACCTGACAGGCCACCGCCCTCCATCGACGGGATGGTGCTCCATCGATACATTGCCCTACACACCAAGCAAAGCACAACATGTTGCTTGTACATCCAATCATTCCCACTGACAAGCACCAACGGAATTAAAGCCTCGCGCACACCGGTCTATTGGCCAAGACAGCACGACCAGCTTCACCCCCGAGACCCCAGCTGAGAGACGGCGAGGTGGGACAACTAATGTCTCCGCTGACTTAAAATCTGGACAATGTGCACACCACTCTCAAGATGCCTCGATGAAACAGTTGCCGCGCCTTACCTCCAGGTTCGCTCGGCGTTGCCATCTCGCGTGAGGTGCCTTCCGTACAACGCCTGATCAGCTATGTCGTAGTCGAAACGTCTCGCGTAATCGGATGACGGGTTTTAAGTATCTCTTTGGGGTTGCATTCTGCGAATCTTTGCGCAGGACAGCATCGAATTCTGCCCTGTCAATCAAATGTGGCGGGCGATCTTGGCCGGCCAGACAAGACGCGGTGCCATGTGCCAGAACAAGATCCCATGGCACCAGGGGCATCACACAAGCTACTGTAGCCTCAAGCCATCCGTGTGCCAAACTAGCATGGTGGCCCAACAGGCTCAAGGCCTCTGCCGCGGGTGGACCCCTACCCCTACCAAGAGCGGTAGGCGATAACACTAATGGGGGAAAACGCCAAGCCTCTGCAAACTCCATTCGTTAGGACATCGGCCTAGCATGGAGAGGCGGGGATCGTGCCATAGGGCGGAGCTTGATGGGTCTTGCCTGAGGATCGAGACCATTCGACCAAGGCCATCCCAGTCAATAGCCACAGATTGATTCTTTGCATCCCGGTAGTATGGACGTGCCAGATCCAATAATCCACTTATTATGTATGCAGATTTTTTCATCATTATCCGAGGTTGTCGGTATTTGCAGAAGTGATTCGCGATGGATTCTTCCACAAAATAGGATCAATATGATCTCGTTGGTATCCAGCTCAGCCAGTATCTCCTGTCTGTATTCTACGGGACATTGGTTCAAGACAGCCAGACGCCAAATTGACACCGAAGGCCGAAGTGTTGTACAGTACCTGGGCTGTCATTTTTCGGGCTTTATTGGGTTTGGGTGGCGGTATGCTCATACCGCCCAAGCCTCACGAAAAGTCGGGACCAACTATCGCCGCCTTTATATTCACTGACAGAATTGTGTAATGTTTGTCACACGACTAGGACGGGGGAGGGGACACCGTCAGGTTTGCGATGGGGCCTGTAAGAGGAGCATTTATGCAAACCAAACCCTCGGGACGGTCCAGCGCTTGTGGCTGCGCTGTTTCTCTAGCTGTCTCTCCTGTCTCTGTGTGCGACACCATGACTGAACGTTGGGTTCGATATACGAGGCGGACCCAATGCCTTCGTGGACAACGGCGGGATTGAACAATTTCAGATGCCTCGTCGTGGATTCACTTCCCCTTCCAACGAGATATGAAATTTGGGCCGGCACATACGCCTATGAAATGTGATGCCTCAATTCACGCACTCATCCGCGGCGTGAATGGGGAAACCGTTCAGCACGTGGAGCAGCGCCTTGGCTGTTGAGATGTGGAAACAACAGTGAGCGCTAGCAGCGCCGCCCACAAGCCCTTGCTCGAGAAAATCGAAAAGTGGTTGGATGGCGAGGTCCCCGAGCAGAAACAAGACCCATCGGATGGAGCATTGGATTATTAGCCCTGCCGGATGAGGTCGGCCGCTGTGCCTGGCCTGGGCGGCCGCTAGTAATTACCTTCGCGCGAGCTGGCAGGACGGGGCACACATCCGGCCTGCCCTCAGGCTTGTTCTGACGATGAGAAAATACTCCTGTCGACGCGAGCTGGATGGCGCACGATCTACACCAAGGATCCTTGCGCCGATCGACCGTGGTGGCGCCTCTCTTCTATTAACTGGGTTCTCTCCCCAGTCTAGTCGTCTTATTGAGAGGTTGAATGTACCAGTACCAGCTGCCATTCCCAATCACACTATTCGTATTAGCGTTTTTTTTTTCTTTCGCGATGATATTTTCCTCCGAATTTACACAGCGATGACGGGCGAAGAACAATACATAAAATGGTTGAAAAGTCGGTGCCAACACCGAAGCATCACCTGCTGGCCAAGCCCGGTGTCTGAGCTTGGGCAATGCGAAATGCCCAAGAAATATCGGAATGCTGACCCTGATTGGTTGTGAAAATTTTCGCCCCCTGTCTTCTTCTGTGCCATGGATTTTCTTTTTCTGCATCATGCTGTCCGTTTTGCCCCGCGATGGAATTGCTGTCAGGGATTGGTGTTGGTTGTGGCCAAATAGCCTGTGCCAAACCGTTCGATCTGGATTGTCGACATGGAGGGCTCAACAACTCCTCACTCCATGTGGCCTTGCGGCACAGATACATAGTCACCGAACCCAGTACTGTTCATCCCGGACGCCAGCGACGCGACGCTGCACCGGGTAGAGTGACAGCCCGCGCGCCACACGCGCCCGGAACCATGATCGCTGAATCCGCGGCGTCTGCTTCGTTAATACCGGGACCAATCCCCTAAGCCCTAGGGGCGCAACGCCAGCAGGCATGCATCCAGGTGGGTGTGCCCGTGCATTTGATTACCTCTGCCCTCCAGTCCTAGATGCGGGTCTGCTATGTGCCGTCATAGGCGGAGGGTCGAGCTCTTTGCTTTTGTGACGGGGCTATTATAGAGAGTAACGAGAAATTGATACAGTAGCATGGCTTTGGTGTGCGTCAAGAGATTGAGTTGGGCTGAAAGACTGCATGTTGGGATGTCAGCCCTTGCTGCTGGGGTTTCGACAAGATGCTGTCCACGCCGGGGTACATGCTGGTGCGTGGTGGGTGAATCCGATACAAAGAGGTTGGCATCCATCCCAGTATCGGTCTGAAAAATTTTGTATCTTTTTTTTTTTCTGGGGAGGGCCAAATTGTCTCGGAGTTCTGCATCATGTGTCTGGGTCAAGGCCCGGAGAGCAGTTCCTCCTCCGATCAGTCAAAAGATCTGTCACATCATACGGGCCCGTTCCCCGTAAGGCATGTTTCCCTCAGAGACTCCCGTTTCCTCCAAGTCAAATGTTCAGCTGAAAAGGCTAGTCCTCGATCGGGTGTTGTTGCACTAAGGCTGCCGGGCCCCAGCTCCTTGGGGCGTGGCTACTAATTAACTACTGATGCGGCTGTGTCAAAATGAAGCGGTTTGTTGCAGGACTTAATTGTAGGGCTTGGCGGCTGATGAGCTGGAGCTGACGGCACAAGTAGTGATGCGCTTTTTAGACGACCCAGTGCGCAAGTGCCGACAGTTTGGTCCCGGACCACTGCTAAAGCCGTCGGAAGAGCATCAGGAGAGCCATCCCTGTATTGCGGTTGACTAGCCCGCCAGCCGTTGAAGGGAATCCCGGGTCAAATTGCCGGTCCTAAGATGGAATCGAGATGTTGCCCATCCCGCTACGAGGCTGACGAGGGGTTGCCGTGGGGGATCATCTTGGCAAAATTACCTCGACACTTTTTACGGATGTGTTTTGGTCGTCGCCATTCGCGGAAACGTCTTGGATTGGACATGTTTTCAGATGAGATCTGAACAGAGCCCGTTCCCACTGTTTCAGCACCACCGCCGGCACATTGGCCCGACCGTTGATAGCGATGATAATTGTCTGCCCAAGATGATGAAGGCATGCATCAAACCGTCATCTTGACGAAGACTTGACAGAGATTTGACAATCGCTCGAGGGATGAAGTCATAGATGGTGGCGCCGCACGGTGCCCAATGCTCGGGTCCAACAACAGCGCATCCCCCAAAAACCTCGGGTAACCTTTTGGCTTATTGGTGCGGCGCCATCGCAACGACGATGGGCATCAATCAAATCGTGCCTTGGCTGCGATTTGACGACAGAAAAAAATGCGTCCCGGCCCGGCTCGAGGATGGAACTGCCGATCACCTTTCCGACCCGACGGCTGCAAGCATTACCAGCAGCGTAGCTTTCTTCCTCCGCCGTCACGTGGCTCGGTCCCCGCCAAACACCGAGCAATTCGGCTTCAACACTTATCTATATGAGCCGATGGGTGCATCATGTAGATCACTCCATCAATTCCATGAACTGGTGTTCCAGTAAAGCTCTGAGGCCGGCTGTTAAATCATGGATCGTCTCCCCCAGGAAATTTACAACGAAATTGGTACTTACTTTGCAGACTCGGACGAGCATCCGAGATATGGCCTCCCGCCTCAGTTAGCCGGCCAGCGAACTAACATTGCGACAATTTCACGTCCATGGCAGCAGGCTATCGAGCGGCAGACGTTCCGGAAGCTTCGTCTTAGAAGTACAGAGCTGGAACTTTTTGAGAAGACAATCACGGGCTGCCGTCGTCATTTTCTAAACGCTATCCGGTTTGTTATCATCCTCCCCAGCTACCCTGATGAAGCTCGAGGCCGGTTTGAGCGCGAGGCAGACCGAGAGATTAACAACAGGGCCTTTACCGGCGCGGTGAAGAGTCTGTTCCGAATTCTCAAATCATGGGATGCTGGGAGGCAAGGTTCGGATACAAGGTATTCGATCCGGTTAGACATTGACGCTGTCTATTCTACCACAGACAACTTTGACAACGAGTGCCGCGGTGCCACTCGGCGCATTGAAAGGCTCGAACCCGTCGAAGCTGGAAGTCACGAGGAAGTTCTCTGTCGCGACTTGCAGGACCGTCGGTTCCAATATTCCTACATTGAGCTGTTGGAGCCCGATGAATTGCCTGTGGTCCCGGCAATCAGCGCTTTCAACACGAACGTCACGAAAAGGACGCTTGCTCATCGCACAGCCGTGGATATCGCGGCCAAGCTGCCAAACCTGCGCAGCGGGAGTTGGGTTATGGACGATTCCGAGCAGCGCTATCCGGCTATGCGTCGTGAGGGCCGGCTTCGACTAGCCGAGGTTGTCCGAAATGCGCTACCGGTTGCCACCGAGTTGCAGACACTCCACGTCTGCATGAGCCAGGACTTGCTTTGGAACCACGCGTGGATCCCTCCCGATTTAACTACCGGCGGTGGCAATGCGACTGATTCCCTTGGCTGCGCGCTCCGCGAGGCCACTGGTGGCCTTCAAAACCTGAGGAGTCTCGCCATCACAGGGTGTCTGGATCAGTCCCTCCTTTGGCCGGGCCCAGGGCCGATTTTGGTGGAGCCATTCTGGCAGAGGTTGGAACGCCTCGATGTCCAGTTTACCATGACGACGCCGTCCGGAGGGTGGTACTTCCGGGCTCGTGGACCCGGGGACAATTTGCATCCGCCGGTTGCTGCCCGGCCGACTACCCTAATGCCTCCTGGCCACGGCTATAGCGAAGCGGATGACATTGCGGCCGCGCTGCGGTACTCCGACTCTGAAAACCAGAGGCTCTCGGGCGCATCCATGTGCCTGTTTCGGTGGGTTCCTGACGAGGAGACCATTGTTCCTCTCATTGAAGCTTTTGGACGTATGTGCGCGCAGATGCCATGCCTGAAACTTGCCTCTCTGATGACCATGATCCACGTGTCGCTAGAGATTAGCCTGGCACGCTCTATGCCAACTCGCTCGCCCTGGGGAGTTTGGTACGCTGCCCCGGGAGAGCTATTCCCCCAGCAGTTCCTGCTTGACCCTGCATACCGAGAGGATGGAGACAAGCGGAGGGTTCTCTGGGACGTCAAGGACTGGCGCCCCAGCTCCCATCTCAGAAACTTCTTGGGAGCCATTGGGCGAGAGAGATATGGCGATGAACTTGTTGAAAAGCATGTTGACTTTTGGGGAACAGTGATGAAGCCCCGCGAGCTCACTCGGTTTAGATGTTCATACTGGTAAGCTTTGACGCTGAAAAAGTGAGACATTGCTTCGGAAGTGACTTGAAGTGGGGTCGGTTTACATAGAACAAGGTATGAGTCATGAGTACAGTTCTGGCATGTGTTGCTGTGGCTTCTTTTTCCTTTGGGTACTGGAGTATATATGGGACATGAAGGGCTTTGGATAGGGAAGAGGCTTGGGTTGGTTTGGTTATGATCTCCCGTCACGTCATGAATAATCGGGCAGGCAAAGGTGTTGGAAAAGGCCATGTAACGCAGCGAGACCTGAATTTATGAACGAATACCAAGTTGATTTAGCACGCATAAGAAGCTTCTGCCGCTCTGAAAGTGATGACTGGGTTTGGTGGCTGTGAATGGAGTTTGCGCGAAGGTTTTTTCCGAGAAACTTTGGCACTGCCTTCTTCAACTTCTTGATTTAGCAAAGGCGTAGTGTAAATGACAAATGTAAGACCGAATTTAGGGTCAGTTTGTGTTATTTTTTTATTAATTTTTTTTATTTTCTTTTTTAGTTAGGTTGATGCTTTTAAGTGTGCTCTTGAGCGTAGTTGCTCGTTCCGTCAACGAGACATCCGATGGGAGCCACATGCCCGTTCGTTCCGAGTTTTATTTAATATATCCTCTGTTGATGAGGACAGCTTTTTTACAGAGAAGGACAAAATTCTCAATTGAGTCAAGGGCAACAACAATGGCAATCGGAACAATGAGACTCCTGCCCAGGCTTGCGGCAGTGACCAAAATGATGCGACTGCGATAAACCGCAGAGGGATTCTCAAAGCTTGGTCTCAGCCTGAGTCAACACCCCGCTGGTACCTATGAATACCAGCGGTCAACCTTTTTATGAGGGTTGAAGCAAGCGAAACCGAGATTCACGAGAGCTTCAATGGGGGACTCTGCACCTTGTTAGCCGCCACGCAATGATGAAGGAACTGAGAGACGGCAAAGCTGGAAGAGTTTCCTTCCTCACAAGAATCCCGAGAACGCACAAACCGCACACATACACATACACATACACAAGCGAGTGCTGTTCCGAGACCTCCTTGTCTTCCGCACACCTGCCGCCTTACCCTCTCAATACACAGCGAGCATAAATCTCGAAGGTTTCTGACAAGCAGTTCCTACCAGCCCCACAAACCAACGAGTAGTAATTGCAACTTTCAAGAGTCTCAATGACTCGCAGCTAACCGTCTATAACATTACTGATGAGGGAAACAATTCTGGATTGACCTAGCAGTTGGTATCCTAGTACCGGGACACTTGCAAGGATACCAAGGCTCATAGCAAGGTCTCCGAGGCCTCAGATAAATAAGCACTTGATGCTGACATATTGTCAGCCTAGGGATAGGCAAAGCTGCTTGAACTTGTTGGCTCTCCCTCATCGGCTTCCATTGCTCTCATCCACAGCCCTTCCAATAGCTCCGATTGCTGCTACTGCTGCTGCCGCTGCTATTGTTAGTTTTTGTTATCTTATTGTATTCGATTCTCATGGTAGCAATTGTTGGTTTGCCCCTCTGCGGAGAGCTTTTGCCTTCCGCGGCCCTCCAGGGGCGCTACCGCAAGCTCGCCACGACATGACAATACCAACACCAACAAAAGGGCATCTACGTCGCGTAGAATTGCGAATTTCCCATCTTCTCCTGTCTTCTCCCGCTCTTCAAACTAACCATATCCAATGCTCGTTTCAGCGTACACCTTGTATGCCTCATTTTAGAGAGGCAAAGCTGGAAGCTGCAGCCCACTCACTTCGTGTACGTGTACTCCCACTTCTATCAGCTTTGCCTAAGTAAATAGATCTATTGATCACGCCAAAATAAGCTTTCCAAGGGGGCTAAAAAAAAATGGGGGGGGGGGGTTAGGGGAGGTGCTCAAGAAGGTCAAAATGGCCCAGGAAAATGGGTCATCATATCAACGGCTATAGGCATGGTTGGGGGGAGGACGCAGTTTACCCTCGTGACCAGTAGGGTGTCCTTTCGTTAACATAAAAAACCCTCCATCTTGCATTCAGTGGCCTGTTTGCGCTCCTGCTTGACCTATAACCTCTGCGAACTCTGCAGCTTCGCAGCATTACTTTCGGGGATAAGATCCAAGCACCACACCCAATAAGCCAGATGGTGTTTTCAGTCCAAGAAAACTCTGTCTGCTGTCTTCTCTGAGTCTTTTCATCTGTCGCAAGTTTTAAGAGAGCTGGCCCTGGTTATTGTTGCCAAGGGAAATACCGCATCCTGATCTGCGAGAGGATGGAAAGTACAAATGGTATTTACTTGACTAGTCGCCTAGATCATGGCGAGTACTGATCTGTGTTTGCCTCATGAAACGGCCAGGGAATTCTGACTGCTGCGAAATAGGTTGCCTACAGCCTGGATGAACTGCGTTTCCTCACCCGGAGTATACACACTTGGTCATCGATTGAGTTTCACCTGCTGTTCCCTCTTCTGCTTGCAGCAAAAGCTCTCACAGGAATACAACTAACGACTGATACATCATCGAGCTGGATTTAATATCTTTTTTTCTCTTCTATCAAGCGGTTAAGGGTACCTTCTCCTCGACAAGAACATGACCTACGATTGTCTGAATTCAGAAACAACGAACACGTCTGCAACGAAGTTGTTTCAGCATTTACCCAACTTTCAAGTATTTTCACTGCCTCTATGAATCAGCCTGCTTTTGAAAATCTCCTCAAGCCGTTTTCTTAGGATGGGATCCTTCCTCCCTTTCGAGCTGACTCGAAAAGTCCATAGCCATATCATCCATCCGCTGCTACTTCAGGCTAGAAGTTTGTAAGCTATTGATTTCTAGCCAAAAGCACAAGAAGAAAAAGAAGAGAAAAGAAAGCCACACTCTCCGATGGTCATAGCTGCCTGGCTTGAACACGACAGTCGTCGAGGGATGAGGCCAGCCGGTCCCGAGCCTAATTTCACATAAAAATACCTTCAACTTCGGTATGACGCCAACCTAGCTGTCGCCAACCTCAATGCCGACTGTGGCCACAGGCATCTGACAGTCGCTCCCGACACCGGGCTCGCCAGGGCATAGGACCAAGGGCAACAACCCGATCGCTATGACGACCTCGACCGACCTCGGTGATGCCAGCCTGATGACCAGGCCAGAAGACATCAAACCTTGACGCAACAACCAGATGGCCAAAACTGCCACCAGTCCTAAAATACAATACTAAACAACACACTATGCCAGCTTATCAGTCTATTGACTACGGGGGCCGCCGGGGCTGCCCAATTAAAGATGTTCGCGAAATCGCCATCGCCACAGTAGCTGAACTTTGTGGCCCCGACGCCGGCAGCGGCCTTCGGCGGCAGCCTTCAACAGCTGGCAGGAATAGTAGCTGCAGCAGGGCTAGATAGACCTTCTTTTGAATGAGCAAGAGCTTTTCTAGCACCTAGAATCACAAATGTTTGACAAAACGAAAGAAAGAAACAGCAGGTTCGACCGTGTAGTTTAGGAACCATAGCGACAACAATGGCATACAAACAGTGTTTGGCAATAGATTTGGTCGTGTAAATCCTTTCGCCGTGAACAATTAACTTTTTTCGTGAGGCATTTTATAACGAATATTATCCCGTGCAGAGTTTAGAGTCTCGTCGTACCTGCTCGTCGCTGCTTGAAGCCAGATTGACATAGACCTAGCCGAGGCTGCCTGAGCAGCCGTCAAACAAAGCCCCTCCCAACCAACTGGACTAGATAGAAGGACAATTGACAACAACAACTGCTGCTATGACGATGATATCCTCTTCGCGACTGTGTCAGTTCAAATGCCCCAGGGCCTACCCACAGCAAGCAAGCAAAGAAACCTAGGGGCTTACTTCATCACTATCGCACGGTCGCACGGAAGCGCAGTCACTGTTGTTGCCAATCTATCTGTACTTTTCTTTTCGACACGTTCTCTCATCGAGGAGCGCAACGTGGAGTTCTTCACATCGCTGCAACCGCCATAGCGAATATCTGCTAGTTAAATAATTGGCAAGCCCCCTGCAATGAACTGGAAAGTATGCCGAGCAATCAGAGTGAGAACTATGTGAGGCAGGATGAACTAAGAGAGCATGTCAGCGTGCAACGAAGCAGAAGAATAAACCCGGGCTGCGAGGCTTGGTAAATGCATTACTCTAATTGGCTGCGCCCTCGCGCACTGCCGCAAGTGTTTTGGCTCTCAAGACTGAACGCGTGATGGCGCTGCTGGGTTTCAGGCTGCTAATTGACAAGGGGCATGACCGCTGATGATTGATTGGCAAACGTCGTGGTGTTGCAGCCATTCTGGCCTGGGTCGCTTTGGTCGACTGTGGGGACAGAATTCCACCGTGACGTACATCCGTCATTCTTGGGCTAATTCATCAATCGCTCGACTGGACTACCGATCCTCGTGCAAGGCTTCAACTGTAATCCTCCGTGGTTCGGCAGCGCGAGTTGCTCCTTGTACCGCAACCTGCTTGCCCTGTCTTAACAGTGACGGTGCTCTGAACACTGCCCCTAGACTACACCACATGCAGGATTGCTACCACATCGATCACCTACTGGCCGAGAAGTCGAGGTTGGGTTTGGGCTTCGGTTGACATCCCGATGTCGACCCCATCAGGAACCCTATCATTGGCCCCCAACATGGTCACCTTCAGAGTATACGTAGGATTGCTGCAGGGGGGAGATGCGACCTCGTAGAGCCCTCCCCCCTCCCCCCCCCCCCGGCAGCCATGAGTTTTTCTGATCCGTGGATTGGGCGGCAACAGAGGTCAACCAGCTTGGCTTGGTATGATAATCGTACGAGTGCATAGTTCCAAGCGGTGCGGATGTAGGTGATCGCCTCTGATGTAGCCAGAAACAGGCTGCCCGTAACCGGCTCGCTTGCCAAGTACTTCATCTTCACCCCGCAGCTACGCATAAGACTCTGCATATTTGTCCAAACACGACCATCATGCTCGGGCCCTCCCAGACAAAATCAGAGGCCGTGCCGGATCGTACTTTAATCCTACTCATCGCCGCAGACCGTATGGAAAGTTCCACGGAACACATTCTGGAAGCAGGGACATGCACTCCCAAAGAGACCAAATGAGCAAACGCCACCGGCGAGCTGCCACTCGGAGAGTTGATGTAAGCGCCCGGGAATGCCAGCACAGGGGCCGGCCACTGAACGTTTGGCTAGTGAACCAGACAGGCGGCGCTGGGCCCACGTTCCTCCCCCTGTTCCGCTCCCCTCGGCTTGGTGAGACGGGGCGCTGCAGACTGCCACACAAGCTACCCTGATCCGCGACGTCACTTTACCCTCCACTACTCACCGCCCTCCTGGGACTGGTGATGTCCGATTTATCAGTCCAGGGTGCAATGGTCGTATTAGAAGTGGGCAGTACGCAAATGCGTACGTGTGGGCAGCACGGAAGTCGTCAACGAGGCACCTGGGTCATGTTCTGCAGATCGGGTCTGGAAGCTCCAAGACCGCTACAGTCGTAATCCCCTTTCATGGCGGCCCCCTTTCGAACTTGGCTCGGAATCCCCTTTGTAGAATCGTACTGATTGATGCATTCGTAATGTGGAGCGGTTGCGATGATGCGAGGTCTCCAGCGGTTAGGACTTGTCCTGGGTATTTATTAGACAACGGCGCCCCTCCGTGAGCTCCGTCTGTCCCGCTGTCCGCAACAGCAAGAAACCCGCTCCTTATTGCTCATTCTTTTTCTTCTTTCTGGCGCCAGTCCTTGGGTTCCCTTTCTCCCTTCTTTTTGCACTGCCATCCGTTCTTTTCTCGACTTCCGCCACACTTCCGTAACGGCTGTGCCTGCTCTCGTCCGCCAGACAAACAACCATTCACACTCTCTCGGCGCCGCCTTCTGCAGGTCTGAAGCCGTGCCATCGGGAAATAATACACAATAACAATTCGAACCTAATTCCATTCTGAGAGCCATGGGCCGTCCCCGAAGCCACTCGACCTCCCTGGACGGTCGCTCAAAGAGTACGTTCTTGATCCCACGCTCCTCCCGTTTTCTTACAGATCTGACTTTTTTTCCTTTTTTTTTTCTGCTTGCAGAGTGTAAGAATGATGAAAAAGACAAGCAAAGGCTTAATCATCTTTGCCAGATGCTGCAATTGACGACTGGTTGAGCCTTGGTCGTCATCTTGTCACGCATTGCTTGCTTCTCTCGCTCGGCCTCCTTGCCCGCACCTTCAACATCACCATATTCTTTTCGCAATGATTACAACAATGACGACAGCGGTCCCTAATACAACACCACAACACACTATGCGATGCTTAAGGTCTTTCTATTTCATCGGGAAGGCAATCGTGATCACGCCCGTCACGACCACGCCGACTGAACCACCTGGTTCGTTTTCTCTCGTTCTTTTACCTAGCCACTTCGGTGTTTCTGGACCTTTTTGTTGAACAGGGATCTTGGGTATGGATTAGTCATAGCTGCTTGAATTATAAAGCCATTCTTGGCCACAATGTCCGGATTTCCGCCCTATCGTTGAGAGTGACTATGACCGAGCTCTATTTCTCTGATGCGTAAACGCAGAGGTTACCTTTTGGGGCAGCACGTGATGTGTAGTTCAAGACTTTGTTAGGCCTCTCAATGGCCTGTTTAGGCTAGATAACGAACCAAACATCCTTCAGTCTCGTCTTTTCTTTTTCTCAGTTCAAGCGACTCCAATTCATCATCCCCCCCGAGCCAAGATATGGCCCGACGCAGATTGCGACGTTGATGGCGTAAAGAGGTGACAAACTAAAATGCCCGGTGCTCGAGTCTTAATCTCACATGGCCACTTCGATACAGTGTGCATAGATCCCAGTCAGACTGTTTTCGGAGTTTTGCTAATACATATTGTTCAACGCGGTTCAGGGCGCTTCTGGATGATTGGAACTCCCGGTCTCGTGCCGATAAATCGATGGACTTGGGCCTACGTACTTGGCTGTTGAGACAGCATTCATTCTGGTGAAATCCGCTTCGCTCCGCAGCTAGACAGTGAGAGTTTTCGGTTGGAGGGGCCGGGAATAGCGCATGCAGTATCCTCTTATCCCGAGCCCAATGGTTGTTGATGCGAGAGGAATAGGGCTGCACCACCAACACGGAGGGTTACATGCAAGAGAACGCAACCATAGGGATTCAAGTCAGCTAATACTCTTAGAACGAACCTATCATAGGGTAGCCTCAAGATGCTCCTGATGTTACCCCAACTCACCACAGCCTGGTTCCTAAATGAGTAACACAAGGCATATTATTTTATTTTTATTTTATTTTTATTTTTTTCATATAATCGCCGTAGTTGCCTGAAATCGGGCTGGCCAACTCTCTCCCTCCCTCCCTCCCTCTCTCTCATTTCTCACGCCCACCACTAGAACCATAATGTCAGCCACTCCAGACGAAACTCCAGCGTCCCCCGAGCCTCAGAAAAGAAGGCCTCGAGGATACATAGAACTGGCCAAGTTCATGGCCAAGGAGGAACATGTCGTCGTCAAGAAATTCCGCGTCCTGGCTGCCCGTGACCTGCTCTATCTTCAAGCCGAACTCTGCAATCTCCAATACGACTTTGACGCCCAGTCCGCCAGCGACGCAAACGAGATTGGTGAAAGATCGTGGTACGACCGCGAGTGGTCATACCTAGCAAACTTCGCGACGGAGGGCGATGGTGCAAAGCAGTGGCAGCTGGCGCTCCAGATTCGAGCCAAGCTCCGCGAGTACTGTACGTCAACTACGAGTTCTTGCACATCACGCCAGGCACTTACACGCAGCTCCACGACACCAGACTCGGCCGTGCAGCAATACCGCGCCATCGAATCCCTTCCAAGGCCATCAGGTCACCAGCGTCAACTAGCGCACGACTGCACGTACAGCGAGACCCTTGGGGGGGACCTCAATTTCCTCGGCCGCGACCTGAGCGACAGAGACCCGTACCCATCCGTATACACCAGTCTCAGCACGTCTGATCTACTTTTCCTCGGCAGCGACAGTGCAGAAGAGGACGATTTCCTCTCCAGAATGCTCATCGGCCCAGGGCTGAGAGCCTTCCACAAAATATGGAAGCGCGTTAAGGTGAGAGAAGGGCTCTTCTGCGGGGGGTTGTTGAGTGTATCCAGGCGGTAATCTTTAGGCAGGAGCCAGTTGTGCGCGATGAAGAAAACCCCGCCGAACAGGAGAGCTATACCCAGCTGTACGAGTATTCCAGCAACCACATCCGCACCACGGTGACGGTCATCGGCTCCGTGGTATCGTCACTTGTTCCCATGGCCGCCGTCTTGACCCTCTACTTTGTTCAGAAAACACTAACCCGGTTGATACTAATATGCCTATTCGATCTCACATTCTGCGTTCTCATGTGTCTGATTACCAAAGCGAAAAGGGTGGAAATCTTTGCCGCTGCCGCTGCGTCAGTACAACATGCAGAGTAGAGGAAACAGCTGGCTGATTTTTCTCTATAGCTTTTCAAGTGTGCTTGTAGTTTTCGTGGGCTCGGTTGAATCGGGATCGTAATTGGAAATTGCTGCGTGATGCTGACTACCTATGCAATATTCGCTTTGTTTGCCATCAGCTTTTCTAACCACATTGCGTTTGAGTCAGCCTAGGAGTTGGAATTGGGATATATTCACTGTGCAAAGACTGGTATCGAGAGAGCATTTATATGCCATGAATCAAGAGTAGTACCATGAAAAAAAAAAAAAAAAAAACCTTTGCCTGCTGCCAGAAAACCTTGTTTCCCGTACAGCATGTATTTAATTTGAAACATCTCTCTCTTTTCTAAGTTGCATTTCAAACTGTGCATGCTGCTTTCTTGACTGCCCTGCATTTCTTTTGAAGGCTCTGTAGTCTTGGACAAAAATTTCTATGCTCGCTCTGTGCAGATTTAGATTTTTTTTTTTCGTCTTGTCTAAATACGTCGAAATCTTCATGCATCTGTTGCCGTTAGTAAGGCGCGGTGTCATATCTGATCCAACTTGGTTGGATCTTCAAAGAACCTGAGTTTGTCCAATCCGGTCTGGCCAATTTTCCCAGATTTGACCTTGAAGATGAACCTCTAGAACTGATTAGAGTGACGCCCTTGCATAAAGGTCAATCAAGATGAGACTGGCAAGAGAAATGCTTCACCATCAACCAAAGGTAAGGAAGGACTTTGCGTATTAGGATGTTCAAAGTGTTCCGTGTGGAGACGAAAGGCGAAAACTAATAACCACGTGTGAAATGCGATTGGGCTTGATCATTGGCTCCTGATGTGCTGTTGCTCAACATGGGTTCGATGCATCTGCCGCGGTACCATGTTGTGTAACTCCCCCGTGCCACCTTACACTTAGGATTACCGTCAAATTTGAGCCAAAAGACCGAGCACCGTGCAAATACCCGCACTCCTCTTTCGTACATTGCAGGATAACAGCCTGCGAAATTAGAAGATGGCCGCACGGCCTCTTCTTCTGAACAATAACACGCCAGATCCCAGTCAAGGCCGTGAAGCGCGACTTGGACGGAAGACCTTCCGGGCCCCATGGCCCGCAATAGAGCCAGGGGAAATATGCTGCGGGCACCATCGGGACGAATACTATTTTCAACCACCCGGGGACGCCACGTCAAAGGTCAATCCAAGGGGAGATAAAGCCCTCGTGGACCCCCCGCCCCCATAGATTGATGATGGTCTTGGGGACAGTGCGTCAGCAGCTTGGACGACGCCAGTCCCAGAGATGCGATTGGTCCACAGCGGCCGGATGACCTGCTTGTTCTCTTAATTGCATGCGCATGTTGTTGTGTTCTTCATGCACCTAGTAAGATGAAGAGATCGTGTTATACGACGAGTTCCAGGGATAAGGCGACGTGGCACTGAGTCCGTCTCAGCTGTGCAGACGACACCAGCGAAGGGTTAACGGGTTCATTTCTGCTGTGTAGGTTTTGGGGGGCGGTTTTAATTAGCAGTTTCCACCTGGGCTGAGGGCAGATGACTTGTTTTTGAAGGGTTTTTTGAGAAGCTCAGCCAGGTCTTCTTTTTGAAACAACCGTGAGATAACGAGAAGCTGTAGCTGTGAAGCTTAGATGCCGGTTTTGTCGGTTCAATTATTTCCCCGTGCTGGCCATTGAATCCCATGGAACCTGTCATTGTTGGGTGATAAGGTTAAATTGCCCTGTTTCACACACAAGGGGGGAAGGGCAGAGGAGAAACCCTCTCGGGGTCCATCATATGCCGTTCCCCATACCATCATCGGAGCAAGACTCCGCCAAACTTGAGACACCAGACTCGGAGCGGAAGCCGCGTCAAACTGTGGGGCCGTAATCAACGGGAGGAACGCGGATAGAAGGCTCAGTCAAAAAAGAAATAAATGTGCTCGCTCTCTGCGACACCAGACTGCCATCCCGCTGGCGCGGATGTGGTGGTTGCCGCGGTGCAGACGAGGCATGGCGATGGGAGAGAAGGATTCGTCATTCAATCTCACCCTCCCAAAACATGGTCGGCGGCACCCTTTTCGAGACTCCGAATCACTGGTGAAAAGCCAAGAGGCGGTGCGAGACAAGAATGTGACGGGCTTCGGTAGCGAAAAACGTTCGATCTGGCCGCCGTGTTGGTGTTTTTTGAGCATGTTTCAACACTGGCGCGAGTCGGTGATGGGTGACATGAACAGGTTCATGCGCAGCGCTGCCGTCGACAGGTACCTCGACCATGTACCTGTACCCAGCGCCCCGGGACCCCCAAGCCGAGCCGGACTGGGGCCATGCCGCAACAATCAAACCTCACGTCACATAATGCGACAAAGCAAGAAACCCTTTTTCTCGGTTAAAAAAAAAAAAAAAGAAAGATAGAGGGCGGGAAATGTGCGCAATATGTTTTATCAGTTGGGCCACTAGTTTTTTTTATCAATTTCTATTCCGACGACGCATACAAAGGGCCGCAGGTCCCCCCTTCAGTCACTCCCCCGCTTCCCAAGCACGCACCTCACTCTCCATCACCACCACAGCAGCCGGCACCACCGTAGACCCAACATTCTTCAGAGACAAAAAAAAAATAAAAGAGCCGCCAAACGCGACTACGAGCTTGTAGCGCGGAACATTCCTGACTCTCCAGGGTTCATTAAGCGAACTTATCTTTTTTTTTTTTATCCCTTTACTATCTTGCTGCAGCTGCAAAGCTCCGCATTGCCACAAAATACTCTTTGCGATTGACTCTGGCGGCGGTACACAAGAGTTGCCGTAGCGCAAGGCACACGGCCAACCTTTTCGGAGACACCGACTGTCAAAGCATAAGAGGTAATCTTGAGCACCTGAGCCCGAGTGCCTCCCACCAACAGCAATCCTTCGAGCATACGTGGATCACTCTCTCTCTCCCTCTCTCGCCATTCCTTTGACAACATTCTTTTCGATTTTTCCAAGCAAAAAACCCGCTCCCTCCCTTCAAAAATGTCACTGTTCCCCCGCCACGACGACATGTCTGGCATGGACTCGGACTCGTCCAACTCGTCGTCCTCCTCCAGCAGCATGATGAGCATGATCTTCCAAACCAGCCGCGACACGCCCCTGTACGCGTCCTCGTGGACCCCGTCCAGCGAGGGCGCATACGCCGGCACCTGCGTCTTCCTCGTCGTCCTCGCCGTCGTCGGCCGCTGCCTGCTCGCCTTCAGGGCCGTCCAGGAGGCCCGCTGGGTCGACCAGGAGGCCAAGCGCCGCTACGTCGCCGTCAACGGCAAGGTGCCCTTTGCCGAGCAGATCTCGGTCGACCCGGGCGCCAGCCAGATGACGCTGAGCTCCAACGGCGTCGAGGAGTCCGTCATGGTCGTCGAGCGCAAGCGAGGCATCACGAGGCCCTGGCGCTTCAGCGTTGACCCCGTCCGTGCCCTTCTCGACACCCTGGTTGTTGGCATCGGATATCTTCTGTAAGTCTTCTTCTCCTTCTTCTTTAATTTTTTTTTACTTTACCACGGTGCGCTTTGACCTAACGCAATGCAGCATGCTTGCCGTCATGACCATGAACGTCGGCTACTTCCTCTCTGTCCTGGCTGGCGTCTTCATCGGAAGCCTCGCTGTCGGTCGATACGCGCAGTCAGTCGAGCATTAAACTATATTAAAAAAAAAAAACCCTCAATCATCTCGGCCTTCTTTCATTTCCTATGTTCAGCATATTTATTACGGGCTATCAAGGCGTCACGGCGGAAATTTATGATACATCCCAGACAGGTATCTCTGGTGTTGGAAGATTTTCTTTTTTTTTTCTTTTTATCTTGAAAACTCTCCCCAAATAGAATGCATCGTCATTCAAAGGGGCAGGTTTGACTAGGAGGATCTCGCTGCAACGCGACTCCGATCAATTCAAATCCAATCGTTCAATCAATATGCCACAGCTTGATATGCTCCCAAGTATCTCGAGTACATGTACATGTTCCCAAATCTAAAGCGGAGAAAAACCTTCTCAAATCTGCTCACGCCCCCGCGCGATACGGCTTAGCTCCATCTGACTGGTGCCGGGAGCCGGAGCCGAGCTGTCAGTCAGCAGCATGAAGGAGGGAAGGGGAAAAAATAGTACTACTATCTTTACGGTTTCATGATACTACAACTCGAGTCTTGTATCCTTGAACTAGCACTGGTGTAAAACAGATGAGCAGGTATTCGGGGGGGTAACTTGCTCATGGGGGATTCAAGGGTTTTGGCTTGGCTTGGGCAAATGAGAGGCCGTCTTAGTTACCCCGACTACACAAGGGCGACAGAGGATTAAGGTCATGTCATACAACTCTGGGAATGCATCAGCCCGGAGCAGACTTGCATAGTCCAATTTAGCACAATGTTAACCATGACTATATTTTCGTTGGCCACAGCCTTGTTGTTCCTCAACATGCATAGCCCATCTTCCTCAGGCCGCCAACAACGGTGCACTGGTAGTATCAAGTAAATTCATCTTTCAGCATTTCTCACTCCGTCTCTTTTTCCGTCCTGTGTCAATCTCAAACATCAATCCCTTCAGCTGATGCTGACAGCCAACACACCTGGGCCCCAAAAAGCTTTCCTCAACTCCACCACGGCTCTCCTCAGCCTCTGCATCACCACCTTCCCCCGAGACCAAAACATCCTATTAGCCAAAAAATCCTCACTTTCGCCTCTCCCGCATCTCGTCTCATCTCACCCAGATCCTACACCATCTTTCTCTCTCTCCATCTCCTATTCTATTTATTCTTCCTCTTCTCTTTTCTTCCCCCATTCCATCCAACGTCCTTTCTTTTTTTTCCCTCTCCCCACCAGCCAACACCAAACAAGGAAAAGCTCTCGTCTCCCTTTCCTTTCCTCTTTCAGTCCAAAACCACCAAACCGCTTCTGTCAAAGAACCCAACCACGTCATCAAACCCATAAAAAAATTTAAACAGTTTCCCAAAGTGTCACTTGGTTTAAAAAAAGCACACACACACTGACCCCTCCCTCCTTTGCCCCTCCCTTCCTCCCCTTACCCAAAAAAAAAAACGTATCTATCCCCATTTAATATACAGAAAAAGGAAAAGGCTCTTACTTGATGCCGCCTCCCCCCAATCACATCCACCCAGCATCCCAGATTTGGCAAAAACACAAGACAGCGTCATCCGCCACCCGCCATTGCCCCTTATTTCCCCGCGTTTAGAAAAAAAAAATAATGCGCTCAAGCCCCTCGGCCTTTCCCCTTTTCTACGAACCAAGCCCAGGATCATGATGCATTGACAGCTCTAAGCTCATTGCCTCATTTGGAAAGCAGCTTCACTTGTAAAATCTTCTGAACATTACCAGCTCTGTTTCATTGACAAGTGTCGGCCAAAAATCAAAAATCAAAAAGACCACACACATAGTCGTGTCGCCGCGAACATTCGCGCACAACAAAATTGTTATTACAAGGAGCGCACATGACTTGTTGCTTCTTCAATCAAGGAAATTTCTATCAAAGCAAAGTTGTTATGTTATCATACACAATTTCCATCCTCCTCTTCTCATCCTCTACCTTGCAGCGACATACAAAGGACTCGGCAGCACCTACACTGCTTGTGGTTCTCAACACAGGGTCGAGCGCTTTAAGGCAAATAGCCCAGGTGTGGTCAAGTATAAGGAAATCCCGTGGGAGAAGGGTTTCAAAGAAAAAGTCCGTTGTCTCTTGGCCCATGATAGATTCGTAAAATCCACTTCCAAGTTTCCGTCCGTAAAAACATTCATGCCCTCGTTTGCCTCCGTTTCCACACCACAAACCCCCTTGGTAAATTTGTGACCTAGACACATCCTCCCGGCGCCACCCTCACGAAGGGCAAGTCTGTCCAGGCCCGACCACGGCCTTGCGCGAATGCTTCAGTATGAGAATACACTTTGCCAACGACCTCAAATGCGAGAAAAGAAAAGACAGCAACACGCAAGGCCTGTCCCGGTTACTCGGGCCTCCCACTGTCATACCCGCGCATATGCTCCCCAAGACATCGACTCCCCCAAATCGGTCTAGAGCGCATCGTGCAGTGAACAGACAAAAAAAATTTTAGCAGATGACGCTGCCCGGCATCCTGGGCTGCCTAAACCAATATTATAAGACCTCTCAGACCTTCTGTTTGGCCTCGAAGCTCCGTGGCACAGAGGAGAAAAATAAAGAGAAAAGAAAATCAAAGGAAAAATGCAGGTGGCAAGTCAACACCAAATCAACGCCTAATCACCAGGACCTCGCAAATTATATCGATGTCCATTCGGGACGCGCAAGGTCGAGAGGCGGCGTCTCAGCAGAGCATTGAGAGCCGGGTATCAGAGACCAAAGGGGTTTTCTTTTGCTGCGTGCGTGGCTCACGACTGGTGGTGGTTGCTGGGAGGCATACCGGGCTGGGGAGGCATGCCCGAGCCGTAGCCCTGATTTCTTTGCACGTAGCTCTGGTAAGCAAGGGCCTGCTGAGGGTCCATGGGCATGTTGGGCATGTAGTTGCCGGGCATGTGTGGTTGTTGAGGCATGCCAGGTCGGCTGCCCTGAGGGAGGTGCTGGGTGGCAGGCTCCTCGGGAGACTCGACCTGGTCGCCGCCGTCGACGCCGTTCTCGTTGCCGGGGGTGGGTTCTGGGGCGTTCAGGCAGGCCTAGGGTGAGAAAACGCGACAGGTCAGCTTTGCGTGCACAGGACAGGTGGGAAACGCGGGGAGTGAGCGATGCGACGGGCTGTCGCGATACTGCAAGGGCGCAATTGCCAGTTTGGACGGGAAGATGCATACCTGAATGAGGTTCTTGCCTTCAGCCTTGGTGACAAGCGGCTGGAGCTTGGGGGTGGTGAAGGTATATACCAGACCGGTCTCAGACACGACCAAGAGCAGGACCTGGGTGCCAGTGAGGACAGAGAGTTCGTATGCCTGTGCCAATGGGAAGAATCGTCAGCGCTGGAACTCGAGAGTAGAATTGTCATGAACTGGCCAGCTGCGCACACGATGCAGCTGCGTCTGACGCGACACGAGCGGTGCACAAGCTCGTCAGGCGCGCAGCAGCGGGCGGCAGAGGCGAAACTGAAGTGTGGTGATGATTGGGGTTACCGCGATGAGTGCAGTGTTTTCTTTTTGCTCTCTCGCTCGAGTGGGAGTTATTCAACGAACCTTCTTCATGATACCAGCCTTGCGCTTGGAGAAGGTGATGTGTCGACGAGACTTGTCGCTGATGAACTTAATCTCAATCTTGCGACGCTCGCGGCTGCCCTTCTCATCGTCGTCGTCGTCCTCATCAGCGGCGGACGGGCGCTGGCGCTTCACACCGCGGGACTCCTGGGGGGCGCTGCCATTGCCGACGGCGTGAGAGTCGTCAAGCTCAGTAGGCGAGGTCTGGTCGTGCTGATCGGTAATGTCTGCCATTGCGAAAGTTGATTTTTGGATTCAAAACGTCTTGTATCACAATGACCAAAGGACGAAAAAAAGTGGTGGAGATACTGCTTTGAGCGTGGTGCCGATGGATCTATACTGGATCTGGAGTGGGAGCGGAGAGAGGGAGGGAGCTGCGGTGCGCTGCCTTTCTTGTCGCAGAAACCTGGTTGGGCGCGCTTTTGCTGGATTGAGTCTGGTCTGGGAGCGGGCGTGGGTGGCGCGGCGGAAAGAAGCGAGGCAAGGCGAGGCAAGGCAAGGCAGAGGCAGGCGAGGCGAGGGAATCGGCTTAAGCTGGATGCTCTTATTGCTCTGGCGCGACAATAAGAGCCTGTGGCATGCGGATGCAATTAAGGGGGCGCTTGTCCGGAAACGGGGGAGGGGGTGATGGGGGGTTAATGGGGGTTGACGGGGGGCCTAGAGGGTGCGAGGGCGAGCGAGGAGGAGGGAGGAGGGAACGTGGAGCGGAGGGGCCCTCTTTTTTTTTTTCTCTCTCGCTGGGGGGGCTTGCTGGGGTGCCTGCTAGGCCTGCTGAGGGCAGCACGGTGGCGGGGGAGCCCCGGTCGCTTCTGCAGGTGGGTGGACTGGATGGGAGGGATGCAAGGTGCTGCGCTGCCCAACCACAGGCCGCGTCTCGTCTGTCTGTTGCTGAGTTGGGGAGTCAGCGGTCCTGTGCGATTGCTGGTGCGACCGGGATAGCGCGTGGTGGTGTGGGTGCGTGAATGTGTCAATGTGTGGGTAAGCGCACGAATCTAGCCTGGTCTGGTCGAGGCTATCAGGTACCACCCCGTCGTTGATGTAATTTCGACGGGCTGAAGAACCGTGGTATGTTTATCGGCCCAGGCGAGACAGGGAATCAGAGGGCGCAGACTTTCTTTGTCTGTGGTGGTGACGACGATTTGTGTTTTGGTTTGGGTGCAGAATAATGGGGTAGCGAGCAGGTTGGGCTGAGCCGTTGCTGGTGACAAGTACCGGGGGCGGCCGGGGTTAAGAACGAGAGGACGAGGGGAATTGAACGGTCATGACTGATACTGCAACGCACATCAACTGGTTGGCATGGCCAGCACCCTTGATACGCACACGGCACAGGCTGAAGCACAGAACGCAGTAGGATGGCTCTTTTTTTTTTCCCTCTCCTTCTTGCCCTCTCGCCCCTTTCTTTACCTTCTTTCAATCCACGGGGGTAACGCAATATCAAGAAACGGGGACAAAGGCTGGGATGGAGTCTCTCTATAGTTGGTGCGGTACCCGGGCCACTGCGGCACGCAACGCGAAAGCGAGAGAGTTCAAAGGAATGAATCGTCTTTGTTGGCTCATACATGGATGGATGCAAGCGCACCGCACCGCACCGCACTGCACACAGATCTGGTCTTACGTCTGTAGTGTCTTGTGTCAATGCCGCCTTGTCTCTCCCACATCGTCGGCTTGTCGCTCCCCCGGACTTCTTGCTTTTCGCATTTTCCTCTTCGAGGAGAGTTGAGTCCCGACGGTTGGTTGTCAGATCTTGGCCGCTGTCAGGGTCCTGTCCTTGGGCCCAACGGGAGCGGGAATGGGGAAAGACAGGTCGTGGCCAAGCTGGATGAAAAGAGCATAGTGAGGTGGTAGCCCGTCGCACACGGACTCTCCAGCGGACATGGCCCTATGCTAAGAGCCCAAACGTCTGCCTTCGAAAGCGGGGAGCAAGACAACCTTGAACGCGGCCAGCTACGGGGGGGTACCCGCAACCCTGTTCTGTTCTGTTCCGTTTGCGCACAGGTTTAGGACTTGGCTTGTTAGCTTGGGATGATGACTGAGCCCACCGAGCCCGGCGAGCCCAGCCCGCAAAAACACAAACTGCCTGGTCCATGCCGATGCAGTACGAAGTACGGTATCATGAGCCCATCCCACAGCCATGGAACCAGACCAGCTGCTGGCTTGTCATCCAACGACCCGTTTGTCCCTGCCTTCTCCTCTTTCATCCCCCATCTGCGCAACCACCGTTGCCCAACCAGCCTTACAGGAGCGTCCCATCCATCCCACCATCCATTCCGCCAAAAGTGCACGGGAGAGGCCACTCACTTCATTTGTGATGACCAACCGACCCTGCTGGCGTCAACTACAAACCCCACCACCATGTGCTCGCCTGTGCCCTGTCCCTCGAGCCCGGTCAAAGTCCTGGTTGTTTGCAGGGCACCTCTTCCCCCAGCCTCTCATCGCCATCGCCTGCAAGGGTGGCCGCTCTGAACCTGGCTGTCCTTTTTTCCCATCCTGTAGCATTTGTCGCCGGCAACCATGTGCTCCTGGAATCCGTTCACACGGAGCCGATCGATGGAGCACCGCAATGGCTCAAATCATCAAAAGTTGCAGCGGCGATCCACCATACCTCATCAAACAAGTCTCCTCTTCTGTCTCCCATCTTCCATCCCCACCTGCAGTCCACCTTTAGTGACACACAACTGCTTTCTCTAGGGGGGCTCGCTGGATGGGTAATCCTGCCATCCAAAGCACCTAGCTGCTGGATTGGCCTGGGCCGGTCTCTTTGTGAGCCGTTGCTTGAGTGGGTCGGTTCTGTGCCGCATGCAGGCCGCCGCGTGACGAACCATACATACCCTATCTCGTCCTTCCACAGAATTCCCATACTGGGATGCTAGGTTTGCGCCATATGGTTCAAAGTCTCATGGAGAATTTGCGACTCCAGCTGGAGAACCTATTAGCATCCAACCTACACACGACCAGCACCAAATGGTCAAAACTCAACGTATTTAGGTCAAGTTTACCTGCCGAGCTCGGGCCGTAGGGCGTAGCCAGCCCCAGTTTGCCTCCCATTTCAAAACTCCCCCTGCTGGGCCCGTTAGCAATCAAATCTTAGCTAGCGTAGATCTGTCGCACAGTATTGTTTTTATTTTTATTTTTTTCCCTCCTCTCTCACCGGCTGGCCATAGCGACAGGGACCGGTTAAACTGAACACGAAAATACCAAGCCCCAGGCTTTTTAGCACATGGTGTGTGTGCCCCGTTGCGTGTGTCTGCGCCGAATGGGCATCTCGACGGCCTGGACCCGTGCGTCGCATCATTTGCTTGGGCAAGTGGGGGACTCCTTCTCGGCGCAGAAGAGAACGAATCGTGACAGCAATGGCTGATTGCCATCGAGAAGCGCGCCAGCGATCCCTGCTTGTGCGACATACTGCCTGTACGAGACATCGACATTGGGCGGCTCGCGGTCGGGGCGGGTCTGTTGGGTGTGGTTCATTTGGTCGCAATAGTTCTGCCGGTGTGCTCGCCTGCCCGATTGCCCGCTCTCATCACATTTCGCTCATCGTGTCCTTCAGTATTTCTTTGCAGTCCACGGTGGAGCTCATGCTTGTTAACCCTAGAAGGGCGCGTTCGCGGGGAGGGGCCAATCGAGGCCACAGCAAGGCAAGGGGGGGGAGGCCTTGAAAGCCAGAGCCAGCACCCAAAAGGCCCATGTTTGCTGTACTATTATCCGCGTCCGTGATGATAATGATACTATGTTGGCCTCGGGGGAGAGGCGGGCCTAGTTTCCTCGGTTCCCTCAGCCGACCACTTGGGTTACACTGATCGAGAGACCCTTGCGAAAGTAGCTGCTGCCCTGAGCGGCGACGTGCAATATACCGCAAAGTCTCGTCGCCGGTGATTGGCGGAAGCCAGTCGACGCGTGCCGTCAATCTGGAGTTGACGATTTCAATTACACGGAGCGGCGAGCACCATGGGCATGCTCAAGCGCGAAACTGTGGTCATCGCAGTGGGGCCGGGGGCCAATGGACCTTCAAGCCGGAGACACACCGTCATGTCATCCCATCCTCCTCTGGAGCAGCATGTCGGCAAACCCTGCGTCCTGCTGCACCGATAACTAGTCGAACGAAAAGAGGCGGGGATCCTGACGCGCCGTGTCTGTGGATGGCGGACTTGGTGGCCTCGGCTCCGTCGGAGGGGTGGCGGGAAGGTCCAGGGTCGTTGTCTGTGATGAAGGGGCAACTTTAGGGCGGAAATGTCCAGTAAGTGCGAGCGAGTTGACATGATCAGATAGCGTAAGTCGAAATTTGCGTCGAGCCCCCGGGGCCGGCCGCGAGACGCCCAGTGTTAGCTGCAGCTTGTCTAGGCACAGTGAGGAAAAAAACCCGAGCAATCTCTATATGGTATCACAATTATACTATGCCCAGATCTAAGGTTAGATATCATCCAGGTTCATCTTGCAGTCGAGGCTGAAGGAACAGACAGAAGGAGAAAGGCTTGATTCCGCAGGGGGAATGGTGCCAGGCAGGACTCGCGAATGAAGAGGGACCTGATGCCTCAGATGGGACTGGCAGACCGTGCTCGACTCCAACATGGCAACTTGGCGCTCGGCCCGGAGATGCTTGCACGCGCTGAAGCGGGGAAATTGAGCCAGGCCCAAGCCGGCATCGTTCTCTCTCTCTTGTCGACAGCAGTGGATCAGGGGAGCGGGCGGGCGATAAACAAGGCTCAAGACTGCAGTCTGCAGACCTGCAATCCCCAGCTCCCAGTCTCTCGGCCAAGACAAAGGATCGATGGTGCAAGGGATCCCCGTCGCAACCACGTTAGCCCAAACAGGCAGCTGTCCGGATGCGCAACACAGTGCCAGCGAACGGGTAGGCGATGGCGGGCGAGGATCACTGCTACAGAAACATGATTTCTTTTGCGGAGAAGCGCTGCAAAGGTTGGTTGACCGTGCTGGATTGGGTGGCGGGGGCCGGGGAAAGGCCGGGAGGCCAGCAGGAGAAGAGGGGGGGACGGACGAGCGAGTAGTGGCCACGGTGCATCTGCCTGAGCTCACAGCGCGAGCGATGAGGACTGCCGCGAGTCGTCGCCTTGCAGCACAGTACTCGTACATGACGGAGTACGTAGTCCGGCGCAGACAATGTAATCATGGAACACCTCGGAAACAGTGCAAATGAGACTAGCGTGGCTTGGCGGTTGCGTGCATGCCAGCGCCCGTGGTGGTGGTCCGTGATGGCGGACTGTAGTTTGTGATGGTGGGTGTCCGGGGCCGCGATAGATGCAATACAGGGGGTGCTACTGCGGGTCCATGCGAACCCCGCTACAGGCATGACCGGTGTGGGGATTGCGCTTGGACAGCTGAGTGGTGACTGGTGAATCGAGGAGCTGAACCTCGGAGAAAGGAAAGCGATCAGGTGCCCTGCTGCGCACCTTGCACCTTGCCTGTGTACCTAGTTGGCCGAGACCACAGGTGCTGGTGCCATGGACGATGGAGCATGGACCGTGAAGCGTGGAGCGTGTAGCGTGGAGCATGGGATATGGAGCAGCATGGAGCATGGCGAAGCAGGAGGCAGGCACAGGCAAGACGGGCAAGACAGGCTGAGAAGGTGCCAGTAAAGGTCGCGACGCCCGCAGGCAGAGGGGCTCTTTGTCAATGCCAGAGTGGATGAAGAGGGGGTGCTTTGGGGGTGCACAACAGTTGAGGCTTGCCCCCCTCCCCTCCTATCCGTCGACGACCTGCGCCAAAGCCACGACAGAGCGACAGAACCGAGATACCCTTTTTCCAAATGGCGTGCCGCACACCCAAGCTTACTGCATGCATGCAGACCCAAACGAGTTGTCACAGCATAATGCCCCGAGGGCAGTGATGCGTGAAGCCCGTTCAGTGACGTCCAGATGCAGCAGCAGCATCATTGTCGCCCATAGGACCGCGGGAGGAGCCGTCCTCTCCAGTCGTCGACAGTTACGATTCGCCGCTAACTGCCGTCTTGTTTGTCAGGTTCGGCGACACCGGACGTGTTGGAGGGGGACTGTGTCTCAAATCCCGAGTCAATGCAGCATCTGTCGTTTGCGGTGTACGAAGGCGTTCATCCGTTGTGCCGGCTGCATCTACCCTCTCAATCTAACACTCGACGTGCGAGCAAACAGCGGGGTGCGTCTCAAGACGCGATGAAGACGCCCTCGTCCGATGTGCTGTCCCCCCTCGGCCGTAGCTAGATTGTTGATTAAAAATGCGATACCCGAGATCTGTGTTAGAGATTTGTCCTACGATGTGGAAAGCCCCTCCACCAGGGCATCATGACCTCATTGGGGCGCACACCAAGGCGCGCGCCTCGTTGACGCCGATCTGGACCGTCTGACAGCCCGAAATGACGCTCAGCTCTCCAGAATCGCCCTGCTGTCGCATCCTGCAGCTGGTTTAAGCTCCGTAGACGTGATCCTCCGTCAGGGTCCTCGATGTATGATTGACGTCGCAGACGAGGTCCGACCCGGCCGAGAACAGACAATTCCAACACCATGGCCCAAAGAGGCATCCATTCCAATGACCACGGCCACAAACACGACGATTAAGCTTGTCTGACCAGGCAAAAACCGGGGTCTGCACCCACCGCCGCACGACAGTGGGAGCCACGGACCCAGGCCCCGACAGTCCCCTATTCCGCTTCGTGTCTAGCCCGACGGCGCTGCACCTGTCAAAAATACGCCCATAGTTCTCTTCGGCTCCGAGGCCCTGAGTCGAGATGGGTTCCTCCGCCCTCTGCCGTTTGTGTCCAAGCCGTGTCCAAGTCCTAAACGACAGCTCCAGCGCGCCCGCCTCCTTGCTCGAGGGCCAAGGCCAGACGGCAGGCCAGCCCAGATCAGGCCACTTCAAGGTCAGCGAGGCGCCCAGGTGGACCGCGCAGCGAAGCAAAGAAAGCATCAGAAGCTGGCCGGTCCAGCGGTTCCCTTAGTCCCGGCGGCTCTGCAACAGCGTCCCTCGCGTGCAATTGGCCTGCCGCCGTCTCCTGTCCCGGGGGTCCCACCGGGAGCCCTCCAGTCACCGCAGCGCCCTCCAGTCGCCATGTCCCAAAGAGGAGCATTCGCCATCAGCTAGTGCCCCTCATTGGCTGTTGCCTCGCTACAGGTCCGTGCTTGACGGCGGCTCTGTGACAAACCCCGTCGCCTGAAACGGCTTCGGTTGGGATCATCAGCTGTTGTCGCCTAGTTGGCAGTCTGATTCCAGTTTCACGTCTCGTCGTTGAAGTCGTGGAGAAGGTTTCCTTTCTTCTCTCACCTTTCCCGTATCGCCTTCAGCGTGAATTTGTGTCCTCCTTGCGTCTCTTCCCTTCTCTCCTCCTCGTACGGGTACGAGCCATCTTCCATCCACACTCTTTTCCCAGGTTTCCTTGGGTGCTTCTCAATTCCCACTCCCATTTTCCCGTCATAAACTTGTCTCTGGAGACATTATCGGGGTTACTTTGGTGGGCTGTGATTATAGCACCATCGATACCAAATTCGTTCCTTCCTTTAAGCCTCTTGACGAGGCCTGGCTAGTCCATTCATTACCAACAACTACCTTTCGACGCCGGTCGTCCTTGAAAGTTCTCGTATCTCGAACAATATCGAAATATATTTGGCAACTCTATTCTAAATCGCGATAGCAAACGAAAGAAATCCACCAGACACCTAGCCAGGAACTCGCAACTTGTCAGCCACCATGTCTAACAAAGTCTTTCTCGTGACCTTGGGCGCGGACATCCTGTTTCTTGCCTCTGGTTTGATGGAACTCATCTTCTCACTCGTGGTCCGCAGTCAAATGAACGATGTAGCCACCAGCGGTGAGCAGGCCACACGCAACTTGCTCTATCAGCGATTCCCGCTCACTGCAGGCATCGTCAACGCCAGCTTCATCCTCCTCACGTTTGTTGCCACGCTCCCGGGTCTCTTCATGCCAACTCGCGGCATTCTCAAGGTTGGCGGGTACATGGTGACTTTCTGCGCCATCTTCACCTTGTGTGTCGGTGTTTTCCTCTGGGTCATGACGCTGCGCACCCGCGGTGACTTTCTCAGCGTCTACATTGCTCAAGATCCCGAGGTGCAGAGCCTGATTCAGACTTCGGTACGTTTCTCGTGCTGTGGAACAGCAAGGTATCCAGAAATGCTAACCCGCTTCATCTTGTAGTTTGAATGTTGCGGTTACCTTAACAGCACTGTGCCAGCTTTTGTGACAGACACAACTTGCCCTAGCCCTGCTGCCGCAGCTCTCCTCCGCGGCTGTGCGACGTCAATCTCGAGCTTCGCCAACATTTTGATTGACGGCATATTTACTGTTGTCTTTGCCATTGTCGGTAAGTCTAAATCACGTTCTAGGCGCGTTTAAGAATCAATTCTTTCTGACTAGGTTCAACCTAGGCATCCACGCCATCTTTGTTCTTTGCATCGCCTGCCTCCTCAAGGAGCGCAAGGAGCGTGAGCGATACCGCCACATTGACGAAAAGAGCGGTTACCGTTCTTTTTAAAAACGCTTCTTTCTTTTTTCAATATATCCCCGATGGTTTTGCTATTGATTGGCAAACCAAGGTCTCATCTTCATTCGCTTCTATTCCATACCATATGCGCGTTTTCTCTCGCCCAATCGCACTCGTTGTACTTACACCGATGATTTTATACCTACTATTACACAGGAGATGTAAACCCAACTGTCTTGGAGAGTTGATAGAAAGGCGGAGAAAGGCGGGTTTTCTGAGCACGGCAAAGGACCACGTCTTACGTGGGTAGGTTCTATGCTATAGCAATGTTGCCACTTAATAATCTAAGATGCCTGATACTATTCAAATTGAACACAAGACGTTTTTCGTGAAGTTGCTCATCATCAAGTCATGTATATTTTTTCCCTTTTTCTTTTCTTTTTTCCCCGTCATACTTTTCCAACTGTCGTCACTCCCCAGTTTCGGCTGGAGCTTCGCGACGTTTCCACCTCTTCCAGCTCCAGCTTGGGTCCCTCGGCCATGATTCTCTCCCGGTGCCACGGCCCAACAAACATGCCCTGCGGGTCCGACTCGTTACGAACCTTGCGGAAGGACTCGAGCTCCTCGCCGTAGAAGGCCTCAATGTCGGCACGGTACGTGTCAAAGTTCTTGGCCCAGTGCGGCCGGCCCCCCAGGTCCTTCATGAGCCACTCGAACGCCTGGTAGTAGCGCTCCCGGCACGGCGGGTCGGTCCAGTAGGGGCGGTAGAGGGTGGCGTTGAGGTACAGGGTCGGGCCATCCCGGGCAGTGGGGTCGAGGAAGGGGCGAGGGTTGGAAGTCAGCGTGGTGTCGCTGACGCGGACCTCGACGGGAGCGTGGACATAGAGGCCTTCGGCGGAGAAGGGGATGTTGTGGGGGACGTAGTCAGGGTCTTCGGGGGTAAGGTGGTTGAGCCACGAGCTGAGTCGTCGCAATGCCTCGGGGCCCTTGTGCAGAGGGATGGCCCACTCGTTGACAAACTGCGAGTAGAGGCAGTTCATCAGGAGAGCCTTGCGGCTGGGCTGGATGGCACCCGTCTTGGACCCGTTGGGGAAGCCATACTGCATGCCAAAGACGAACCACTCGATCCACGGGAGGATGCGAGGAACCCACTGCGACACGTACAGAAGGTTATGGTAGACGTAGTATCCCAGGGAGCCATCGTAGTAGCTCACGGGAGGGTCGTATTCCTTCTCAGTCGTCTTTTCCGCCTGCCACACCACGGCGCGCCTCGTGTAAGGGAACCACCAGACCCTCACAAACTCGGTCTTGGTCCACAGGTCCTCTGACCAGGAGTTGAACACCTTCAGGTCTGTATCAATGGTCTGCTCCCACTTAAGGGTGAACGCAGGGACGGCTCGGAACGTCACCTCGGTCACAACGCCAAGTGCGCCGAGCGACAGCAGCGCGGCCCGGAAGAGTTCCTGGTTCGTATCGGGGGAGCAGGCCACGGTACTGCCGTCTGCGAGCGTAACCTTGAGGGCAAGGATATCCTCAGACATAAGTCCGTGTCGGAGACTGCTGCCGTGGGTGCCGGTAGAAACGGCGCCGGCAATGGACTGCTGGTTGATGCTGCCAAGGTTAGGCATGGCCAGCCCGCGCTTCTCGAGCTCCTCGCACAAGGCATACAGGCGAATACCGCTCTGCATGACAACAACGCCGCTCGCTTCGTCGACGGAAAGGATCTTGTTGAAGTTATCGAGGTTGAGGAGCCAGCTCGAGGTGCAGGTTATGTTGGAGGGCGAGTGGCCGCAGCCCGTCGTCACGAGGCGTCGGCGGCACGCGCGGGCGAGGTTGACGACCTTTTCCACTTCGGCCAGCGACTCGGGCTGGATGTAGAGCTCGGGGAGGGACGAGAAGGTGCGCGCCCAGGTGTAGTGGACATGGCCGGGCCTGGCGCGAAAAGCGACGCCGTCATCGAGCTTTGCGAGCTCGGCGGCGACGAGGGGATCCATGACGCCTGCGCAAAAGGACAACGCGCGCGCACAAGAGGCGGAAATGGGCTGGACTTTGAAAGTCCTGCGAGTTCAAACGAAGCTTGAACAGTGCAACAAGGAGAGAGAGAAAAAAAGAAGGATGCGAGATAGGAAGAGGAGCTGGAGCAAAACAAGCGCAACTCCCAGTGCCAAAGTGGGCGTTAGTCGCGGGTCTGCGGCGCAAGTGGGGACGACTCGGGAATCGTAAGTTTATCAGGACCAGCTCCGAAGCCGGTGCGACGGTTGAGGAAGGTCCTGTATTTTATGGTATGCCATTGGGTCGAGCGGAAGTGTGCGAGAGCGAGTTGTGCCAGAATCTCTGCCGGCAACGTTGAGGGCGCGCCATCATGATAATGCTCGGAAAGCGTCGGAGGGAGGGGGAGGGGGAGGGGCTAAAACGGAGGGCTGCCATGATCAGAGAGAGGGGGGGGGTTGTCCAATTGAGAACACATGGACAAGCGGAGGTTGGGTTAGCAGTCAATAGTAAACTAAGGAATTCAATAGCTGAAAACCAAAGTGCTCATCGATGCACCATTCACAGGTTGCGACTCGGTCATCTCAGGGTCCGAGCAAGATCGGGATATGCGCCAGTAAACTGCATGCAGCCAACAGATGCTGCAGCAGCCTGTGGGCGAGCTGATTGGCGGCGCATGAGCACGAGCAGAAAATGCCGACCATCTTGATAAGCAGAGGGGGAAAAGCGGCTAAGTGGCACGCACACGCGGGGTAGCCCTTTTTTTTTTTTTTTTTCCTGCTGCTACGACTATTACCCGCAGAAGCGTCTAAAGCGGCCGCGCGCATTTTTCGTGCTGGAGCTGTCTCTGGATGGTGTCATCGACTCTGCCGTGCCCGTCATTGCCGAACCGAGTTGGTCCGCATCGTGCTGAACGGGAAATGTGGAGGCGGGCGGGAGGAACGAGTTATTCTGGACCCGGATCGCCATCACAGTCGGGTAAGTGCAGCCACCGTCATGGATGCGACATTAAGCATGAGGAATTGTCGGCAGGCAAAAGACAAAAGGATCAGGGTCACGGTGTATGCAGGTAGGTGGTGGTGGAGCCGAGGAATTGATTCGCTTAGTTCGTACTGTAGCATTTCGGACTTGCAATGATGTGGTTCGGCTGACACTTGGTGCACGCGAGAACTTTCAACAGCCTCAGGTCACATCCAGAGCAAAAATTGATGGCTGAAAAAATCGATGAATCATTACTTCTTCATGCAAATCATATTTTTAAACTTTACACTTAGCTAGCAGTCATACAAGTCTGATTGCTATGAATTATTAATATTAGCGAGTCCAAGTTGCAGGGTTACCCTATACTCCACATGGTCACCCTTAGGCCCTCTTATAAGAGTACATGCGTTGGATGGCTCTGGATGTTGATGGTATACTTTGATGATACACAAGGGGCTCGATTAATGTTGCAAAATGCTATTGCTGCGGAGGTAGGCATCGCGCTAGTAAACGTATCATTGAAGCCAAAGGGAAAGTGTCTATCCAGGTCCTTGATGGCGCAATAACCCAGATAAAGACCTCGGGGCAGTGTGCTCAACGAGTCTGCTATTGAACTTGGAATTGACTTGGAAAGGAAATTGAATATTGAGTGAGGAGGCTGAATGAGGAACTACTATTAAGTTGGACAGGCTGGCCGCTAGTTGATTGGTGATTCCAACATCGCTCTAGAGGTGTAGACTGTAAGAAGGGGAAGAGAAGGGGGAGAGAGGAAAGTTTAGACAACATGGTTTCTGTGAATGAATGGAGAGAGAATACACTGGCAAACAGAAAGGATTCAAGCTGGATAACAAAAAAATCTGGGTTGAAACTAAGTGCCAGCCGAGTTTATCCTCTATGATTCATAATCGGCAGTGTCTAATGTCCAGCTATTCAATTCATAGTTGTCAAGCTTATTTGACTATATACTCAGTTTACCAACTTGAGGCCCGATTCTGATGAACGTGTCTCATTTGAGCAAACCGAGCCTGCACACAGTCCGACCGCGAGGGACGTCATCTGAATGATTCATTAATAGTATCAAAGTCCAATTGAACCCGGTACAAAAATCATGCTGCGCTGTTGTGAATCACTCACTGGCACCTGGAATTTTGACTCTGCAGCCGAGCTGCATTCTTAATAGGGAATAAGCATGGCTATGGTAATGGTCAGTTGGTTAACTGACAATGGCACTAAAGCCACGTTGTCTACTGGAATAGTGTCAGTTGTTAGTTGAGTCTGTGATACTGATCTACCAATAGCTGAGATGCCAAAGCAACAAACAGGCCACATCGCCATTATCCAGTACAAATTAATTTTGTTTAGAGACGAAAGGATTCTCTCCTACGGTGAGTCATACGGGGCTATTCTCGAGACTGAGCACTCCGGGGGTCAGCTACCTAATCCTTTGAACAAAAAGCAAGTTGAAGTTTATAATTCTCAGAGAAGCAGAATATAAGACCAGTTAAACTTATGTGTATTACATAGACTCTACGCGTACGTTGAATTGCATCTGCTGTTCGTCTTAGTTGGCATCGGCAGTGTTATTCTGCCTAAACTTTTTTTTTTCTTTTTCGGACGTTAATTACCGGTGTGCTTCAAGATGGAGTAAACCGACAATGTGCAATGACTCTTGTGCCTTGTCGACTCACTCCCTTAGTGCTTGAAAAGTTATTGGCTGAGATACGTGTTGCAGCCCACTTTCGATCTGCTGGTTAGGCAGACAACTAGCATGGGTGGCTGCAGTGTCAGCAACTATGTCCTCGAGGATTTGTGCATTAAAAAAGCGTCAACCTCCAAGCCATGAGACAATTCACTTTGTCTATCCCCACCATGGCTGACTATCCAGAACCCTTTGTCGTGCCGCCTCTCGAGGCTCCCCACAGACAAACCTTTATCATCCTCCACGGCCGCGGATCTGAGGGACACAAGTTTGGGCCACCTCTGCTCGACACAGCTATTCCAGCAGCTTCGCAGAGTTCTACGACAGTTGTGTCTTCTCTGGTAACCATATTCCCACACGCGCGGTTTGTTTTCCCCACCGCAGCTCGCCGTCGAGCCGCCCTCTACCGCCGCGCATACACGCACCAGTGGTTCGACAACTGGAAGCTCGATCCGCCGGCTACAGACCGCGAGGAGCTGCAAATTCCAGGGCTGCGCGAGACCACACAGTATTTGCATCAACTGCTGCGAGACGAGATCGCAATCGTACCCGGTGGCGCCGCAAACGTTGTCCTCGGGGGCCTCTCCCAGGGATGCGCGTCGTCGCTGGTCTCCATGCTGCTCTGGGAGGGCGATAAACTTGCGGCCGGCTTTGGCATGTGCGGCTGGCTCCCTTTCTGTGCTCGCTTGGACGACCAGGTGCTATCTGAGGGAAGCAAGGGCGAAAGCGTGCAAGACGATATAGACTTTGACCCCTTTGAGCGAGACGACGAGGAGGGCGACGTGGACCTACATCCTTCTACCCGAGTCGCCAACTGGCTCAGCGAGGAACTTCAAGTCCCAAGCGCGGAACCTAGCCCAGAAGGAACCAAAATCGTCGGCATGCCCTTGTTTCTTGGACATGGGATGGAAGACGACAAGGTCAGCGTCGTGCTAGGACGCAACGCACACGCATGTCTCAAGAGCGTCGGGGCAGACGTTTCGTGGCAGGAGTACCAGGGTCTGGGGCACTGGTACTCAGGAAACATACTAAGAGACCTGGTGGACTTTATCGAAGCGAAAACGGACTGGGTAGAATGACATGTTGTATCCCAGCAACTTTGACATTGGTATCCATTCATACGAAGTTGGTCAGGGTTTCTTCACCGCATGTGAAGATTAGATTCTCGTATGTTTCCGAAAACGGAAACAACCCCACCCGATTCGTGTCCGCAATTGGCTGTCCGGCTCCACACCCGTGAAGTCTAAACAGTGAGGGCAACATAACCCTCATTTCCTCCTTCGCTTTTAACAAGCATCACAGCAAGCCCCGTTGGCTCAGTGGTAAAGCGTGTCACTAGTAGTCTTCAAAAACTCCGAAATGACAAGATCACTGGTTCGATTCCAGTACGGGGCAAGATGCCTTCATTTTTGTAGTTTTTTCGCGACTTTCTTCATCCATGATGTAGTTGTTGATGGAACGCGATCCAGACCGCTGTCTTTTTTTATTTTTATTTTTTAAGGGGTGGAGAAATAGTGTGGCTGTTGTCAGCATTTTAAATGCCTTGCCTGTCAATCACTAGCTGTAGTTCATAGTGGAATAAAAGAGGCTTTTATAGCTACCAGTAGCATCGCTTACATGTGTCCAAATGACATTTGGATTGGCCGCAAACACGCTTTCAATTGATGGGATAGAGTAGACAACAACGATTTTAAAGTCATGGAGGAAGAAAAACGAACTGGAAATTTACTGTTTAGCTTCATCTATTAAACTTGGAAACTGTTACATGGCGCATACCTACATTCTACGTCTACGTAGACTCAGGTTACCTGAGCGTTGAGACCGAAACCGACGGTACAATCGGCATCTTAAGCAAAGTGCCCGCCACAGTTTAAGCCTAGAACGACTGGGACACCACTGTTGACTGACTTGTCCTCCTGAAACCGCCGCGCGGCGTTCCCATCCTATCGCCGAAAGTAACGTTGCGCAAGTTCTCCGGCTAGGTCGAGCGCACCAGCTCCGAGACTAGCTGTTGGTCTCCACCATCGCCATCTCCAGTCTTGTCGCCGACGCGGCTGCTGATGCCCCCGAGGCCGGCTCCCACGGTCCCCCCACCGCGCCCGAAGCTGGGATCCTCCCGGCCAGACCAAGCCCGGCGCTTCGGCTCATCCCCAAGGTCGAGACGCGGAAACCCCTGGACGAGACGAGCAGCTGGGATGACTGCGCCATCCTTAAGATAATGCGTCCGCACCCAACGGGCCGAGACCCGTGAGCCTCGGCTTGTTGTTGCCGTTCTGTCTCTCTTTCTCTCTCTCTCTCTCTCTCTCTCTCTCTCTCTTTTTTTTTTTTTTGCTTCTTCGGTTCCAATGGTGCGGTTCCAAGTTTCTTCCCAAGACACGTCAAAGGAGGAGGGGGGACACCAGAGCAGGTCGGCGTTTCAAAGCAAGACAGATGGCCGGAGAAAAAAAAAAGAAAAGGAAAAAAAAGAAAGCAAACAAAAGTCTCACTGTCGAAAATGCGCTGTCAATTTCGCGTGCATCTGTAACAAGGGGGGCGGGATGAGTTTAAATTGATGTGAGCTGGGATAGGGGGAGACCGAGGTCAAGTTGCTTTTTGCAGTCTGTGAATCAAGGACCGTCGTTTCCAAAACGTGCGCTCCGTGTAATTTTATGGACGTGTGCGCACCGTGATTGCTTTTCAACATGTCCTCTTCGTTCATTTAGCTAGCTCTCTTCATGAGACGTTGTGTGTCTCGACAACATTTGCCGTGGGTTGGGGCTGCCGCTTGGCCTTCGGCCGCAAGCCACAGGGGCCTAGTGAGGTTTCATCCGCAGATCATGATCGCCAGTTGTTTCCGCACAGGCTAGGCACCTTGGAGGCGATTAAACACATAGCTAAGCTGCAAATGGCACCTTGTCGTTTTACGTAAACTGAATTTGTTTTGGTCACCAAATGACACCGGAGAATTCATAGTATAATCTAGAGTTTGTATTTGACTCTATGGCACGCTCGCAGGCATATACAAAATCTCTTCCACTGCAGATGTGAACCCCCTCATAGCAAATATGTACAGGTCGAAAGAAGTCCCAAATTGAAGTTGACTATCGCTTGCTATGCTGTAACACACTTTTTTTTCTCTCTACCAAGTAAAGCTTTCCTCCACAAAATCCACCACGGTGCGTCCCTGCACCGCTCGTACAGCCCCGCGCACATCGTCTGCCAATGCACCCGGGCCGCAGACCGTGACACACATGGCGCCCATCTGCTCTGCCACCTCCTTTTGAAGAAGCAGGGGCACGTTAGGCCGACCCGGGAACATGCGGACGGTAGCGCTGGGGGTCTCAATGTCGCGAGGGTTTTTGGGTCGAGTGACGAAGATTTGGATCCGGAGGACATCCCGGCGGTTCTTGGTTCGCAGGAGGGTGTCCATGTAGGGTCGGACCCATTCAAGCGATTCATACTCGCGAATGATCCAGACCAAGGTAACCCGGCGAGTGGCAACAAGGCCCTCGTTGTGTCCGTGCAAGAGGTGGCGGATGTAGGAGATTTGGTGTGTGATTCCAGTCGAGCCGGCAAAAAGAACAACATGACCATAGGAGTCGAGGCTGTGGTGACCCGCGTAAGGACCCTCCATCGCGGCTTTGATGTGCAGGCCTCGTGGGCTGCTGGACGCCTGGTTCCACAGTTTACGGGTCATGCCGGTCTGGGCTCCGATGAGGAAGGAAACGGATGTGGTCAATTCTGCGGTGTCGACAAGTTCAAAGGGATTCTTTTCGTGTACGGGCAGGTATTTGCTATCTGTGTGCTCCACCCAGCAGATGGAGAAGGGGTGGTTTTCCCAAGCATTGATCCCCTGGAATCGGAGGTAGGCGTGGGTGCCAGGCTTGATGTCGACGTAACGAGGAAGTCTGAGAGTAACTCGAGTGACCTCGCCAGGCAGGGGCTCGCAAAGGGCGTGAGTAAAGCCCTTGGCTGACCAGTTGGCGTAAATGATTCGGAACATGCGAGCGAGACGGTCGGCGAACCAAAGGGCCATGATTGCCATGATCCAAGGGAGCTGGGGGAGACCGCCAGGGAGCGAAGATGATGCGCAGTGAATCCAGGTGCCGACGAAGGCTGTAAAGGCGAGGATAATGTGGATATTGAGGAAGGTCTCGTAAAAGGCATGTCGGAAGGGTGAAACAGAAAGGAAAAATAGGAGCACCATGGCAAGGGTGCCAACGAAACCCGATCCGATAAAGAGCTTCTGGACAATCTGATTGCCAACGCCTGACCAGCCAATGTCAGCAACGCAGACAATGGCCCAGGCAATGGTATGGATCAGAGCCTCCAGAACCACAATGCGACCCATCCATCGATGCAGCAGGTTGTAAGTGTCGAAGCTGATTTTGAGCAGGGTAATAAGCGGGTTGTTGCGACCGGCAAAGATGATGAGAGGCACCATGTTCACCAGGGACAGCGTGCCCGAGCGGCCTCGCAATTCGGCGCAAAACGCATACTTGTTCTTGTTTTCCCAGTTGAGAAAAAACATGTAGGTAATGTTGCTGCCCAGGTAGAGGAAGAGGAGGATAAAGTGGAGACGAGACGGGAGCGTGCCAACGTTGATGGCTGAAGATAGCCGAAACTCTCGGTTGTGGCGTTTGTTCCACAACGGCGCGTAGATGAGATGCTTCTTCAGGTCAGGCATCCAGCTCCACTGGGCAATTCTCCAGTAACCCTGCTTAGGCCCTGCAACATTCAAGGTGGACATTTGTCGTAGGCTTGCCCACATGATTTCGAGGATGCGAATGAGAAGAACAACCATAGCCGCGATACCAAGGCACCACCACAAGATGTCCTTAAACAGCAAGTTCATGGGCTGGTTCACGCCATTAAGCGAGTCGTGATACTCGGAAACGGTGTTGGTCGGTTGGGCCTCTTCGGTGCCATCGCGAATTTCGAGACGGGTTGCAGTGGCTATGAGATTTGTGTCGGCGATCCCGCGCCGGAGCAGATCCATGACGGGCATGGTTTCGGTAGTACTTGGTTAATGAGGGTGAGATAGTGGAAGAGGGAAACGGCCGTGTCAAATGCAGGCCCGGGGAGAAAAATGAGTGAATGAACAACGCGGTGTCACGTTGTCGTTATTAGTTTGAGGAACCTCCAATAACCGATGCCAGGGACAGGCTATCGCTTTCGTGGTTAAAGTTCCGTAATTGTTCCTCCGTCGTATTGTTGCGTTGTCAGAACATGGTTTCGCGGGTGGGGAATGTGGTGTCGGCAGCAGTTGTTCAGAAATGGTGAAAGACGGAGGAAAGACGGTTTCAATGGCCGTCTGTTCACAATGGCGATTGTTGTGATTCAATGGTGAGTGGGTTAAAAAGTGCACTGACGTTGCACTTGAAAGAGGAGTGCCGCGCGGTAAAGATAGAATGATGTCTGGCTCCAGGCAGGACAAGAAAACGATGACGTTTGTGATTCGAATACCAGATTCGCTTTGGTCTCGGCTGGCTGGTTTGGCAGTGACGCTCGAAAGCGCTGATCAAGTATCGCGGACGAGGCAGGCCAGCGTGGGGGGCGGGCGACGAGCAAAGGTGGTTGAAAAACGAGAGAGGGTGTGGGCGGGTGCCGATCGCAGGGTCGCAGCACGCACGCACACACACAAACGAACAAGGAAAAGACGGGCACAATCGATTGTTTTTGAAGAATTCCAACACTGAATCAGAGGTCGCGAAAGTGCAGGTGACGACGGTTGGCTGCCAGCCGGAACGAATCGATGATGGTCGAGAAGAATGGAATGGGAAATGAAGAAACAAACACAGGGGAATGGCCGCGAGGTGTGACCAAAACCAGCCCCAGTAGGAAATGATGAAATGCGTCTATGAACCGAAAAAAGAAGGGCAGCGCCGCAGAAACACGAGGGAGAGTGGGAAGTACGAGAGCACGGGGCATGAAGTAGTAAAAGAGGAAGTACGAAGGGCGAGCGCCATGATATTAAGTTAGGGTGTGTACTGGGAGCCGCCCAGCAAAACCGTACCCGCGCTGCAAGCAAGCCGCCCACAGCCTGCACTACCACGCGCTGGACCGGGGATCAACATGCAGAGCCAAGCCTAACTAAGAAACCCTGTCCGAGGTGGTCGTCGTCTGTTCCGTTTTCCTGCTTCTCCATTCTCGTATCTTTTACTTCACCCCTGCTGACAGCCCGACTGGCGCCATCTTGGCGGCTCTCAGAAATCCTCCAGTGGGCAGCCATTCAATGCCTTTACAAACACGCTTGCCTGCTCGAAAGGGAAACTCTGGGAGCGCTAGAGTCCGGCACCCAGAGAGCCTTTGCCTCTCCGGGCCCTCTGACTGGCCTGGAACGTCCGCTAGAGCCCCTGTCCGGCCGATAGAGCGGGGTCGCTGGGTTCGCGTGGCGGTCCCAGGACGGCCTCCCTTGGAAGTGCCGTCGAGACACACGAGAAGCCATGGCCCCCGGTTGGCTCTGCTACACCACGCTGTGCCCCCATGCACTGGGCCTGCTGGCCCCGGGGAGCGGTGCTGCAAGGCATTACCATCCAGCAAACCAATGCACCGCAAGCGCCGGTGTTGGTCCCGTTCTGCTGCTGGCGGCGTTCTATTTTTCGGTGCGGTGCATCCGAGGCGCCGCCCTTTCCGTCTATCGCGCTTTTACTACGGAGTCACACAGCGCAGGGGCGCTACTCAAAAGGCTACTCAGAAGGCTACCCAGAAGGCCTCCCGGCGCCGCAGCCTATAGGACCACAGATCTTGCCCAGCGATCTCAGGTGTCTGCCACAGGCGGGCCGGCGCCGCAGCTTACTGGCCATTCAGCTCTCGCCCCCCGACGCACAGCTTCTGAAACCCGCCACGCTGGCGGGGCCCGGTTCAGGGGCGCTCGCCGTGGCCCTGCAGCCGTCGTGCTCCTGATTCTGCCACTGAAGTCACCCTTCAGGGCTTCAGGGGGGCGGGCAGGGGGCCCCGTTTAACGGGCGGCTTGATTGGCGCCTGGGCCGTTGGCCTCCCAGACAGCCTGGGCGCTTCGTAGCCACTCAATGCCCCGCAGACCAGCCGCCAGCAGACATTTTGTTCCGGCCGCCGTCATGTCCACGAGCCCGTCACCGCACCATGAGGCATCCAGTCGATCCAATTTAGGGTCGGGACTGTGGTCACCAGTGGCCTGTCATGCTGCTGCGGTTCGCCCGGTCGGCACGCCCATTGCCGTCTCTCAATGCCGCTGTACCGGTTGGGTCATATATTTTCCAATGCCGCTGTCATTCACCCTCACTCACTCGTCGTGAATGGGCTGACGTAGCTGCTGTCAGACCCATTCAGGGCGCAGGAACAAAGCATGAAGGGATGTTGAGGAAACAAGGGGTAAGGGGGAAGATGAGGGGGGATGACGATGGATCGTCACAAACACCAGCAACCCTGGGTTAGTCCATCCGAACTTCCATCCATCATTCGGCGCGTTCCAGAGTTGCAGGCTTTTACGTGGGACATCCTAGTTCTAGTCTCCCAGTTCAGTTTTTCCAGGTGGTACATGCCACAAATACCACCCGAAATGTTTATCGCTTCGCCAAGAACGCAACAACTGAATACTAGACTGGGCCAGGCATCAAAAGCAAGGTCGGTTAAAGAATCCACGTATGGAATATGATGGTCTATACCGAGAGTAGATTTTTTTCTCTCTCTCGGTTGGGACCCGGGACGAACCCTGCAAGAACTCTTCATCTTCCAGGGGCACCCGGCCCGCCCACCGATCAGAATCTCGGCTTGTGGTTGATGGGATTTTGATCACCGCAACACCAACCGACAAAATGAAGGCCCCTCTACTTTCCAGCTGAAGACGGGACAACGAGATACGCCCTCATTTAGCATGGGTCGATATCTCGCAAGCCTTGATAACATCCTGCAGAAATGCCAAGGCCATTCTCGGATGACAGGTGCTCCAACTCGTCTCAGGTAAAATGAACAGGTGGTTGAGATTTCCGCTTACTCGAACCGAGGATGCTGGAAATCATTGGTGATCCGGAAGCAACCGTGGCCGCCATTCTAGAAGCGGAAACATCGTGGTCAAACATGGCGGCCAATGGGTGTGGTAGGATATGTCGTTGAGGGTGTCATTCAGGGTGTCATTAACACGGTCTCGGTGTGCAGGCCTTGTTTCGCTGATCAGACGTGGTCAGGCCTTGGCGGCCACCCAAGCCTGGTTGCACATGGGATCTCCAAGACGAGAAGCTTTGTCGTCCTAGATACGTATCTACAGCCATCCTTCTAAATATCCCCCCGGGGAATTCGCTGCCCTCAGACCATTTTCTCCGGATTCTGGTCGGACTTGCCCGCGAGGTGATGCTGGAATGTGCGCCTGTGGCCAGATCTCTGGCGGCGGGCCGTGATTGGCGCAACCTATCACGGGGCACACTTGGGAGGGCTTCTTGGCGCCAGAAAAATCGTGAAGCGAGCAAATGGCATGCGACCAGACGTGAGGGTGTCTCACGACCTCATGTACACAAAATCATTATTTCCAATGATCGCGACAGCATTCACGTTGGATGATGAACAGACGAGAACGAGACCATCAAGACGTGCCTGATGACGAGGTAAACGCCCGGCTTGGGTCTACAAAAAGAAAAATTTTCTACCTCCCGCGGGAAAACCTCTTCGTACTGTGTCACCGCCACCGCGAACAAGGCCTGGTAACAGTTATACACTCTTTGACCCATCCTTTTCTTTCCGTTAATTGGTTGGCCTCGAAGTTCTTCTTTGTTCAAAATCCGGTTCCTCTTCATCTGTTTCGAATTTTCTCCAATGCTAGTAGCTCGTCTGCGCCCGACATTCGCTCATTCCGCAATACTGACCCGAGTGAGAATATGGCTGCACCGTGCCTTCGACACTCTCAATTATGGTTCATATGTCACTTGTGGCACGTAGATTATTGGTTCTTGAAGCCTTAACCTTCGCCCGGTATGCGACATGGTGGCATACCGTCGGGTGAAGCGCAGTGAACTACGGCTCGATCCCCAGCTATGCCACAATGATGGTGCATAACATATAACTGTCCACGGATTGTGGAAATAATATTGAAAGGGCGCAGAGGATGCACGTTGAGTTTTGGAGAGCCGTTGGTGGAGCGGGAGCGTGGAACTCAAACCTTTCCGCAGGACAAGTGGCATGAGACATATGACGGAGTGAAGCACACACGCTCATGCATGATATAAAGCAGTTTAAGTTCACAAGAAGAATAATTATGCCATGTTTTGCGGACTCCTGTCAGGTCATTGCACAATGTCAGTATTGACGATAAAAAGACGACGCGGTTTACTTGCTGCCCATTCCAATTGGTAAAAACCGAATCTCCCGCCTTACGCTACCGATGAACGTGATTCTGTGTATCCAATCATTATTAACATATCTAATTTTAAATAATATTGTTTTCTCAAAACTTAGGTTTCAATTTGAACTCGATGAGATTTTTGAACCAAATCTTTTGCAGCAAGCATGTTCAAAATGAGCAGCAGGTTTGGACGGGGTGCGGGAATATGAAATCGAGCAAAACGCAACAGTCCAAGCAGTTTCTCGCAATCTTGGTGGCATCAATAAACTCGACAGAGAAGAAAAGATCGGGGTAGTGAATACAAAGCCCACCTGGGTATAAGCAAGTAGAATACAATCTGGGAAGCTAGTTTCAGAATATCTGTCTAATAATAGCCATCATTGTAAGAACAAATTTGTCGCTGACTTCATCTTCTCATTATGTGGCTTCCTCGTTCCCTACTTAATAGGAAGTAAATTCAACTTTCTGAACCAGATTAATTTATTTTATTCATTTTTGAAGTCGTAGTCAAACGTAACAAGTTATTCAGTAAGCGCGGGCTCAAAGGTCCTGAGTCCGTTGCGGCGTGGTCACACCCTGTCCTGATGGCGGGGTCGGAAAGATGGTGCGGTGAAAGGAAATTCTAGAAGGCACTCTCAAGGCTGGGCGAAAAATCGGACTTTCTGAAAATTGGAAGTTGCGATATGGATTTAGGGACTGTCGCGAGGGGGGTGGAAATCGCGAATCATTCCGCAAAATCTGTGGGTTTTTTTAATGTGGCAACAGATTAGTGCTGTGTATAATTTGTCCGAACTAACATGGTTGGCAGGCTCTCATGTTTACCTCCCGGACATCTGGAGCGGTTGCTTTACAAATTCAGTGGCAAAGAATAGTCATTCAAGAACGTCCATTTGCTTCAAGATACAAAGTCCGCAATTCTCCCTCAATTTGAGCCTTGTTCTCGAGAGGTCCAAGATATAGTGATTCGGCAAAGCTGATAGAAGAGGGAGTATACGTACACGAAGTGAGCTGGCTATAGCTTCTACGGCAAAGCCCTTGGGACTTGAGGTCCAAAGTAAATGTGGCTGTTACGCCACATGTGGCGCTTTTTCGGCTTAGCCAAATGTGTACCTAAGGCAGCGAGTCCTGTCTCCCGAAAGCTGCCGCGAATTTCTAGACGGCTATAACGAGGGCATTGAGCTTCATTGAACAGCCATTGCGCCGACAAAATGGGTAATGCTGAATCAAAGCCTGCCTCCGCACATGTGTGGAAGGCGTATGTACCCCCGAGTTCTTGAATTTCCGCCCCAGCTTGATCGGTGACTGACATGGCATCAAAAACAGCTCAGGGCCCGGTGGCCTATCGCAAGATCTCGTCGAGTCGCTCCAGTCCAGCCATGAGGTACTTTCGAACCCGTTTTTTTCTCGCATCCGAATTGAAGATTGTCGATTTTTCAGCTCTGAGGGTCCGAATTGCTAATCCCCGATTCTTTCGCAACCGCTCTAGACCGATGCCTCTCGTGCCAAGGTAATCGAGCAGCAAATCCAGGCCCGCGTGGCCGAGGAGCTCAAGAAGCTGCAGCAGAAGGAGGCCGAGGCCCTCAAGGCGGCACAGGAGAAGCTCGCCGCCGTCGACTACAAGGATGAGAGCGGCCCCTCGCACCACACCGTCAACAAGGAGATTGAGGACATGCGCAAGAAGCTCGAGGCCCGCAAGCAGGTGCGCCCCCTACCCGAATCTGTCGAGAGCGCACGCGGCGAGGTCATCCGGTGCCTACGCGAGCACGACCGACGGCCGCTCGACTGCTGGCAGGAGGTGGAGAACTTCAAGGCCGAGGTCAAGAAGCTCGAGAAGAGCTGGGTGGAGAAGGTCACGGCTTGAGGAGGGGAAACATTGCTCCTCTGTGTAAAGGAAGAAAGGTCGTTATAGAGCTGGCAGTATTTTTTGAGATGCCGCGAGTCAGGCATGCACGTGTACATTATGGCATTGGCGGCGGTAAAAGCTGCGTTCAGAAAGCAATGTACGAAGGGGGAGACGGGGGGGGTTCATAGACCTAAAAGCGGCCCTGTTTGCCATTCAGCTTCTGATGCTCTATCTTGATTTTGCGATTCCACATCAATTCCCTTCTTGGCCTGTAGTTCAGCTTTTCTTCTCAACCCTTCAGCTCGCTTCCTCTCTTTTCTCGCCGCCGCATCCTCCCATTCATTGCCCTCGGGGCTCAACTTGGGTGCCGGCGCACCGTTGACGGCCTCCCTGAACGCAGTCTGGAATCGTTCAATGCGCTTCGCGTTCTCGACAAACCGCTCGTTGGCAATTCCAATCAGAGTCTGCAGGTACTCTGGTGTGACCAGTCGTTGACGTTGGCCGTCGACTTGCTGGCCTATGAGAGACTCAAAGGCAAGCCCCATGGTGCGGATAGCCACCATTGGGGTAGCAGCGTCCTTGCCATTGGGAAGTAGATTGAGAGCTCCAGACTCGCGGAATCCAGCCTGGAGACCGCAGCGAAGGAGAAGTTGGGCGTGTTCTGGAGAGGCTGTGAGAACATGAAGAATCTACGCAGAAGTCTCAGCATTGTATTCATTATGTATATCGCAAGCCACTCATTTATTCTTATCTCCTTTAAGAGACAATGTTGCTTACCATGCCCTCAAATTTGAAGTGAACAAGCCTCCTCTCCTTTATCTCTTCGTTTTCATTCTGAGAATCTTCCGTCTGTGTCAGTCCCAGGACACTGGTCCAATCTCTCTGACCATTCTCATCCTCTTCTGGCACTGGATCATGCGAGACAAACAGCCATGTACCTCCCGCACCCTTTCCGCCCACGCCTGCTACCTGGTCGTCCTCGGCACCGGTATCAACTGTACGCCGACCCTCGAGGAAGACACTGACTCGACCAGCGCAGCTGCTGGTTGTAACAAACCCCGCGGCTTGGTTAATCTCATCGATGAGATCGCGTATGCCCTCATCTACAGAGCCCTTGGGTGATGCATCGCTATAGTCGGCGCTCGGAACTGCGAGCTGGTCCAGAATCCGCTTCTTCTTGTCCACGAATGCGGGGGCGGCAGGTGCGAGGCCCTGCATCTTTCAGAAAGGAAATTGAACCGGGTTTGTAAGTGCCGGTCACGAGGCTGATCTTTTTTTGGTGTGCAGTGAGGTGGTGCGCCGAGGGGCAAGGATGGGAGGGCCCGGCGCAAAGGATGGATTAGTCCAGCATCTTGAACAAGTGGGTTCTTGGTGCGTTTCTGTTAGGCCTTCAACACTACATTTTCAAGCGCGGGGTAGCGATTAGCACGGTACGTACTACCACGCCACGTACGTGCGGCTCAACCTCGTGATCCCAGCTTCCATTCGAAATCCAACGTCCTTCGAACCCCATCAAGAGGGCAGATCACGGACCGATGCGCCAAGGCAACACTCTCATCTTGTTTCATCTTGTTTATTCTCTCTCTGTCTATCGTTAATCTGTCTGCGTGCTTCGCTAACATGACCGCATCCCTAGCTAGTCGCAGCTTACCCAACGCCAAACGATGATATCCCGAATTTCGGGCCCAGTATTAAAACCAAAAAAAAAAAAAAAAAAAAAAAAAAAACCGATTGCCCACTCAACTAGCTTTTCCCTTAACGCCTAATGCAATGCTTCGTTCATCACGTCATCATCAAGACAAGTATCGCCGATGTACAAGCGTACATTACAAGACGGTCTGGGTCTGAGCCACAGCGACCTTCTCAAGGGCAACGGTCAGCTGTTCCTCCTTTTGCTTGCGCTCCATCTCCTCTAGGAACTGGGCATATCTCGACTTCTTGTTGTGGATACCACACTCAGTCTTGTTCTGTCCCTTCCATCGGCCAGCACGCTCATCCTCGCCCTCGCCGACAGGGACGGTGGAGTGCCAGTCGCCGACAGACTTGTAGCCCTTGTCGAGCAAGGCATTGTAAGGCACATTATTTTCCTTAATGTACTCATTTACTTGCTTAAAAGACCAAGCGGCCATGGGGTTGATCTTAACAACACCCCGCTCATCATCCATCTCGATGATGGGAATAGATCCTCGGGCAGCACCCTGAGATCGGCGGCGACCGTTGAGGACCGCAGTCACCTTGAGCTCCTGGTATGCTCGCTCAAGGGGTTCAACTTTGACCATCCAGTCGTACATCTCGGATGACACGTGGTACAACTCCTTGCCATAGGTCTCCTCAAATTGCTCAGCAGTCTCCATGCCATCAGGCTTGAAGATGTGCACAGGGACGTTGGGGTATCTCTCTTTGACACGCTTGACAAGGTCGTAGGTCTCCTCAAAGTGGTACAAGGTATCCAAGAAGATGAGGTCGACTGTGGGGGAGTCAGGCTGCTCCTTCTGGATCTTGGACAGCATATCCATGGTGGCGAGGCCGGTCAGGCCAAAGGCGGTCGACTGGTAGAGGTTGGGAAACATGATCTTGCAGAACCGGAGAATGTCCATGGGGTGCATGGGCTCAAGGGTGTTGTTGAGATGTTCGATGTGGGCCTTGGTAAGGGTGATCTTGGGGAGAGTTGTCGACGCTGAGGGTGAGGAGTACTCTGATGCGTGACCCGATGCGTATCCCGACTCACACTCGAGCTTGATGTCCTGAAAGGACGACTGAGAGGACGACTGAGTAATGGTGGCAGGCATCGTGACTGTTTTGAGGAGTATCACTATGGGAAGACGGGGGTTGGGTGAGGCTTTTCGAAAACTGGAAAGAGGAGTGGCCCAAGGAGATGGGTTATTTTTCAAGAACGGTGGGTTTGTGGTAAGAAAATGGCCTCTATGCTGCTGATGACGCAAATGCAATGCTAACTGAGATCGAAGGCTAGGCGAGGCACGACAGGGGGTATGAGATGATGTGATGACGGCAATGAGTACAAGGAATACGAAATGGATCGAGGGCAGTCGATTTCTTTAAGAGAAACTCGGTTGTGTTGGTGAAGGGGGTGCTTACATGTTAAGCCCGGGCGACCGCCCGTGTCCCCCCGGTTCCAGGCAACCTTAGTAATTGGGGAAACACATGCGTGGAGCCACTCGGACCCGAACACTACGACCATCTACAGATGCGCTGGACAAGTGGAAGAGGGGAGGTGTAATTGCGCCATCGCCGCCATGAGTATTGTTGTCTCCAGGTTGTGTCAAGGAGTGATCACATCATCGACGCTATACCTTTCGCGATGGGTGGATGCCGCGGCTGATTGGTCTGAGCACCTGGCCCTGAATTGGTCGGCTGGTCGCCGGGACCTGGCTCGCCGCCATGTCGGCAGCGACAACAAGAATACACAGCCGCCGAGCCGGAGGTAACAAGTACTTTACTGCCTTATTTTTCTCTCTGCTGCCGGGCACCCCCGTGTTGGTGCTGGATGCATGCCAGCTTGGAATGGACGGTGTACACTGGCTGGGGCCATTGAATTTTTTTCCTCCTCGTGGCACTCGGGAAAGGTTTGGATTCCCTTGGTTGGGGTGTGCATGGAAGGGGAGTGGAGGGAGAGAAGCTACCGCCGGAAGGTTGTCAGGATGGATTATCAACGGGAGCTTGGTCGGCACTGAGCTCGATTTCAAATCCAACGATGAGATGATCTCATGATCTCATTGCATATCGTTGCCCAGGGCACTTCCAGGGCACTCCCGCCTCTTGCTTACAGGATCCGGGGTTAGCATGTGTGGTACTCTTTATGGAAGTCAAACGAAGCACGAGGGCATTTCCCTGCTAGCATGTCATTGCATGCTGGTTTTGCGTACTTTTTGGGCGGTAGGGCCGCATGTGAGTTTGATTGTGTGGGATTAGGCTGGTGTCGCAAGAAATTGCCTTGGTGTCGCCACCGTCCATCAGGCTTGGCTTCTGGGCCTTGACGTGATCGGGTGCGCCGGCTTCGCCTTCTGGAACCAAGGCCCCCGAGGTCCGCAGTACCATAGTTTTTTTTTTCAGGCAGATATGCTCGAGCATCCGCGCCATGCCCACACCTGGCAAATGAGAAACGCATTCACGAACCGTCGGGCTTGAACCGACCGCCCGTATAGACGCTGTAAACGGGGACATGAAGTCAGAAAACTGACTCCGAGCCCCCCCAATCAGCCAATCGCCCCGCAGTTTCACGGTGCAAGTCGCTTACGGACTCCGAACTAGACCCCCTCGGAAATACCCCCCGTCGGGCGGCAACCGGTAGGGCAAAGGTATCTCGCTGCCGGCCGCCGACAGCCCGACCGAGACTGGCTTGAGGCCCGAGGTGCCGATGCAAGGCACCAGGCGCTGTTCCATACCCCACCAACCCGTCGTGCTTGTCCAGTAAAGCCCACGGAAAGCTCGCTGACGTGATTGAAGACGAAAAATTGAGTCGGATGGAAGAATATTGATCCGCTGACGTGTCCGCTTTCTCTCGCGGGTGACTCCATGGCGCCATTTGCCATTTGGATTACAAAGCTGGGGTCAAAGACCAAGCCTGAACCCGGACAGATGCCGAAGCCTAGCACGATCTAGAAATCTGTTGGATCTAAGAGCCAATCTCCATGGCAAAGCCGGAGGAGCACCAAAAATCCCACGTCTAAATTCCGAAACTTTAGATTTGTCAACCAGCGATAGCCGCCGTCTTCCGCGCCGACGGATTGTCAATGGTGGTCTCACCCCAACCGCAGAACTCTCTTTCCGACACTGCACCACCGCGCTTAGATTTTATCCCATGGGTCAATCTTGAATGAATGCGGGGCCATTTTTTGTTTTCTCTCCCTCTCCCAACTTTTGACAAGACTTTCGAGTTGCCCACTTGGAAGCACTTGATTCAAACGAGGCACTGTGGTTGCGGCGACAAGGTTCTCACATCCTCATCCAACACTTAAATCTGCATCGCACCTTCATGATTCAGAATCAACGCCATCGCAACCATGGGTGTCCCAGCGGGTAACAACTAATGATATAGGTAAATTATATGCAACCCAAATTATGCTTTCAATCACACACAACAAAGCGCATATAAATAATATTTATGGCGCTACTTTAGATACCCTACATCACCTTAATTCTGACTTGGGCTGGAACGTTTCGAAAATTTCATCAGGTAGTGAGTGATCCGAGTGGGCTTCGATGTGATTACGGAATCGCATCGTCGCCTTTGTCCCCTTGCCATAATAGCCTTGTGGTGTGAGCAAATGGCACAAGCGCACTATTGGCTGGTGCCGTGCGTCAACGAGACGACAGGACGTGAGACATGCCCATGACCTCATATATACAAATTTTCTGGCGCCAATGATAAGCCCACCCAAGAATACCCCGTGATAGGTTGCGCCAATCATGGGCCGCCAGATACCCAGCCACAGGCGCATGCGCCACCATTGGACCAGCGGGGCAGACGAGAGGGAATCGTCCGGGACACAATCACTCATCAACCGCGACATCTCTTTGAGATCGACACTCGGTTTTTGAAGCCATCCCAGTGGCCTCATCGACCTTTGCGCCCCCCGCGGAGCAACCCGCAAGTACCCGGACGTCGCGCCATTCCCACGAAGGGCCCCTTGCTGCCCTCTCCCCTTGGCAACTCAGCCTCCGTCGCCAGAGTCAAAATCAACCCCGCCTCCTCGTCTTGATCTTGCGCGCGCAACCATGGCAGACCAGTCGAGCCCCACGAAGCAGAATGGCTCTCGCCCCCAATTGACGAGCTCAATGAGGAGCAGCTCGTACCTGAGCGACCACCAGCAGTACCGCCCTCCCCGGCAGGCCGACCAATTCCAGGGCATAGATACCGTTGTCGAGGACACTGGCAGCCGAGCCAGCCCTCCAGCTAAGCCGATTCTGCCTTTTAATGGCATTCCCTCCGAAGAGAACCCTCCCACTGTTGTGGAAAGTGGGCTGAGCCACGACTACTCCCACCCCTACTGCGCGCCTGGTCCCGGCGCCAAGTCGGATCGCCTCATTGCGACTCTCTTTTACAAGGGAAAAATCGCGAGCGGCGTACCTGTCAAATCGACTGCCAACGACAGCAACGAGACGATCCCCGCCAACCTTGCACCCACCACCGACCCGGAGAAGTTCCCACTTGAGCTGCCAACCCAGGAGTCCGAACAGCTTGATCACATTTATGGCTCCTACATCTCCCCCCTATGCATCGCTTCCTTCCTTCATCTCATGTCCTCCTTTCCGCTTGAGCGAGACGCTGGCGAGCCCCACTCATCTCATCGATGTCTCGACAACCATGACCACCCTCGTGTCGTGGAGCTGACCCTTTCTCCCTCCCCGTCTCCCCAGTATCTCAGCCTGGATGACCTGAGGAAACACGAGACCATCTACCGGTTCGAGCAGGAGTGGAACGTTGATGTTGTCCTGCAGAGGGATACTGTCTGGAGGCGCCACCCTCGACTGGTTGTTTTCGACATGGACAGCACCCTCATCACTCAAGAGGTGATTGACCTGCTTGCCGAGACGGTCAAGGATCCCCCGGATCTGCCCCAGCGAGTGGCTGAGATTACACACCGTGCCATGATGGGCGAGTTGGAGTTTGAGGGCTCCTTCCGGGAACGTGTTGCTCTCCTGAAAGGATTGCCCGCCACCCTATTCAAAGACCTCCAGCCCATCCTGGATGTCACCAAGGGAGTGCCTGAACTCATCAAGGCCCTGAAGCGCCTGGGCGTCAAGACGGCGGTTCTTTCCGGTGGTTTCCAGCCCCTGACTGGCTGGCTGGCTGGGGAGCTGGGCATCGATTACGCGCACGCAAACAATGTCGTGATTGAGAACGACAAGCTCACTGGCGAGGTTCAGGGCATCATCGTCGGCAAGGAGCGCAAGCGCGACCTCCTCGTGGAGATTGCGAAGAAGGAGGGCATTGATCTGTCCCAGGTTGTGGCCTGCGGTGACGGCGCCAATGACCTTCTGATGCTGGACAAGGCCGGTCTTCTTGGCGTCGCCTGGAACGCGAAGCCCCGCGTGCAGATGGAGGCTGACGCCCGTCTGAACGGAGAGAGCTTGTTGGATATGTTGCATCTGTTTGGATTTACCAGCGAGGAAATCGAGGACTTGGTTGCTTAAGAAATGTAGAAATGGGTCCGCAAGGGATGAGATCGGTGTGTGGGAGTTGAATGCATTAAAATATATCAATTGATGAGGTACATAACAAATGGCGAAGTGCTGGGAGAGTACGATGATGCCAGGCAACAAATGAAACAGAAGAAAGAACCGGGAAGCAAACAGCGGAAAAAAATATGTTTGCCGACTTGTGTGTGTTTTATTTTCAGCGACAAATTCTAAGCCCCGATATCTTCTGTTCTTTCTTCCTTCCCTTGTCCAACTAATGAGCTACCGACCGGCCGGTTGTCCGATATTTCGGAGCCGGGAACCGAGGAAAGCACAAATTCAATATGGCAGCCATTGAACAACAGTCAAAGTGAGAATACAGACACATAGCTAGAAAATTCTTGTGAGCCTTAGGCTAGGTCAAATACTACACGTAATACAACATTCGACCCCATTTCATCCTCATCTACACAAAACGAGAGGGGGAAAAAGGAGAACCCTGGTCTTGCCAGCAGCTCTCTTCCTCTTCGTTCAATTGCCCGTACATACTTTGCATGCTTGGGCATATAAGCTTCTCGCCCACAATCCGTCGACTCTCGGCCTCTTAAGGGTAGCCGTCCTTACCCCACTTGTTGTACTTCTCGTGGAGCTCGGCAGGAAGGGTGACGTTGGGGACGACAACGACGTTGAGAGCGCTGGGGGCGTCCCTGGGAGCATTGCTGGGGTCACCACCGGGGTGGTACTGGTACTTGCCCTCAGTGTTGGTGTCCCAGGGGCGGCCGCTGATGGAGACGGCGTTCTCGGAGGTGGAGGTGGTGGGAGATCGGCCTGTGCAGTTGAAGAAGAGCAATCGTCAGCACATCTCGACTTTTTTTTTAATTCCCGCTTGCAGTTTTCGGGGCAGCTGTGTCAGCATTGCTAGCTGTTGTGCCAAACATACCGAAGTAGAATCCAGCACCGCCGAGAGCAGCGACCATGACACCACCGAGAATCTGCAATTCAGACAAGTCGTGTTAGCCTTGAGTTTCCTTGTGTCGTTCAATTGGCGCCCGCAATCGGTCCTCCAGAGCAACTCGCGATGGGCGGGCGCAATCGGGTGATTTTTTGGGTCAGGTCGGGTCCGAGGCATTATGACGCACCAGAGTCTCGGGGTTGCGCTTGGAGTCCTTCTTGAGCTCGGCCTTGGAGGCGTCCTGGAGACGGCGAGCGGTGGTAGAGAGAAAACGGCGGGCGACCTGGGAAGACATGATGGCAGATGTGAGTTGGGGGTGTTTTGCAGGAGGTGCGAGAGGTGGGTTTGCTTGGGCAGGTTGAAAGCTTGGAGGATGGTTCGTCGTATGATTCCGGACGACAAGCGTTCAAGCGGCCCCAGTGCAGTATACAAGCATTTTCATTGGTCAATCCCAAGGCAGCTCCATCACGTGAAAAATCACATTTTCGATCATGGCGTCATAATTCGGATCGAATTGTAATGTCCGGCACCAGGTCTGATGTAATTTGTGACATAAATAGAGATGTTCGATGGTGCAGGCCTATACGTTTCTGAAATATTAGCGGAGTGCTACTTTTTAGATCATTGACGTGCTTCAACAAGCCAAATCTCGGGCTCACTAAATAGCTGATTTAAGCCAACCCCCCCGGCATCCCTCTTGCTGGCCCTATTGATGGCCTCAAGCTACGCCTCATTGCTATTGACCATCTCCCAACAACGATTGCCCGTGGCCTAGTGAAGAGTAGTTTTAATTGCTCTTTCTAAGCTCACTGCCCTTACACGGCTGAGGTAACGAAGGCGTCTGGAAGAGACCAGAGCAGACCTATCGGGATAGAGTTACAGAATTGCCTTTGACAATACCGTTTATGAAGAAAAAAACACCGTCATACCCTTATTCTTCTTTTTAAGCTCTTATACCATGTTCTTACGGGAATTGTTGATTGTTAGGAGAGTCACTCGTAGACACCCCAGCTACCATTGCCGCCTCAATGTGTAATGTAATTCCTTGAACCCAGAAGATTGCACAAATGTGATACATCTACATTACATCAGCTCTGGTTGACTGGTTCCTCTCTGCATAAATATATGGGCCATCGTTAGACTCGGCGAAACAAGTTAACCGCTTGAAACCAGATGCGCCCATTCTAGAGCTAACATAATAATGACTCGACGGTAAAGAATACGCTGCAGAGGCAAAAAGCACCAAAGAGAAAAGGAATACAGTTGGCCGTTTAGTTCGCTTCGATACAAAGGATTGATATATTCATGGTCTCCATATGCTCAAACTATGACCGGTCCACCCGAGAAGGTCCAATCATCTGTCCAAATTTAGTTGCGATTTACAATGCCACTCGCCATGAGGCAAGAAAGCGTATTGTCACTATGGGCATTGATCCGTATCACGCGTGACATTCACCCAAGGACATTTGACAATGCTATGGAATCGAATTCTATTAATTTGACCGATTTAAAGTCCTGGGGCTGTCTATTCGTAGGTGGGTTGAGTTATTCTTTGGCATCAAGGGTATTGGACAGTCCAAAGTCGTTTTAGCCCTCGACTATATTAGGGTCAGAAATCTGCCACAAGAAGCACACTTTATCCGAGGAACGCTGTACGAAGTGTTTGGTTGTCAATTGCTCAAGCCCAAGGACCACTCATACCTTCTTGATCAGTAACCTTGAGGTACAGCATGGCCCAAGTCAACACAATAAGCTCTACACAATAGTGTTAAACACCTAAGTTGTAATGCCCTTATCGCCTTTTGTATGCAAAGTATCTCCAATAGCGTCACAAAGCGCATTGATACGAGAGACTTAGATGCAAGTAAGGCATTAAGCTCGGACCTATCGGCCTTCTTGAGATACGTTCATACAGCCTGTCGGTCGCGGCTAGGGCTATGACGACCTCTGGAGGAAAAACTATCAAATATTACTTTTCTTAACAATGACTTTCTTCCATCTTCTACTCTAGCAATTACTACCCGGGTAATTACTGGCTCATCGTTTCTGAGATGCCAATAGTATTTATCCCTGACCTATATATGTACCTTGAACAATTGTGGACCATATTTTAATGAGACGAGGAATGCGTCGCACGGAGAATGGTCGAAAATAGAGCCGCGAGCTACCCAGCTTCAAAAATGGGCTGTACTAATCCTTCATACAACAAAAGTATTCAACAGTTTTCCATGTCGCATTTTCGAAAACCGGAAAAGAAGGTGACGTATTGGGACAACAGCGGCTGGCAAGACTTTGGTGCCTAAGGCGCAATGCCCCAACCACCCTGGTCAAGACCAGCGCTGTTAGATGGATGAGCCGGGTTCTTTAGGTTGTATGCTCGGCCCTTCGATTCGACTTGGCTCCCGCCGGTCATGCACAGCTGAGGTCTCAATTAATGCCAACTCGAGGAATGTAACCAGTCTTCCTCTCTGTACTGGCGCATGCGGTGGCAGTGACGTTTATCATTCTGTGCGCCGCCCTTGGCCACGTACAATGACACAAGGGTGTGCCGCTGCAGATTCATCCCGCTGCGGCGGAAAAGGTGACGTTGACCGGCATATCGGAGCGGTCGATCTGGCGCACAGGTGTCCATCCGTACATACATACATGTACAATGCGGGCATGCCGTGCTAAAGTGGTGTCTTAGAATCTCAAAAGGGCCTGGCAATAATGGCCGGCACCGCCAGGAGGCCGGCTGTCATTGGCCCGCTCTCACCAGGAGGTCCTTGCGTAGGCAAAAGGAAGAATAGACCCAAACGTTAACAGTGTGGACTACGGTGGTAGTCTACGTAGGTAGTCACCAAGCCGTCACCATGGTCGGGCCCCTTGGAACACGGGCGCTGTCGTCAATTGTTCGACGCCAGATGCAACGCCGTCCGCCCCGTCGACAAGACGCCAATAATTAATTAATAAAATGCCAGTACCAAAGGGCATCCAGAGGCACGCACGCACCCTGGACGCAGGGGCACAGGGGCGAAAAGACGGACAGGGCGCGGACAAAGAGATGGATTGGTCGACGACACTGGGCGCGTTATGCCCAAAGTGGTAACATGGGCCAGAGACGGGCGAAAAAAAAGGAACAAGCATCACGTCGTCTCGCCTTCTACCTTTCAAGTCACCTCTGGTCCGGCTTCACGTCCTTTCTTCCCCTTCTTGTCTTCCCCTCATTCCTTTCTTCTTGTAGCGCCTCTCATTCACCTAACTACGTCCCCTCCCTGACGCCCACACTCCTTCTCCTCAATTTCTCTTCCCCATCCCTCCTTGCCTCCCTCTTCGTTCTCCGCCTCCCATTTGTCAACAATCTCAGACCTGTTTTTCCCCCTTTGCCTGTCATCCGCGACACGAGCCACCCGACGAACTTCCCGACCTCACGGTTCACTAACGCGCCAACCTCCCTGCGCAAGCCATCCGAATACATTCATCAGAACCCGATGCGAGTACTTATCCGACTGCGACACTCGATGAACCGCTGATTTGGAGCTCAAACGTTGTCCCATCCTATTTTTTCCTCTCCACTCTCCGCGGCAGAAGCCGTTCTCAGCCACGGCTCCACACTCGTAACGACAACCATCACCAACCGTCGCCATGGCCACCAACAAGGACGAGGAGGGCTTTACGTCGCCTCAAGTCGACATCCGGCGATCCGAAGTTCCCGGTCCACCAAGCATCATTTCCTCACGTATGACAGATATTGCTAGTGAGGATGGGGATGAAATCGAACCCAGCAACAAGAGGCTGAGCCTGGCGAAGAGCGCCGATCTAGCCTCCCGGCCCGGAACGGCTCTCACGGGAGCGTCCTCAAGAGGCGCACTGCAGAGCCAGGCTTCACGAAAGAACTACGTTTCCGGCGTTGCGGCCAAGCGAGGGAGCACAGCAAGCACCACTGCAGGATCGACCAGCCGAACACCGAGTTTATCCAACCGCAGCCATGTTCCGACCCTGACGTCTTCAGCCTTCTTTCGACCTATGAGCTCACAGAAGCTGCAGGCCCAACGAGGCGGCCCACAACGCCCATCCACCATGAGCCACCAGTCCATAAATCTTGACGACAACACAACCGACGCAGGCGGAAGTCTCACACGACAAAGCATCAACTCAATTCCCATTGCGCAAATTCAGCACGCACTTGGCGACGAGGACAACGGGCGGCTCCCGCCTTCGCGAGGCACCGAAATGACAGAGCAGGAAACCCTCGACAGAATCACGGCAAACACAAGCCCCAGCCACGGCCATTTTCCTGCAGGAAGCTTGACAGATAGCGTCCGTCCTCTGCAGCAGGGAAAATCCGACCAGGTTGTGGAACACAGAATCAATGTCGACACGAGTTACCGAGACCTTGCAAGCCTCCCGAGCCCCATTAAGTCCCCACGGTCATTCCGCTCCAGCTTCCTCATTCCAAAGGGCGATCAGGGACAAAGCCATCCCAACCGAAGTACCGAGGGTGCCGAGAAGCTCTCTTCTTCAGCATCTTCACCGCAGCTTCGGCCGATGGATTCCCAGGGACGAAGCACGGTGCGTGCACCCATCCCACGTACGAGGAACACCAACCTCGGTCGCGTGCATCAATACTTTGACGGCAACACGGTGTTTTGTCTTGGCGGTCGATGGCAGAACACGAGGCAGCGGCCAATCAACATTGCTACTGGCTGCGCCATTGTCCTCCCATGTGTTCTCTTCTTCGTCTTTGAGGCCCCATGGCTGTGGAAGCACGTCTCGCCAGCAGTTCCCATCACCTTCGCCTACTTGGCCTACATCTGCTTCTCTTCCTTCATCCATGCCTCGGTTTCGGATCCAGGCGTAAGGATTCTTACCAAAATTAACACATTTAATCTTTGTGGGCTAACATTTGAGACAGATTCTACCCAGAAACCTCCACCGATTCCCCCCGCTGGACGAAGACGATGATCCCCTGCGACTTGCCCCCCCGACTACCGATTGGGCTCTGATCAAATCTGCCGAATCCAACACGGCGGCGATGGAAGTCCCCGTTAAGCACTGCCGGACTTGCAACATCTGGCGACCACCCCGTGCTCACCACTGCCGCCTTTGCGACAATTGTATCGAAACCCACGATCATCACTGTGTATGGCTCAACAACTGTGTCGGAAAACGCAACTACCGATATTTCTTTACATTTGTTTCCTCTGCCACCTTTCTCTCCGCCTACCTCATCGGCGCCAGCATTGCCCAGCTCATTGTGTACAAGAACCTCGAGGAGGTGTCTTTCGGTGACGCTATGGATCACTTCCGCGTTCCCTTCGCCCTCATCATCCTTGGGTTTATTCTTTTCCTGTACCCAGCCGCCTTGATGGGATACCACATTTTCCTCATGGCCCGTGGCGAAACTACAAGAGAGTACATGAACTCTCACAAGTTCATCAAGAAGGAACGCTTCCGAGCCTTTACTCAAGTCAACATTATCAAGAACTTCATTGTGGTTCTTTGCCGCCCTAGGCAACCCACATATTACCAGTTCAAGAACCACTACCAAGAGGGTGACCAGCGATTGGGCATCCGAAAAGACAAGCGTCCCCGAACAAACTCCCTTGAGCTGGACAGCGTCAAGCCCACGTCAGCGGGATTTCAAGGCCCTGTACAATTGAGGGCCGAAAACAACGCATAATTCCAACGCACATGACACGAGACGTCTCTATTTTATATCTGCACTATTCCCCTTTCATTTTCTCTTCTATTTTGGGGTTTTTTCTTCTTTTTTTATGACAGCGGCGCGTCTTCTGGGAAGCATCGGCGATACCTTTCTACTACTATTACATGATGGGGATTAAGAATCCTCTATAATGTCTTGTTCTTATACCCTCGACAGCTAACCTCATGTACTATTCTATTACCTTGTTGTTTTTCGGCTGTTTCTTGTTTTGTTGGATTGCAGGTTTGTCCTGCGGGCAGATGGGGCGTTAGCATGGAAGGAGTGGACGGATGCTGGGCAATATTAAGCCACTTGTTGGTTTGACACGCGAAACTTAGATATCAATCCATTCAAGCGGGTTGGGCTTTTTTTTTGCCTGGTGTAATGATTTTGACGGTTGGCACTGTGATGTATCTCGTTGATTAAAGTGTAACAGTAATAGAGATTTGGGTGTCTTCGCTTTTATGTCATTCATGTGTGCTTGTCTTAACTTTGTCTCTGCGAATTTATGCAAGTTGAGTGCAACCAACCGCTCGTGGTTGGGTAGTAATGCAAATACTCACATGTCACTCAGCGTCTGATGTCCCCCCTCGAGTTCCTCCCCTCTAAAAAAAATGGATTTGAACCAAAACGAATGAAGACGGGGAAACCCAAGCTCCGCATAATGCAAATGCCAATCAACGTGCATGCATTCGCGTATGGTTTACACGTTCTTCTTGGGTAGACCTACAGGGTAAGTCGGCACAAAGTCACTGAGGTCGAACGGGGAACGCACGTGGAAGGAGATTTGGTGGAGCCCGCGCCTGAAGTTCCGGGATCAAGGATGGCGGGGTGGCCGGGCGATAAGGCCGCCCCTCGGCTGTAGGCAAGCGCGATAAGGGAAAAGGGTAAAAAATTTCAAAAATTTCAAAAATTTCAGGGCGCTGGTGCTGACCTCACTGCCACTGTGCGGACGGGTATTAGTGGCTGCAGCCCAACCGCTGGTCGGTTCTCTCTTTTTCCACTATCACACCCCATCTTACACGTCGCTCCAAGGGCCTCGTTGGTTTTGCTTCTCTGCCTGTCCAGCCCAGCGTCCCACCAAACTGACCGAGGCCCTGCTTTCCCAACGACGACGCTGTAGATACAACTCTGCTCAACAATGCCTCACCCTGTCTCGCCGCCGTCGGACCTCCCGACGATGGTCTCCCAGGACGCCCCGCCCCCGCCATCCCAGGAGACCATCACCGACCTGCTCAACACCATCTTCACCGCAAAGACTTCGGCTTCCTCCATCGATGCCTGCTACGCTTTGTGCGAGATCCTCCTCTCCTCGGTCGGCTTCATCGGTCTCGCCTCGTATGGCATCCTTGCCGAGGTCAAGAAGGCTGCAGCCGATAAGAAATCTGGACTCCGCCGCGAGTCCAGCCAGAACCTGCTGGGTGCCATCTTTGAGCGCTTCACCCCCCGCCAGCCTGCGAGCGAGGTGCTTCTGCTCCTCCAGGATGGTGGCATGGTTGGCTGTGCCCTCGATGCTCTTTCCGACAAGGGCGCCGTCGTCCGCGATGCTGCTCAATATGGTCTTGACGCTCTCTTTGGCAACCTCAGCCCCGAGGCCATGGTCGTTGGCCTTTTGCCCGCTCTGATCGAGTACCTCTCCAAGAAGACCGGAAAGTGGCAGGGTACCGTCGGTGCCCTCAAGCTGCTCCAAAAGATGGCCGACAAGTCTCAGCTCGCGGTGGGAGCCACCAAGGAAGAGGCTGCTGACAAGGATGTCCTCCGTGAGGCTATGGGTGCTAAACTCGCTAGCCTCATTCCCATCGTCGAGGGTGGTATGCACGACTTGAAGACTGAGGTCGAGAAGCAGGCTGTTCACACCATGAACTCTCTCACCACTCTTCTGTCCAACGACGATGTCGCTCCCAGAATTCCTCTGCTTATCGACACCATGCACAACCCTTCCCCCCAGACCCTCCAGAAGGCTATCCATGCTCTGTCTCAGACAACCTTTGTCGCCATCGTCACTTCTCCTGTCCTGGCCCTGTTGACTCCTTTCCTCGAGCGATCTCTCAACACCCCAACCACAGCCCAGGAGGTGCTCCGTCAGACTGTCGTTATTGTCGAGAACCTGACCAAGCTTGTCCATGACCCTATCGAGGCTAGAACTTTCCTTCCCAAGCTGACTCCCGGTGTCAAGGCTGTTGTTGACCGTGCTTCTCTGCCTGAGGTTCGAGAGATTGCTGAGCGTGCTCTGGCAACCATGCAGAAGGCCATGGGTAACGATCAAGATATCATTGCGCGCACTTCTGGAGAGGACGTCGCCAAGGTTCTCGACGAGAAGATTAAGCAGAACAACGGTTTGGCTGGACTTCTTGACTTCTACAAGACCCTTCGCCCCTATGTCTGCGACATGGTTGCGATTGATATCAACTACCGCTTTGTTACCCGCATCTCTGCCCGCATCTCGCCTTATCTCAAGAACCTGATGCAGGACCCAGAGGCTTCGCAAAAGGTGGCCGATGCTGTTCAGCAGCACTATGTCGAGGAGGACCACAAGCGATACGGCGAGCCTGAGAAGGATGATGATGGCGAGGTCGAGATTGTCAATGCCGACTTCTCCTTGGCTTATGGTGGCATGCTGCTTCTTTCTCACACCAACCTGCGACTCCTTAAGGGTCACCGATATGGCCTTTGCGGTCGCAACGGTGCCGGAAAGTCGACCCTCATGCGCAGCATTGCTAACGGCAAGCTTGAGGGTTTCCCCCCTCAGGACGTTCTCCGAACCTGCTACGTCGAGCACAACCAGGGTGAGGATGCAGATATCAGCATTCTTGAATTCGTTTCGAAGGACCCTGAGATCGCCACTCAGGGCCAGGAGCGCATCTCTGAAGTTTTGGCTGAATTCGGCTTCACTGCTGGTCCCGAGGGTCGACAGGCTCAGAAGGTTGGCTCTTTGTCCGGTGGTTGGAAGATGAAGCTGGCTCTGGCTCGAGCTATGCTGCAGCGCGCTGATGTGCTTCTTCTGGACGAACCTACTAACCATCTTGATGTTGACAACATCGCTTGGCTCGAGAACTACCTCAAGTCGCACCCTGATATCACGAGTTTGATCGTGTCCCACGACTCTGGTTTCTTGGACAACGTCACTACTGACATCTACCACTACGAGCCCAACAAGAAGCTGGCTTGCTACAAGGGTAACTTGGCTGCTTTCGTCGAGCTCCGCCCTGAGGCCAAGAGTTACTACACCCTGTCGGCTTCCAACGTTCAGTTCAAGTTCCCTCCTCCTGGTATCCTCACCGGTGTTAAGTCGCAGACTCGAGCCATCATCCGAATGACCAACGTGTCATTCAGCTATCCCAATGCTCCTAAGCCATCTCTCACAGATGTCTCTTGCCAGCTTTCTCTGTCGTCTCGTGTGGCTATCATTGGTCCCAATGGTGCCGGAAAGTCGACTCTTATTAAGTTGCTCACTGGTGAGACTATTCCCTCTTCCGGAAAGGTCGAGAAGCACCCCAACCTGCGTATCGGTTACATTAAGCAGCACGCTCTGGAGCACGTCGAGATGCATTTGGAGAAGACTCCCAACCAGTACCTCCAGTGGCGATATGCTCACGGTGATGATCGAGAGGTCCACATGAAGCAGTCTCGCATTCTCTCTGAGGAAGAGCGTCTTCAGATGGAGAAATTTGTCGACTTGAAGGATGGCAAGTCCCCTCGCCAAGTCGAGTCACTTGTTGGTCGACAGAAATACAAGAAGTCGTTCCAGTACGAAGTGTAAGTTCAACCTGGCATTTGTAGATCAAGGGTATGGAGAGGCTAACATGAAATAGTAAATGGCGAGGCTTGATGCCCAAGCACAACACCATGATTTCTCGCGAGACTCTTACTGAGCTCGGCTTTGGCAAGCTTGTCCAGGAGTTTGATGACCACGAGGCTTCGCGAGAGGGTCTTGGTTACCGTGAACTCCAGCCTTCCGTCATCTCCAAGCACTTTGAGGATCTCGGTCTCGATCCTGAGATTGCCAACCACAACGAGATCGGCTCCCTGTCTGGTGGCCAGAAGGTCAAGGTTGTTATTGCTGGTGCCATGTGGAACAACCCTCATCTTCTGGTGCTTGACGAGCCTACTAACTTCTTGGACCGTGATTCTCTTGGAGGTCTGGCAGTCGCTATCCGTGACTTCAAGGGTGGTGTTATCCTGATTTCCCACAACGAGGAATTTGTTGGTGCACTTTGCTCAGAGCAATGGCACGTCCGTGATGGCCGTGTCGCCCTCCGTGGCACTGCTGCCATTAGCCTTGACCGTTTCGAGGACAGCCGACCTGGCAGCGGCGCCACCACCCCTGGCATCAGCACCGCCGCCAACACTGCTGCTAATTCGGTCGCCAACAGTGCCGTCAACTCTGGCGTTGAAGACAACTCGGAAATGAAGTTCAAGGCGAAGAAGAAGCGCAAGATGACCAAGAAGGAGCTCAAGGAGCGTGAGGCTCGTCGTCGTCTGCGTCACATTGAGTGGCTCAGCAGCCCCAAGGGAACTCCTCACCCCCCTGACACCGATGACGAGGACAACTAAAAGTTTCGAGGGGCCTTTTGCTCCTTATTTTCTCTTTTACCTTCTCACTGGGACTTTCTGATTTTCTGGTCTTTTTTCTGGGTTTCTTTTGGGTGGCAGGTTAAAGCGTCTTGATGCATCTTCGCAACGCAGGCGACACAAAGACAAACGCATGACGGACGCCGTCATTGTCTCACGAATCTGCAAGTTTTCTGTTTTTGTGTCTTCTGTTGCTGGAAACCCGTTGACGGGCTTCCCCCATAAACGTGTCATGTGCACTGCGTACAAGTAGATAGATAGATTGGATCAGACCTTTTTAGACTGCAAAGGATTGGGGAAGCATATAGAGGCGTTTTTGATATAGACGGACTGAAATAAAGTTAGATTCTTACACCGTATCATATCTTGAACAGAGTCATGTAGCATCATTGTGTTCGTACATAATTTGCGATCACTTGGAGCTTAAGAATAGAATAAGGCACAAGGGCAAGAGTAAACAAAATAGCCAACGTTTGATAGTCACTCCAATCTCGACCATCTGCGTACTACTACAAAGATGAACAGGGGAAAAAAAGAAAATTCGTCATAATTCCATCTGTTATCCTGGTTTCCTCAACTAGCCCCCCCTCCTAACTAAACATCAAGCTTCTTTGCATGGGTATAAATGAGCGTTTGTACTGGCTGACACAGTTAGACCACAAAAAAATAAAAGAGTGACGTCCCGGAACGGAACCAATGGAACCAAGCTTAGAAGAATGTGAAGAAGGCGGGGTTCAAGGCAAAGGGGAGTAGGAAGTGGGTGGCGGCGACGAGAGCTATGGGCACAATGGCGACCACCTCGGTGATGTGCCAGCCGAATGGAACAAAGGCACCCTCGGCGAGGATGATTATCGCGGCGATGAAAAGAAGGGACATGGTCATGGAGAATTTGAACTAAAGACCGAGTTAGTCATCAAGTAAGAAAAGAACGCGAAGAGGACGAGAAGAGGGGGATGGCCTTACCTTCTTCAAAACCCGGGGCACTTCGATGAAAAAGTTTGAATACTCCGCCTCTTTAGAGGTAGCTCCCCAAGTCATCTCGATCTCAAACATGTGGGCCAGAAGAGATTGGCTAACATGGAGAGAAAGACCGCCGATGAAGATGAACAGCATCAAAGTCCACTTGAAGTTCTCGATGAGGGAGGAGAAGAGCCCCTTTTCGCCAGCACGGAACCTCATTACTGCCAGGGCAATGTTTCCAAGCCCGTAAAATACAATAATGACAGAAATCCAGATGTGCCAAGAGTCAATGTAAAACCTGTCGAGGTAGCCGTTGAACCAACCCACCAGAAAGTAGTTGGCAGTTGCCAGGACCCAAGCAGCGCCGATGGCGTAGTAGGTACCGATGTAAGAGATGATGGTGATCTTGGAGGCCAAGGGAACTCTGGAGAAGAGGAAACGCCAGAACCGACGAGTGAAGGGGCCACGCCAGAGCCAAGTGCGGATGGGGTTGAAGAGAAGCTCATTGCATCCATAGGCGTATTTCTCCCACCTGGCAAGTTCGTCATACACGGTGAGCGAGACGCCTTCTTTGAAGCCGTCGCCAGCCCAAGCAGACAAACGAATCAGGTAGCCACTGCATTGTAGACGGAGAGACATGTCAAAGTCTTCAGAGACGTGGCTCTCAGACCAGAACTTGTCATATCCATCCTCATCACGGTAAGAAACATGCTGGAGCGCGGACCAGCGAATGAGAGCATTGTGTCCAACGAAAGGGGAAACATCGCCGTTAGCAACGGAGTATCGAATAGCAGAGTAAACGAGGTTGGTAAGGAAGGTGATGCCGTTCTCGAAGTAGGTCCAAGCAACTTGCATGACGCCGGAGGAGAACTGCATGATGCCCACCTCAGGGCACTGCTCCATCTCAGACACGGCATCTAGAAGGCAATCGACGGGAACACGAGTGTCAGAGTCAACAAGGAGGATGTAGTCACCGATACGGATGTTACCGTCGGCCCATGCACGGCCATCTTCCTCGAGGACCTCCACAAGGGCTTGCTCGTAGGCCACAGCCTCATCCGCTTGGCTCCAAGCATCATGGCGCTTGATTCTCTGGAGCTTCTCTTCAACCTTGCAAGAGATCATGAGGCCATAGTTCATGTTGGAAGCCTTCTTGAACTTCCCCTTGCGTTCAAAACCACCATCAATGTGTCGGGGGCGAGCGGTCCAGCCGATGCTGTTTTCGGCATAAAAATCAATTCGCGCCTCACGTTGTTGCTCTCCGATAAGTTGAAGTCCATCATCGTTGATAAACATGTTAGAAGAGCCGCCCTGCAGTTCATACGTGGACATGGCCTGCTTGATAGACTTAACAGTGGGGGCAATAACAGTCTCAAGCCCCTCTCTGTACACAGGGCATTGGATGGTGACGTGAGGCAAGGTAGCCGTCTGCAATCTTCTAGGGAGGCGAGCTGAGTAGAACTTTGAGTTGGTGGTCAACTGTGAAACGGGACCAAAGATCTGCATGAGGCCGCCGATGACGACTTGACCGAAGAAGAGAGTGAAGAACATCTGGACGGGGAAGAGAGCGATGAGACCGAGTCGTTTATAGTTGCCGTCAATCGAGACCTGGATGGCCAACTGCCGCCATGAGACGCCCATTGAAGCAAGGACGAGTATGAGGGTGAGAGAAATCATGAAAGCGTTTTGGAGATGAACAGGACGCGATTCGGAACCCTGGGTACCACTCTCCTCATCCATCTCATAGTCAAGGTCAGCATCGGGACTCTCATCAAAGTCCACGGTGTTGTCAGAATTCCACACTAGCTCCATGAGCTCCGACTCGATGCCCTTGGCGCGAGAAATCAAGTTGGAAGCCTCATCGTCCCATACGACAAGCAGAGAAACATCGGAAATAAATGCAGCGTATTGACTTCTACGAGATCGAGGGAGATCAGTAATGCTTGGGAGGATTTGTATGCGAAGGCCATTAATTAGGGGCACATCAGTTGCTCCAGGAGGAGCCCATTGTAGGAAAGTCTTGATGATGCGAGAGTTGACGGTAATGGCGCACTGAGAACTTGATTAGCTGATTTATGGCAAAAGATGCACGGCATAAGACTCACTGTAACATCCAGGGCGGCACAAGCAACGGCGAATGGGGACATTCCCAGTTGAGGAGGGCAAGCAACATACTGACCATGGGCTTTACGCAGGAGCACGCCCTCGATCTCGCCAGAGTCGTCGCCTACCCAGAGCTGGGAACATTGCTGCTGGTAGAGATTTGTGGCCATAGCCTCATGCTTGAGACCCCCGGTCGGGGGTTTTGTGAATTCATCGTTGGTAGTTGAAGCGATAATATCCGCAACGCTGGGCGTAACCTTCTCGTTGACTGGAGGGAGCGGAGGTGGCGCCAGTGCCATTGACATGCGCGAGTAGCGTTTGCTCGCTCGTCTATTTTCCTCGGCTTCCAACTCCGCCGTGGAGGGGTTTCTGATATAGGAACGAAAGCCCCTCATTTTCAAATAGGCGTGATTTTGAAAAGGAAATTTTGTTTTGGAAGGATAGAATTAGGTTGGTTGGTCAAGTTGACTGTTTAAGTCTGGAAGGCTCGTCTCGCTGGATCGAGAAGTAAGGAGAGTCTTGAGTGGGGGTGTTTTTTTTTTCGAAGGAACGTGTAGAGAAAGGATCGTGGGGGAAAGAAAACTGCTGAGATATCAATGACTGACACTGAAAGGAATGGCTAGGGTGAGAATTGGAGATGGAGTATTATGAGATGTATGCGGTCTTGGTAGCTGGGACTGGAGACTTACAAAAGGAAGGCTGGAGGAATAATCCTCCGTAGTTGGGACGTTGTGGTCTGGAGAGAAAAAAAGAGAGAAGAAAAGTGAGGCCAGAGGCAAACGAGGGTTCGAAGACGTTAAGAAGCAACACGGAGATAAGATGCAGCCACAGCAGCGGAGCAGAATATGCCCAAGACGGACAAGACGTAACCCAACGAGAACCAATCGATGGATAGGTCTGCACCTGCGTCCCGCCAGAACGGACACACACATTGAAATGGAGGGGGTGTGAGAGTAACAGCCTCGGCGACGCCTTTGGGCTACCCAGAGTTTGGGGTAGCAGATAGGTGACCGCCTCGGTCTGATGGATTCTCAGGATCATGGCTCACATGAACCCCAAGGGGTGGCAGGAATGCTTCTAGTGGGGTAGCTTGGTGGGTTTCATGACGAGAAGAAACTCGACGAGCATGCCGAATTTGTGATGCCTAGAACAGGCACCACCATGTGAGCAGAGCTACATAGCAGGGCTCAAGGCTGATGTTGAAGCAACATGCCGAGATGACTGCGGGAGAAGCCGCTTGGTGTGAACAGGACTTGGGCTAGTATCAGGTCATTGACAGGGCGAATGATTGCTGATCATTTTGTTGAGCTTGTATTGGATGTGGTGCATCTAACTGTTTGCCTCGGCTCTCCTCTTTTACTTCGGATGCGTGTTTGTCTGCAACGAGTAAGCGAATACAGCTTCTATGAGGTGGTAGCGATAGCGAAGATGCGTGGAGAGAAACAGCGAGAGGCCGAGGCTCGGGTCAAGGATGGCGAGATGGCGGCACTAGAAACGACGCAAATGCACGCCATACCCAAGTATTGCGGTGCTTTTGCGGTGGCGAAGCGCTCCCCTCGCCCTGCTGTGACATTGAGATGCGAATGTCGTGATTGACAGGGTGGCCCAATAGTCATGATGGCGCCACAGCAGAAGTGAAGATGTTGGATCTTGGTGTTCTGGTGACCAGCTGACCCAAGATGGCTGCCGTGTCGAGTTAGAGAGTGGATGCTTTGCTTTTCTGCATCTGTGGTTGAAGACGTCTAATGCTGAAGCCGGTGCCTTACTTTCTGCCTTGGACGGAATGGGTAAGAAAATGCGCCACGTTTGACAGCTGGTGGCTTAACATTTACGGCATGTGCCCCGGTCCCAGTTTGGATGAGACAACCAATCTCGCTTTGCACTCGGTGTCAGTCCCGCTCACGGCGACAGGGTTGCAGATGCCAATCTTTCTAGTAATACGTCAAGTTGGCCTCTCTTACAATTTCCTCACGTTACGATGTATGTTGCTCCTGAGACTGTGTAGACAAAGCTACAAAGTAACATGAACCCCATAGTTTGGGCCAGGGCGCAAACTCGCGTGTCGTACGAGCAACGGTTTTTTTGGCTTTTTCAATTATGGACCGTGGCGTACGGCATACTCAGACTTGAGTCATCGCTCATGAAATGCCATATTTCGATTCATTTACATCCTTGGATTACGTCGTGCCTGAATTCCTCATCGTACGCCTTGAGCTCTGGCTTGCACTAAATAACGGGCCTGACGTAGCTATCGCCAGAAATAGAAAATTTCTTGGCCATGACACCCTTGAATCATGGCGAAGTTCTTATTCACGATACCAATGCATTTTAATCTGCTTAGTCTATAAAAATGTGCCGCCGCTTTGATGGTGCTTTCGATTATATGTACCAACTCATCATAAAGGCCAAAGGCCCGTCTCGAGTCATATTGTGCTTATTGAGCTCTTCTTTACACATATTATTTTATTTTATTTTTGCTCTTCCGAAGATGAGCTTTCACCATAGATAACACTTAAAGGGGGAAAAGCGGCCACCATGCAGCCAGACATCTCCAGTTTTAAGTTTTAATATAGGATAGGGCCAAAAGAGTTTGTCATCTGCGAAAGATGAATCAAAGAATCATATATTCCAAGTAACATTACACTATTTAATCTGCCATAATCACAAACACTCCGTCGTCTGATTGCTACCAAACCGCCGAACACGCCAGTGTGTCCAGTCTTATCTGGATGAGGGTTAAGTTTCTCGAAGTGTCTAGCCTGTGCTCCTGATTGTTAGGCACCAGAATATGTCGAATAGCACCGTAATCCAGGCACTTCAACGGTCCAGCAGCCACGGGCTTGAGGCCCTCCATGCCCGATCGCTGACGCATCCTCAGCTAACCCTCCTGTTTTGACTTTCGGCGAGGTCCGTGAATATTGCGATAGCACTCATTCAAAACATGATGTGTACTGAGACTTTTTGACGCGAGAATCCAGAGACAAAGTGACGAGCTTTACGAAATCTGTTTTATGGGCGGTATCTAGGCTTGCATGCTTTGTTTGTGGCTTGATCCTATTTGCTGTATTAGTAATACTTGTCTCTCACAGAAGCAATCACTGGAAAACATTCAGGACCGAGGAAGTCTGCTACGAAATGCTGTACTGTGGACTGAACATTGACTCATCCTGTGTTGCCTGATGACGCTTCTCAGCCCCCCCCCAAATAATGTCAATGAACAAGTGCTTTCTCAGAGTCATGTGCAATTCTTCTCACCGAAGCTTGAGTGGAAGTTGCTTTCACGACCCAGGCGCATGATTCCTGGGCCCCAATTTTTGAACCTCATTGCAATTCCATACCTGAATCAGTCAATCCCACAAACAGGATATACATCCGACAGCCATGTTAGATAGTTAGGTTGTGTTATTAACACGGTATTCCAGAGCTGTGGCAAAACAATGCTCCTGCTCCTCATTCGGGAAGTTTCCATCAAACCAAGATTCCCTAGGCATCATGATACCCACCAATAATTTCTTGGAATGACTCGTCTGCCTCATGTCGCTACGCGATTAAGATCAGATAATATTGGCTGGAATATTTTGATATAACTAAATCGAAAAGATACTGAATAAAATTTGGTTCATGAAGGGAATAAATTTTAGAAAGAAACACCGGGTGCTGGTCTCTTGAATATTAATTATGGCAATTATTTTGCGATGGGATAACAGAACTAGAACACATAGAGATAAGAAATTAATGACTGCAAAATTTTACAACTCTTCATTTCCGTCGCATTGTTGGAGCATCTTGACTCTCTTGACCTCAATTGTGGGCCGCTTCCAAGTCGGTTCCCACTGTTTTCGAGCTGCCCAAAAGTCTCTCTTGGCTGTTGTTGAGTTGTCTGCCCACGGTTTCCCCGACCGATCATCCGCGAACCATCCATTCGTACCGCCGACGGCAAGACTTATGACCAGGTAAAACTTTTCATCAAAGGGTGCGTTGCTGTCTCCCGTCTCAGTCCACGGGTCAGTAACGCGCGTGCCGTTGGATCTAAACTCCGAGAAGCCGCCTCGCTGCCACATGTTCTTCTTGAAATTGGTGTATGTGACTTGAATAAGACGGTTATTGACGTAGGTGAAAAGATACTTTTGTGACCACTCCAGCCCAAACGTGTGGAAGTTGTGGCTATAGGTGGTGCGCAAGGCCTGACGTTTGGTGTTGGTTTTCCACCAGACGTCAGTAGACGGACTGAGGCCCCAGTGAATGGCAGAGTTGACAATATCGTTACCGCCCTGGACATATGAATGGTTATTTCCTCGAGACTGAGCGATGTCAATTTGGCCTGACCGAGGCCAAGGTCCGTAGACGTTCTCAGCGGGGAGCAGTCCAATGCTTGGCCACAACCAATCGCCTTCGGGAAACCTCGCAGTGACCTCAACACGCCCATATTTTATGGAAGCCCCTTTCATGGTATGAATGCGACCTGACAAGGCCGGCGGCACGACGCTGGTATTTCCAGCGGTGAGATTGGTCGCGGCAACGCAGTTCTTCCAGCCCTTGCCCGTACAGGTGCCCGTCTTGTACAGGTTGATGGTGTTGGGTCTCTCCATACGTTCGTGATTTTGTGGTTCGGCTTTGATGATCAAAGTACCGTTGTCAACGTAGACATTTCTATCACCACCTGTGGTCATTTGGAACTGGCCAAGTCTGCAAGAGGGTTAGCAACTGGCAAAAGGAATAGCAAGGGAAATGGAGGTCTTACCCAAAGCCACCAACTTGAACATCTTTGGTCCAAACCCTTGTGTTAAAGCCAGAGGCGAAATTATCGTCCAACACGAGGCAGTACTTGTGATGCACGACGCTCCTCAATCCATCCCAGATCAGGAATGCTGCGATGCCAAGGCCTATTATAATGCCGATCAGGGGGAATATCGTGGCCCATTTCTCTTTTGGGTCTGATTTCTTGAGCCAAGGCTTCTCGACAGCGCCCTTTCTGATTCTTCTTGAATGAAAATAGCGATGGTAATTGGATCGACTGCTGGTCGAGGAGTCTCTTGATCCATCTCGAGACGTCGGTCGCATTTCATCGTCATCCGGGCTGTATGCGCTTTCATCGTCCTCGGGAACTTCAGGAGGGAAAAGGGAATCGGGCCTCGCGGGCCTCATCGGTCTCGGAGGCCTCTCAGATCTGGGGGGCCTATCGAAGGATTGAGCCTTTTCGCTTTCAAGCGCGGCCAGGGTTTCTGAGAGCGGGGAGCGAGTGTGAGTGGAGGAGTCATAGTCTTCCTCGTAGATTATATCAGGGTTGAATCTTTCTTGCCCTCTTTCGTATCCGGGCTCTCCGTATTGGCTTCCTCCGTATTGGTCCCCTGCCCCATATTCGCTTCCTCGATCGAATTGGTTTTCGCTGTACTGATTCCCCCCATACGGGTCTCGCCCATAATTGTCTCCACCCCCGTATCTGGACATGATGAATGGGTATGGTGAAACCGAAGAATAATTTATCGAGATGTAGTAAGGACTGGTGTTGGATATATTCTGCCGCCAAGATCGGAAGAAGACAGGCTCAAAAGGAATGAAAGTGGCCACGCCCGATCGCTTCGTGTGTAGGGATAAGACAGAGCTGGCTCTATTGTGGTAATGAAAGCCAAGGTATGGATGGAATATCGAGATCGGGATATAAGAATGAATGTAGGAGATCAGGGGTGGCCTGGCGTGGTGAACAAGCAAAGGCCTAGAATCGTGAGGATGCAGGAGAAATTGAAAAGCTAAGGAAGAGGAGATGGAATCAACCCACCAGCAGCTCCAGGCCCGTTATGGCACAGCCCAGTGTGAATCTCAATGATGAAACCGGAAACTCTCTTCCCCAATAGACGGAAACGTCCTCATCAGTACAGTGGGAGTGGCTCGATAATTAACACGGTATGGAAGTACCAACAACGCCACACAAGCAACGACCACAGGCGCTCGCCCTCTACCACTCGGTGTGAGCGAAGACTGTGCCCCACATGGAACTTGACACTGTCTAGGTATCGAGTGGTCAAGGTACATTCCAGTCAATTACTAACCGGATAGCTCCATCCACTTCCACCAACAACCAGAGCACGCGGCGACCGCGGGCAGCTTTCAACTGGCCTCAAGGTCACACTTCATCGGGCTATTGCGGTTTGTTCCAGGCCCTTTCAAAGAACCATTTCCGTTCTTGTTGCTGCGTTGGCTGCATACACTCGACGCACTGCTCAACTCTACTACATTATGGCAAATTCCAACAATGAACGAGTTCCTCGAAATCTCATTTTTCACACGCTGACATCCTCACACTCCATATTGACCGACCTTCGCCATCCTCCTCGAATCAGACACCTGTGATTACGAGTCATAGCCGTGTGACGTCGAGTTTGGGGGGCCCCCAGGTGGAATTTGATCGTTCCGGCTTGGTTTCCCTCCTCGGCGGGCGGGGCCGTCATTGCATTGTCATCCTTCTCTGCAAAAGCATGGCTCCATTGCCACAAAGTGTAATGTGAGAGCTGCTGGGGTGACTCAACCCCACAAGAAGGCCCAGAATTTAAGGTACAGCTGACCCGAGAGATCCAGGTCCCCGAGAACAAAGCCAATCGGCATTATCAAGGCTACATTCACCTCTCTTCAGGGTTTGCATCGCGGGCTAACACTATCAGGTCATCGGACCCCAGTGTCCCCGTGCAGGTTTTCACGCCATGTGCTCTACGGCCAGGTTTATTATTCAGTATCCAGTGCTAATGCTATGGAAGGCGCAATTAGCACAGAACGATGTGGCTATAGTCGGTGATGGCCACCTCATGTATCAAATAAGAACGTTCCAAGCAAAAATCTGCCAACGCGTCGCCTTCCAAGAGAACTAGGAAGAAGTTGTGACATGTATCATTTACACGAAACACCTGCAAATATATCCAATATGGACAAACATCTGCCCTTATTGAAACCCTCCGAACATCGATTCTCCAAGCCTGTTATATTTAGCTCCCACGACGGTTCTCTTAATCTCGATCGACATCATGGTTCAACAATACCGGTCACCCGACTACCTGGCATGATTACTTCCCATGCGGCGATATTTTGGTTCCTGGTTACGTTTAACACAAAAGCAGATCCCGCCATGACATAAATGTCGTTAGGCAAACTAAGTGAGGCTGATGATACTCATCCTAATCCGGAGAAACAACCCCTGGTCAAGAACTAGCAGTCCGGCTAGCAGGGTTCAGGGTTTATACTTCGGGATCTGGCCCGAGTTCTCGGTGCCAGAGGGCCGTCAACCCAACCACGTAGATAGACTCTTAGCACAAATGTCAGCTCTACCTGATGCCGTTTTGTGCTACTCTCTTGGCCTCTCCTTAGGATCGCCACAGAGTCGGTAGCTTTTGCCGAGCCCATCATGGAAACCGATTCGCTAGCACCAAACTGCTCCAAGGAACTCCCAACTCGGACTCTTGCACTTTCAAGCAGAGCAGTCGATCAGCCACCATTTGGTAGTGTGGGCAGGCACTTTCTACATGGCTAACTGACTCGTAGGCGGGGATGACCAGAGTTACATCAGCATTCATCATGACGCCAAACTCTCCTAGCCAACAAAACGCCGCATGACTCAAGTCAGCCTTTTTTTTTTAAACTGCCACCCCCCAAGATACGTCGTTAACATGGCTCTAATATCATGCTTCTATATAATCCACTACGAGTCACAATCGCCGTCACCCAAAGCTTTTTTTGCAAACATACCTAAGGCCTGCACGGAGCACTTGGTCAGTGCCCAGAAAATACTACCTCACTACCAACAGTCATCGATGACTGTCGGTCTAGCAGCTTCCATGAGCTCTAACTTAGGCGAGACCATTCATTCGAGCGTGACAATACCTCTTATCGCCTTTGACTCCACGACGCAGTTGACCGGAATTCGTTTCAAACACAGCTCACTCAGTTGCACTCATTGTATCATACAGTGCCTAGGCCCGTAGCTTGAAGTCTCTTATTGAGTGCTTGTGAACATGGGCCAGTGTTGTCTGGGTGTGGACCCAGAAAACTTCAACTAATTGATATTGCGTTATTGATTGCGCGTTCTCTCAAGACATGCCATTGCTGATTTTGTCACCTCTAGTGACAATGCTGCTTCAACAATCACATCCGCGCACCTTCATAAGTGCTATCTGGGCCTCGAAAACAAAAGATTAGGAACCATTCTTCTTGAGAATGGCGTCGTCGACTCATATCAAGTCAATGAGATCATATTTATCAGTCTGAATTCTTGATCCGGTCCCAGACCACTCAAAACCACCCAGCCATCTCTGACCGCTACCGGGGACATCGTGGGACAGCCAAATTGGCTAACGCAATGGATGAACCTTTGTCTAGAGTTTTTGTTTTGCTCAATCTCATATTATCTACTTCATCCAGGTTCACATTGTTGCTGATTTATGTTTGGTCAGGGTATTTTACTCTTTGAAAGAAAAAATCTTCGGCGAGACACTACAATATGGGAGTATCAACCGGAGTGACCGGAAACTACTACGGCTCACTACGCCAGTCCTAGGCTTTGTGCCTTAGGTCTGAGCTCAAGTAAGAGGCCGAATTAAAGCAGGTTTTCAAGCAGGTATTCGGCCATCACGGGCAACTGATTTCCTCTTCCGCGGGACACCAAACACAAAGCCGTCGATTGGTCGAATGCCCGAGGTTGAGGACGAAAGTGATCTCGTCAACCCTACCCGCTTCCCACAACCGGAAGATTTTCGCGAAAGGAGAATTAGGATGAAGTACTCCACCTCGGTGAACGCAGGAATGCCCTACAGTCCCTTCTCCGATGCTCCAAACTCAAGAGAGAGCGGATGGCATCCACAACGCCCGGACCACTGCACATCTCTTGTCTGTGCCGCAATACTCGGGTGAGAACTAGCATCACACTCGTGGACGGCAGGATGTTATCTCGCAAAATACAAAGTTATCGCGGGTGTTTCAGCACTTCAAAGTCTGTGTCATAGTGGCTCGTGGGACTGGGATTCGGGATGATATGTTCCCTTGTACACCCGCGCGCATACACTCTACGCAAGCATAAAAAAAAAAGGTTCAAGGCCTGCGAGACTTGGCTCTTCCACCCAAGGTCAGTGTTACATTCCGGCAAAGGCCAGTCTCGTCGTCCCGCCTCTCCCGCGACGCAGCCCGTGCGTTCTCGGCATTCTCCATTTCCTGTTCGTTACTCGGGTGTCACTTGAAGCCGAGGCTTTTATGGCATTATTATGTATTTTTGTTTTTTCCCCTCCGACAAGCGGCATCACGAAAAGAAATGGGTGATTGATTACGCGGTGATCTGTGGCAGCGGGTAGAGCAATATCCAGGTGCCTGACGGCGCTTGCCAAAATGATGATGATGAGCGAGATACAAGGGAGGGGAAGGGGGGCGTGGGAGGGGAAACTCGGACGTCTCCCAGGCTCAAAGTGTAAGCCGCAGCAAAGTTGTTAGTCACAAGGCTCACACGTGCAATGGGTGCCCCGGGAGGTCACAGCGGCAACTTGGAGCTAAGACAAGGAGAAGGAGAACGGACATGGCATTGTAATCCAGTCCGGATGGAACCATGGACGGGGAGGATTAGACTGAGGGCCTCCTCTTTTTTTTTTTTTGCACCCTTAGTTGCCTGCCCTTAGAGGAAACCTAGGCCTGGGCCTAGGATAACGAAGGGGGGGGGGGGGTTCAATTTGCAAGAGAGGGTAAAAAAGGGGGGAGGGGTTGAGAGCGGGGAATATGGGCTGTGAGTGGGAAGAGGATGAGGACGAGGAAGAGGAGAAGAAGGAGGGGCCGTCATGACTGGCGCGAAGCGACAAGCCAGATCCGTCATAAATCAGCAACACGGGCACATGGGAACATGGAACATGGGAGCGGGAACGAACAAAGCCAGCCGCTGTCAGGGCACGCGTCTCTGCAAGGCCGCAGCTGGAGCCCATGGCTGGCCCGGATGAACCCGGCGTCAGGTCTTTCTTTAGGGTAGGGCCAATGTCCATTTCTACACTGCTGGCGTCGCTGGACAAGGGACATGGGCAACGAAAGAATGGGACGAAGGGCCCCTCCTGGTGGAGCTCCCATTTAATGTGCATCAAGGCGGTTTTGGGACCCATGGTTTGTGGGGAAAGGCACCAAGAAAGCCAAAAACAGGACCAGGGCCGCCTAGTGAGAAGTACGACGACGACGGACTCAGAGAGAGGTGCAGTAGCCGCATGCAATGGTCAGAGGAGAGTGGGTATGGGGTTTCGGCACGCGCTCAGCAGGAGCAGCAGTAGCCTCTATCTCTGTGTCTCTGCCTCCCCGTGGGATGACATTTGTGAGACACCGTCTACGGCGCAGTCGACGATGCTCACGGCAATAATGAAGCCGTACCGCTAGATACCCGTACTGTACAATACCACCTCGACATGGATACCTGACCGAGCGAGCGACGGGAGGGGCAAACCAAGACCAGCTTGTCTGCCGGACATCTCTGATTCTGGCTATCGTTATCCCCCAGTCGTTGTCCTACCAAGATTCCAAAGATAAACAAAACACCCACCTGCCTTGCTTGCTATGTTGCTCAAGAGATATACGCCAAGCCCCTAGTTCAGGTACATGGTATAAAAAAACGGAGAAAAAAAAGAAAAAGAAAAGATCAGAAGGAAAAAGAAAATAAAAAGAGCACACACTCCACTCCGCTAACAAACCGTTGAGAGCCGTGATCCACTCCACATGCGGATGGTGTGCCATGGTCCATGGACACGTGCACGCATATGACAATATTTCCCGCTTTGTAACAATGAGATTCCCAAACGGACAAAAAATGCAGAAACAACCAAAAATAACAAGCCCCCAAAATGACCAGGTCCAAATGCCAGATGCCAAAAGCAGACCCAAAGTAAGCCAAACCCATCCGAACCCCATATAAGCTGAAAAGCGCTGACCTCCTCTTCCGAATCCAGTAATGTAAACGTTGCCTGCCTGCCACCACGCAACAGAGACCGTCTCTCCGTGGTCAGCATTATAAAACGCCCGATAATTGTCGCTACAGGGATACGCCGACGTTCATGCGCCAAACCCTTTCCTCACCTTGGCTGCAGGGCCTTGTTGCCCGTGGCTGCAGGTCGTAGACCGGCCCCCCCCACAAATCCCATCACCATGCCCTCCCCCCTCCTCAATGGCCCCAATCATGCAGATCTCGCAATCACGGCCTCGATCCGCGGCCGCCTCCCACCCTTTCTCCAAGCCAAGCCAAAGGGGGCAAGGCAAGAGAAATAAGAACGGGGTGGAAAAGCCATCCCTGGCCATCGCCGGAACCCTGGCGTGATCGCCCCACGGGAAGCATGGTCATGGCCATCGAGACTAGGTCTTGCCCATCAAAAGCCCGCCGAACAAACAAGACGGGCCAGGAAACACCGTCAAGGGATTCTCATTCTTCCAACTTTCACTCCCACCCCCCGCCCTGCCCGCTCATGTCCCATTCTTTCTTAGCCTCCAGATCCTCCCTCCTCCAACAAAACCCAAACAGACGAGGGGTCAGGGGGCGGCCCTTGGCCAACTCCCTCGTGGCGGCAATGGAGCCCCTGTTGACCCCAGGAAGCTGGTCGACGCTTGCTGTACCGGGGGGTAGTGGGTGCGTTTGAAACGCCCAATACGCGGGAGCTGCGTGCGGAGTGAAATTCGGACACAAGCAGAACGTGTGTGGAGGAGAAGGTGGCGGGTTGGGTTGAGGAGGAGGCACGCGGGGGCCTCCCGGAGGCGTTGGCGGAGGATCAGGGTCTTGAGCATCTGGAGTAAGAGGCTGTCGAGGAGGTGAGAAGAATGAGATGTCTGCGATCATGGCGAAGATGAAGAGGAAGAAGAAAGCGAGAGAGGGAGGGAAGGGGAAAAAAAGTATGGTTGAAAAAAAGGTAGTGAATGATATGGCAGCGGCGACGACGACGAGGGAGCTAAAACGGATGTAGGCAAAAGCCGCTGGTGTCGGTGTAAGAAGATGGTGTGCACGAGCAGGAAAGAGTAAGATGACAAAGTCAAACCTCGACCGCACGGGGGAATGCAATGCAAATAACACCGGTGAAGAAGAGGGGGAAATGATAGTCACCTGGAGGTGGACAACCCGCGCATGCGCTGGTCTCGACGAGTGAAGAAGGTCCCGGGAAACATGCTGGCGGTCGCGGGCGCGTGAGGTTATATTCGGTCTCAGTCGGCCAGCCCAAGCCCATCTCAGGCTGTCGGCGTTGTAACTGCGCTTCCCAATGAGGCTCACATCTCGTCTCCCGCATGATGGCACGACACGCAGCTTGACAAGGATGCCATCAATTCCAAGGCGTGTCCCGCCCTCCCGCCCTTCCCCCTTCCTCAACGCGGTCAGCCGCGCATGGCATTGTCGCTCACGGCATCCACACCCGCCTGCCGCACCCCGGGTCCACGGATCCACGGATGTTGGGTTATATGGGGTATCCGATTCTACACCCCGAAAGCGCGGTTCAAGATAGCCCAGCAGGCGGCCGGGGTCCCGTCATGTGGCCCCCGGAGAGGAGATGGCCGGCATGCGATGCAGGACCAGCCGGGCAAGGAGCGCACCGGAGATAGATAGCCTCTGTTTCTTTCACACATGCGCCGGACCAACGAGGTGGACACTGTGCTGTGCGACGATGGGAGAGAGTGCATCGTGGCTTGCGCACCGTGGCTGTTTTTGAGCCTCAACGGCCCATCCATTCTCTCGGGAGACGCCAAACCGTTGGCGGTTTCTATTCCCACCCGAACCGATGTATGCGCATATGCGAGCTGCTGTTGGTGTGTGTGCGTGTGTGTGTGTGTGTGTCTGAATGTCCATGCCTGCGTGGGTGTGGCCCGTCCCAGCTAGACCCCGTCGTGGGACGGGCCAGATATGTGACGTGCGTCTATCCGCACGCCAAGCCTTGTCGCTCGCTAGCTTACTGCCCTCACGGAGCTGAGGCCGCCCCGTGATGGTGTGGTTCGCAGCCGATTCCCTCTGTAACCCCAGTCCGGTGGGGCGGCGATGGACAGGGAAAATGCAAGCAGAGCAGGCTGATTAGTACTTGGACACGACTCAAGCGAGCTCGCGATTGCTACGTCGACACATCCCCGAAGCACGCTCCGGGGACGATGGCAAGGCTTAGCCAGGCAGAGAGTCCCCTCCCAGTGCTGGGTCCAACTGCACCTGGACAGCCCACACGAACGATATACGCCACTTGCCTGCCTCGGTCGTACCATGCAGGATACCTGAAGCGGCAGTACGGGGAAGCGGTTCGGAGAAGCCGAAAATGGACCGAGGCTGGCTTAGTTGACCTCTAAGGCTTCATGCAGGCCGTTTCTCCAACGGCAATCCCTGAGGTTTCCCGCAGACCAAGTAGCGACCTGCCCAGAATCCCATCCTCCCTTCTTTGACCTCTCTCACCTGCCATTGGCTACCACACAGATGGATCACATGCTTGAAGGTTGCAGTAGCCTGCTGCTCGCAACCATGACTGCTGCAGATCAAGTTGCTGCCAGTATTATCTGAGAATGAGATGTGATGACGAGGTTGTGATGAATCTATCCCGCGAGAAGAGGGTGAGCCAGCCCACGAGGCTGTGGCACACTCAGGGTACCCTGGCAGAGATGCTGATCGCGTAAGACTCGACCCGTACGGATGTTGCAACATCCATGAATCCGGTCAACTTCTGCCAAAAGGTTGGTTGGGCCGCGCCCAATTATTATTATTATTACTCTCATTTCCCAGTAGCCAAGTCTGGCGGCGGGGTGATGACGAATGGTCACCAAATGAGTTGGCATTGGACCGTGGGAACGGGCCCGTCCCAAACAGGTCCTATTAAGCCCCTCGTCGCCAAACGACATCTAGAAGGTATCGGCCGAGTCATCCCCTGAACCATGCACGCTCCGCACGAGCTTTGTCGCAGGCCCGCCAGCGGCTGGTGAGGAATGTTACTCAGCCCTATAAGCGCAGCGCAGCTGAGGTCATGCGGTGCGCTGCGGGCTGCACGTGGCGGCTCGTGTTACGCTGCTAAGCACTGCATTTGCTGCGGAAGGATCCTTTGTTCTGAGATATGAGCATTTGCGAACAGTAACAACCAGGCTGCGAGTAGTTGCTTCAGTCCAGACCCGCCAAACGTACCACATCCCCCCCACACACCACCGCCCTGGCTGTGGAGTGCAAAATGACAAATAACAGATGAGATCTGGAAATCCTGGAAGGGCCGATATCTGTTCGTATGCCCAGGGGACTAATGCATCGGAGCGGCGCGGAGAAGATGTGGGCATGCAGTACAGAGCACGGCAGTCGGCGGCAGCGTGGTCGATGATCCACGCCAGATAAGATGAGAGCCAAGCACTCGCGAGCTCAGGGGTGAGGGGATATTCATAGCAATGTTTCAACGTAAATTCACGCAGGCAAGGCAATGGTTGTTGGAAAGGGGAAGTGATGGGGCGCTCTCCAACACAAGCGGAAATAAGTCCGAGCTGAGTTCAGGATGGGCCGGGGTTCCGGGAACCATCTTGCGGAAACGTCCCCTATCGAGTCTTGTTATGCATCAATCTCCATCTGGCAAAGTGTTAGCTGGTCGCAGATGGATGATGCGGGTCGCGGTAACCACAAACTTGTTCGTGAGCTAAAATAAAAGTCCCTAGGACGGATCACTTTCATTATTCCGTCTTCCCTGTTGAACGCCACCCTGAAATCCCTTTTTCGTTTTCGTAGTAGTAACATACACTTCGGTAAACTTTTCCTCTGACCGGTTGGCGCATCTTCTTACCGGTGACCCCGCCCCCGGCTGCGGGATCGGCTTCTGTCGCCGTAGCTGTCGTAACTGCTTGGGCTCGCGCTACGACGTCTAACGTCGTGGTCGTCGTATCGACCGCCACCCCGACGCCTCGGCGCCGCAGGAGACTTGGAACGCGACCGCGCGGAAAACGAGTCGTTTGAACGGCTGCGGTAGCGACTCCCCCCTCCTCGCGAAGGCGGCGGGCCGGGCGACCGTGAGGCAGAACGAGATCCCGGGCGGTAAACGTCCGACCTTGGGCCATACCTGCTGCCCGGCGACATACGACGACGGCCACCTCCGCCCATCATATTTCCACCCCTTCCAGCACTGGCTCCCATAGGACCCCCACGTGGGCCTGCAAACGGGATTCTAGGATCGATATTGGCACCGCGCCTGGCTGTCGGGGGAGCAGGCGATAACTTGCGACGGGGCAGCACAATGGAGACATTGATTGTTGCGCCATCCACCTGGGCCTCGTGCATGTGAGCAATAGCCGCCTCGGCATCGGTCTGATGGTCGAAAAGGATATAGGCTGTGCCCCGGTTGGTCCCAACTGTGCAGACCGGTCAGTAATTAGTTAAAATTCAAGGACCAGGGCCATGTGATGGATGGTGTCGGGGTCAGCTTACAAGTCCTGTTAATAGGCAGGTCCAGATCCTTAATTCGGCCGAACTGGCCGAAGATCTCATACAGGTGCTGCTCATTAATATTCTTGGACAGACGCTCCACTACTATCTACGGCACGGTCAGTCGAAGCCGAGCTTCCAAGATTAGGCAAAATGAGCTACCTTAGTGCTTTTCCCCGGCGGGGTCAAGTCCCGGTCTCTGCTGTCGCGTTCGCGATCACGTCCTCTGCTCCAGCTTCGGCTGCGAGTGCGGCTCCGATAGCGACCATTTCGACGCGGGGGGGTAGGCGATCGAGCTGGAGAACGCGAGTCGTAACGGTGGCGGTTGGTCGAACGAGAGATGTCGGATCGTGGAGTTGGGGAGCGCGTTCGGGTGCGGGACCGAGTGCGGGACCGAGTGCGGTAACGCCCTCGCTGAGGCGAGGGTGAACGTGAGGCCATCGTTGTGCAGCGTTGACGCGCGGTTGAGACGTGTCGTCGTAGGTGAGAAGAGAGCTGACTTGTAGCTACGTGCAGGCGTTTGGCGGGTGGTCACGTGTAGCATCGGCTGGGTGGGCTAGCGCAGTGTAGGTGTAGGGTAGTCGACTCGACTTTGCGCCCTCACGCTTTGTTTGTAAGAGGTGGGTTTTGTGCGGGTGCAACTCAATTAGTACTCGGTCTATCTCGGGGTCATGCAGGTTGGCAGTGCCGTGCATCTACTTTATCTTGCCCCAGCATCCTGGGAACAGCCCCAGAAGACCCTGGCAGCTAATGCAGCTTCTTCGAATATCTCCGAGACGAACCTTGCTGTAGTTCCATCCGATTGCCCATTCCAGCAAGCTGGTTCAGATGCCCTGAGGCGATCACAGTCCCCTGAGTCGATCAAAGCAAGGAGTCCTATTTCACCCATGATCTGATACCATCCCATCGTCTGGGAGCAGCCATCCTCCGCCGTTAATTCCCGTGCATGCTTGTTCATTTGGCGCCCCTCCCCAGTACTTCTCAGCCTATCCTTGACGCTTGCTCATGCAGCCATCTGGAGCATCCCTTGGTGCTTAACTGGCCATTATATTAGACTCGTGCTAAGCATGGATCCGGTTTTGGTAGCGTTTGCGGATTAGAATCGTCGTTTGTCAAGTGGCTGTTTCTGACACCTCTCGCTGTAAAGCCACAGTTAGCTTTCTTTTCGTCGACGATTGCTGTATTCTTTGAACACGCACACTGTTTCAAGGGGCCCAAAGCCCACCACGAAGTTCTATTGTCCACTTCCCGATTATCGTAGTTCATCTGGCTCAACTCCTCCCCCTGCTGGACTGGGCCTTCCGTCCGTCCGGGCCCACCCTCCCCGGCTCGATCAGAAACACGCTTGGCTGCATTGTGGTCCTGGAGAAGGCTCATAAAGCCGGAGAGGATTATTATGACCATGAATATAATGAGCACTACCATGAGGCCAACGCCAGCTGGCCCCGGTCGGTGGGTTTGACCCTCCTGTTCGTTCCCCGGTGGGGTTTCATTGGGCACCGGTGCAGCTGACATGGTTGTTTGTTGACGAGATGAGGGATAGCCAAACAAGTCCCATCAAGATAAGAGAGGGCTTGGATCGGGTATAAAGTACCGAGGCTGCTCCTGGGCTTTCAAAAGAGAGAAAAATCACATTTGCGAATTTTCTCCGAGACGAGCAAACCAGGCGTCAAACAATGCGACGGACAGCTCGAGCAGCCTTTGCACCCTATGATTCTCCATGATTCCAGCTCTTTTGACGATTCATATGCGTGAATCATTGTTCGGACAACGATGGAAGAATAAAATATGTTTGTTTGCTGACTGCTTGACTTCCCGCTCTGGGGGACGCATTCGTTTACAACATTTATTTAAGAAATTTGGCTGGCTCAAGGAACGATTCAATAGGGTGCGTTAAATAAAGGTTTGTGTGTGCGAAGCAAGACGCTGATGCCGCGGACTTTGACGCTGACGTGTTGATCCAGGAACTGACAGCTACATGGTCTTGTTCCCGGCACTAGGCCAGAATTGCTTTCGTCTTCCCCCCATTCACACATACACACCGCGCTGATACATTCACTCTAGTCAGGCCGCATTTTTACGAAATACGCATCAGCCATGCCTTGTCGTTTGTTGCCATTGCCATCACTGACCCCCCTTATCCCACTCCATCGACTCACTCCCTCCCGCTCACGCCTCGCGCAATTATCGCAAAAGCACCAGCTCTCAAAGAATACAAGGCCTCAAAATATTTATTTTATTTACAAAAAAATATTTTAGGCCTTATATAATAAATAAGTCACATCATAATGTGACACCATACTTTGGCCGCTCACTTGTTTGACTTCTCGTTCGCCTTTTGCTCCAGCTTTTGAAGAGACTTTGTACATTTATTAAGAATGTAGCTCGAATATTCCCCGTGTCCTTCCACTTTTTCAGAAGCTTGCTTCTTGATTCCTACATATTCCGCACCATCTTCCCCTCACTCTCCAATGGGAACAATAATCCCTCGGGGACGAAAAATGATCGCGTTTAGAATCATCGGACACATCCCACTATTTCCATTTTGAAAGGTGTGAATTCTACGGATCTCGACGGGCGTTTGACAGCCAGGGAGAATGGGTCGATTTTACCACTTGTCTCTGCCTCTTGAATATTCGGTTAGATATACAAAAGACAGAAAAGGAAAAAGGCGTGGGAAATTTATGAACGGATTTACTGACACTCCAGATGACCTTGGATAACCTTGTTGAGCTGTTCCTCTTAGAGGACTCAAAACACAACACCAACAGCGCGAACAACGCAAACATCGTAGATGCTACAAATACCGCAAACACCACGAATAATACAAATAACGCATATAATGAAAATAAAATAAGGGAACATAAAAACTATAACCATAGATAAAATGATAGAATAGATAGCACAGAAATTTAGCGGAGAGTTTGATATGTGGGCGACTGTACCAAGGGAGCGAAAAGTCTGGTACTCTGCAGACAACCGTGTTGAGCTGTTCTCTTAGAGGAACCCAAAACTTACACCTCAATTTTTTTTTATAGAAAATTGAATAAATTAGACAGGAAAAAGGTTTGTATTGTGATTTATTTGTCTACATCTACATGTATCTTGTTGCTCATGCGATACCTATTCTGTGACCCTAACCTCAAAGCCCATCTCCGAGGCGCTGTCAAAACTAGCAGTCAAAACCTCAGCGCCTCGCAAGGCAGAACCTAACCAGCTCTTACCTGACGACCCGCTTCGGTCTACGGAGAGTTTGAGGACATTCATATCATGCAATAGGCGTCGAATTAAAATATTAAAATGGAGTTGATGACGGGAATCTGTTAAGATTGATAACATCTCTACTCGCCTTCACCGAGGCCCGGGCTTGTTGTCTATCGGTAGTCACAAACTCATGATTTTGTGTGCTTGGCTTCGTATTTTGGTATGATGCATAGTTCTGCGCGGAACAGGGTATGAGAGAGGAGATCACATCCGTAATAGAACATAACATTGCTGTTCCTACTGAAGGTTTCATTAGCCTCCTCCAAGAACCAAGTAAGGTTCTCATCCTCCTCGCTGATGGTCCAGACGAGGCTAGGGTGACCATTCCGATGGAAGTAAAGACGTTCTTGGCAATACTGATGAACCAACCAGACATCGCCAGCAGACAGGACAACAGGTAGACATTAAAGGACATCACCACAGTAAGCATGGAAGGGGTTTCCCCTAAGGTAATAAATAAGCAATCGATAGCAGCCTCAGCGGCCAGATCTTGGTAGACTTAGAAAACAGACTCCTCTAGCACTAGAGCCAGAAAAAAAGCCCCTCTTACGGGCCACGAGGATAGATAATGGCAGCGGTGGAGGTGCGCTTCTTGATCTTCTTAGTGTCGAGGCGCATTCCATATCAGCACTAGAGCTAAGACAAAAATTAGTCGGACCCGGGGACCAGGTTAATGTATCAAATCTGTCACCATGGAACAAATCTCCCTTCTTGGAAGGTAGACGCTCTTCAAGAGCTTAAGCGAGTTCAGCTGCAGCGACACCGGCATTATCATTGAGGAGGTGGCCATCAGTAAACTCAGCTATTGAGGCCAAGATAAGAACATATCTAGCCTCAATCGAATTCTCAGTGGTTTCCTTGTTGATTTTTCGACCTTGACTTCCACAACACCAGCGTAAGCGGCGACACGGTAGCGGAGAACATGTACCTCGGGGATTACGGGACTAATTGCTTCGGGATGGGCTTGGATGGAATGTCAGGTGTTGTCGCTGTGGGAAGAGAGGGGATGGCAGGGACAAGGACATTGTGACAGAATGGGCGGAAGGTGAAGCCTCAAATACACACTGTGGTGGAGGGGCAGAAAAAACTGGACATCAGCAGCTACCTACCTGAACCTGCGGGTAAGGGTGCTGACAGCATCATGCAGGTACCGAACCCACCGAGATCCCCCATTGCTGGGCCTATGATGGGTGGCGGGCTAGACACCGCTGATCCCAACGTTTCTGGTATCTGGAGGAAGAGGATGACCCAGCAGCTAGCATCAACAAAGTGGCGGTTACCTTGGCTGGCAGCTTCTGACTTCCTACTCATCTCAGACAACGCCTCAATTAGCCAACCCTAGCGTACTTGGTGGCTTGCAAAAAGCAGTGATGGTGCACTATTGTTTCATCTGGTGTACAATATACTTCCGGATCTCGGTCTGGTCAAAGTGTTTTGGGCCATACTTGTGCCTTCGCGGAGGTGACCTTTTTTCTGCTGACCTTACGTTGTGTTTCGTCGCAGAGTGGAGTGGGCGAACGCTGTGCCGACATGGATGAGCACGCCCAAGGATTTTCACTCGGCTTCCCGTGGCTTCCCCTGCGAAATGATTACCCCGAGCCTTTCTTGCATGATGTAGCATGCAGCATTCCCTCGATTGAGTATCGACTGAGCTGTGACATGTGCTGCTTTTGCCAGGCCTTGAGCTTGGCTGCATTAAATTTACGTGGCTCCTGATTTGTGCCTGGGTCTCCTGCAGCAGTTCGTCATCTGCGAACCAACAACGCCCACTATTTCTCTCTGACCGCCCGCCACCATGACGGCATCTCATGATGCCCTAGTGAATCCATTCCTCCAGCTCCCCATGAGTCGTGGGCCGTCCCAATCGAGAATACCCACGGGGGCATGCACTCGGTTAACTGTACCGAGCTAGGTGCAGATCGGGATGAGGCATTATCAATCAACTGACATTATCAATCTCTCGCGCCTTGCAGCGCAGTCCGGGGCTACTAGCATGGGAGCCCACCTCGCAATGACGCCAGTGGTGAGACCCAAGGCTTGACGAGCCAGTAACGGGGTTTCAACTGGATCACGACAGGCCATGGCGTTCTCAGCTTCGTACTCTGAAAGCCGTGAGTGTAAACCTGGTTCCACTTTGGCGACAACTCTCTCGCCCATGGGTACTCTAGTTTTGGCTGTGATCAGTGTAGTCCTCAAAAACCGGCATAGCCCCTCATGCGCATGCCGCTCCGAGCTCTATTCGGGGGTTCACAGTCTCTGTCTTGACCTAAAATCCTACGGCAGTCTCAAGTCACCACTAGCAGCTCAGAACTATCGAGGCCGTAATACATCCTGAACTCCACAAAGCGGCAACAAGTCACAGGATTTAACATAGGAGACTCAATCTCGAAAGGAATACATCTCAATTAATCGGGGAACGCCTAACCTCAATCATACATGTAGCCCGGTCTGGCATTCCAGGATCAACGCCCAGAATGCTTCGCCGACGTTTTCGCCCTGGTATAAGCCCAGAGAGCTGAGTGGCCCGCATATCATGACCGGGCTCTACATGAACAAATCCACCCTGCTCAAAAAAACATAGTTCCGTTGCAATGATGGCCCATCGCCCAAAGTTTCCATTTCCCGTGGTCGTAGCTTTGCGATATTCGATGTCGTCAAGTCTTCATGTGCGATTTTCATGAAGACCGAGTTACCCAAAAACGATGCAAGGTATCAGCGAGTAGCAACAACTGCCATCAGTTAGTATTCGGACAATGCCCTTGTTTGCGGTTTCGACTTGACTGGTGTGCCAAATCTAGCTGACGTACCGGCTGGAACGATAATGATAACGAGCAGGATAATGATACCAATAATTAGGCACATGCGCATCTTCATGTCCTTCCACCACATCTGCTTGCGGACTCGGTTGGCACCGCGGCGGAAGCCCTGGGCGGAGACGGCCAGGTTGTCGGTCTTGTCTTGGAGAGCATCGAGACGTTCACCACGCTGGGAGACCTTGTTGATGTTATCACGCATAACACCGACGGTGTCATCGATTTGCTGGGGATATCATGTTAGCATTAGTTTGTCATAACTCTCCGTAATGTCACTATGCAGAGCTGCGCGAGTGGATTGAGAGGCGATCGACGATACAGTAATAGGGGGTTTTGATGAGCAAGAGCCCGCTCCCCGTAAGCTCGTCGCAGGGGTGCAAAGTTGTCATTGCCGCAAAAACGGGCATGGAGCTGGGCGATCTCGTCGCAAAATGGCTGAAAAAAGTGTTTCAAGTCCAAACCCCCAAACGAGTCGTCAATTTGTATCGCATGGTTTGGGACAAGTTGACAGCCACGGTGCCGCCGTGCCGTCGTTTTCATGTGGTCCGCAAATGTTGGGTGACGGCCAAGTGTCCGCACGTCCATGCATCGTCATCGATCGCTCGGTCTCGCAATCCACGGGCACCTCCGTCGCTCGGGCGACGCCAAAAGAATCAAGATGATCGACTTACAGCCTGCAGCGCCTGGGTTCTCGCGTTGCCGCCGCCCTGCTGGCCTTGCTGGCCGCTGGGGATGTAGGGGTCGTAGGGGGCTTCCTGCTCAGGCATTTTTGCGGGTGGTTGAGGGAGATTCGAAGAGGGGAGCGGAGTCGGCGCGTCAGAAGTGAATCGATGAGGAAAGAATGAACGGAACGCTGCGTTGTGTCGTGACGGTTTGCGGAAGGGAAAAAGGTTGGAGAAGCGAGTCTAGATGATGAAAGTGGGAAGTTGCTGTGAGACGTTGCGCTGGCCAAGGCGAAACAAGCAGGCCAGAGAGGTCAAGGTGGGCTGGCAGTGAGGCGCTGCACGGGGTGACGAGGCACGGAGGCAACGGAACGGGGGCCCTTGCTGACCGCGGTAGGTGCTACAGTACCGAGAGAGCGCTGTAGTGCTGAGCTAACAGGCAGGTATGTCATGGTTCAGCACTAATTTCGACCAAGCCGCCGCCCTTGGGCTTTGTTCAGTGGTCCGGGGGCTGGGTTATTTTTGGGTGGATTACAGTGCAGGCTAGCATTTGAGACGCCAAAACCTGATATGCATCGACAAGCAATTAGAGCCTGATGGATGCGACACGGCGTTTGCTTCAGGTTCGTGTCTCGATTAATCTCTGCAAAGCACCCGCCGACTGGGTCTGATCGTTGCCCGCTGGGGCGACGGGCACCAAAAAAGAGGGTACTAATGCGAGGCTGGTGACGCCCGTGATGCCTTTTTCATGCCTCAGGCATAAATCTTTACCATGACAAGCCAAGAATGGCAGCAGGGCTGGGTAAAAGGTATGCACTGGTGTTAGCCCGGCGGCCCGGTTACGTCGCTATCTGTCTCTAACCTCTGCGCCAGCACCAATTGGATGGGTCGGCGCGTGGCTGTGGGGTGGTCTCCCTCGTCGAGCCAGCCAGCTGAAGGGCAGCTTGGATGGTGGCTGGCGACGTAATGACACGTGATGATGTGGCGATTGTTCCCCTCTCCTCAGCCACTTCGCCGAACTCTCCGGTGCAGCGCAGTTCATCGCTGTGACATGTGGCTGAGCGACCTTCTTCCCTTGACTTACGTAACGCCTGGCTTGAGGAATGTCAATTCATGGATTTTCAATGCTACATCATTTGCGACAGGAACGAGAACGTAAGGGATGTCTAGCGACAAATGACGATGAATTCAACGGGTCCATGGCGCTTCAAGGTTATTTCGTGCCGGGATGGCGCCCGACGATCTGGAAGCGTCGGGACTGTCGCTCCATTGCTGCAGCGGACCATCATGACACTCATGCTGTCATTCCTTCTCCCCGCGTCGATGCTGTGCCGCAAAGCTGCGCCCAGCTGGGGCATTGGCGATTTGTGATGGGCACAAGCACCGGAGCCTTCGTTCGGATGAATAGGGAAATACGGACCCTTTTACTTCTCGTGTGTGCAAAATGACGAAAAAATAATTACGAGCTGGGTACGCCCCAGTGGATGGATGATGTCACCTATGATTGGACATCCCTGAGGAGGGGGAACAGTGTGTCAGTGCTACCCCCTTTGGAATTTTTCTTTTGCTGCTCACAGTTGGGTCGGAAAGACGGGACGAATGTGCGCGGTTTGCGTGGTGTGTGAGCTCTGGTGACCAGTTGCATCACTCGGGCTCAGGAACAGGCTGTGGTGCCATGTACCTCAATAACTAGTGCCAGGGCAGAGTTTGAGCCAGAGACAGGCAGATGAGAAAGTCTTTGTGAGACGGAGGGCCAGCAACAATTTAGTGTTTTGGCAATGTCAAGATGTCTCGGCTGACAGAATACGTTTTCATAGAGAAAGACGCGGACGTCGATATTTGTACGAGAGCAGGCCGGTTCCCCCCGGAAATAGAACCGTTCAACAAGTGCAAGAATAAGGCTCTCGACGACGTCGGTTGCAACCGTGTCCGGCCGGTATCCGATGGCTGAGAGCGGATACCGGACCCAAAGAGGCAAAGGGCAGGCTCCCCGCCGAGCGGCTTGAGTTCAAGGTTAATTTGACCAGGTTCTCCTCATCTCATGACGGTTTCGGCGAGTCTAGGCTAGGCCAAGGCTCTTTTGTGTCCTTAGGGACCAGCTGGTGCTGCTGACTGCTAGGCACGTTGGTATGTATGCCTCGACTCAGCAGCTGCATGACCGCGGGTCTGTTCTGGAACCTTGTCTGGCCCTGGCGGTAGAAACACGACGGGGTTTTCGCTTGTGCTCATGGAGCGGCTCGGAGCAACACGAGCCCGTCTCGTGCGGTGGATTAGGGTTCCATGTTTCTCTATGCGACACTGTGCGCCGAAAAAAGAAAAAGAAGATACAATAGGGCGCCTAGGTTTGTTTTTTTATCTTTCATTTTTGCACGGGCTGTTGCTTAGCCATACCCCCTCTCGAATAGATGCGTCACTGGCCTCGTTCAGCTCGAGGTGATGATGGTATGGATCCCAAGCCTCTCGCAAGGGTCCCGACGAAGTTGGCCAGTCTCGTCAGCCCATGTCACCCATCGTCTCTGCACAGCTGTCGGCCGCCCCGCCACGCTTGGATTTGAAACCTCGCTCGACCGCCTCGGTTGGGGTTGTTTCTCTCGTCCCGTCCCCTCCAGCGGTCGCTATGAGCCCTCTGAGTCGTGGGTCCCCAGTCAGGATTTTTCACCCGACTGAGCTAGCACATACCCACCCGCACCCAGTGAGCCATGGCCCGGGCAGCCTTATGGACCCGTATCGGCTCCGTAAATGGGGCAGGCGCTCAGAACTGCTCGTATTCCGCTTCTCTGTTTTCAATCGCTGGGCCTAGGCGCTGGAAATCTGGCGGGAATGGTAGGACATCGATTGCCTTTCCTTGCTGCCAGTCTTGACGAGCTGACTGTTGTCATCGACGCCGGTCTTTGAATCCTTCATGCCGATCCCATGTCGCTGTTGCAATTGTGTATTTGCCGGCTGCTGTATGACGGCACCAGAAGCGTACAGTAGCTTACTTAAACTATAGCTTAGAGCTCACTGCTTAAAGCTAGCTCGGCGTGATACACATGTACTTTCCGCAGTCGGCCAGGCACAAAGATGCATCTTTGGACACGGGCAGGTTTAGCCACAAAGCCCAAAGGGCCCATGTTCCCACCACCATCTGACGTGAGTGGGTTTGTAAAACGGCCTAGATTCAGAGTAGCCCATGGGTCCCGAGACCCAAACAAGCAATGACCTTTTTTTCCTTTTGATCTTTTGCTTGCCTTAATATCGGCGTGGCATGGCATGGCATGGTGCCAACAGACGAGGTTCAACAACACGAACCACACCCAATCCTGCTCACACACCTCACTTTCTCACACCCCGTCTTCCTTCTCCCCGTTTCGTCCGTTGTCATCCTTTCTTCCCTTTTATTCTTCTCCTCTCCCCTTTCCCTTCTTCTCAAAAGCTACTGCTGCGGGACATCTCAATCTGTCCCATCACCTCGACTTAGCTGCTCGTGTCAACCGGGCTCGTCCGTCTTATTCCCCCTCACAATACCTCCCACTTGCAGATCCTCACCTCCGCCTCCTCGGACCTTCGCTTACGCCTTTTTACCGACACCCGATTCCATGTCGCTCAATGCGCCGCTTCGTATCTGAGCTCACCGTCGCTAAGCCAGGTCATCGCCATGGCCCAAACGTGGAAATTGGAGCCCAGTCTCGGCTTTGGTGGGCTCGTCGCGTCCATATTGGTCGCCTTAAGCAGCTTTGCCACAGCCTATGAACTCGATCCTAACTCTACCAGTATGCCTAGAAACACATTATTTCCGTATCGGTGGCCCTCGCTCATGTCTGACGTTCATTTTTACAGCATCGATTAAAGCAATCGCAAAAAATATGGCTACCGATATGTTGTCGTTTTACAATGGCGATCAACCCGGCGGCACCCCTGGTCTGCTGCCCGACCCATACTATTGTAGGATAATTTCTACTGCCCTTTTCTTTTGACAGTGTACTGTCTGATGATTCTACGATTCTAATTGGCCAACAGGGTGGGAGGCTGGCGCAATGATGGGATCGCTAGTTGGTATGTAAGCACCTTGGCCAAAAGCATCACCCGATCCCTGGTGGATCACTCGTTAACACGATCTAGAATACTGGAAGTACACTGGCGATGACCAATTTGTCAATATTACCAAGCAGGGTCTTCTTTTCCAGGTCGGCGACCACAATGACTACATGCCGATTAACCAAACTAGAACCGAAGGAAACGATGACCAAGGATTTTGGGGCCTAGCTGTCATGTCTGCGGCTGAATACAACTTCCCTCACCCAAACGAGGACCAACCACAATGGCTTGCCTTGGCACAGGCTGTTTTCAACACCCAAGCTGCACGATGGGACAATGAACACTGCGGTGGCGGCCTTCGATGGCAGATTTTTCAGTGGAACAACGGCTACAACTACAAAAATTCCATTTCTCAGGCTTGCTTCTTTGCGCTTGGTGCTCGACTCGCCCTCTTTACCGGAAATGAGACCTATGGAGACTGGGCGAACAAGACATGGAATTGGATGGAGAAGATTGAATTTATCAATACGACGAGCTGGGCCGTCTACGATGGAGCGCACATCGAAACCGGCTGCACAAACATCGTCCCTTATCAATTCTCGTATAACGCGGGCGGAATGATCCTTGGTGCGGCAGCCATGTATAACTGGACTGAGAGCCAGCTTTGGAAAGATCGCCTCGATAATCTCCTTGAAGGCGTCAAGGTGTTTTTCACAGGCCCGGACCGAAATCTTATGACCGAAGTCGCATGCGAGCCCGTCAATCTATGCAACCTTGACCAACAGTCGTTCAAGGCCTACCTCAGCCGATGGCTCGCTATTACCACTCAATGGGCACCCTATACCAGTGACACTATCTTGCCGCTGCTGCGAGCGTCCGCTGTCGCTGCCGCAAAACAATGTGTAGGAGGTGACAATAAGCGGATGTGTGGTTTAGTTTGGAACAAGGACAAGTACGACAACTCCACAGGCGTGGGACAGCAAATGGCTGCAATGGAAGTTACACTGTCATGCATGATTCAAGACCGATCTGCTCCTTTGACGAAAGACACTGGTGGCACCAGCAAAGGGGATCCGGGGGCCGGTTCCGCAGATATAGGGCGTACTGTGCCAGAGCGTGATTGGAAGCCGATCACTACAGGCGACAAAGCAGGGGCTGCTATTCTCACGGCGCTTGTTATTGGCATCTTTACCACCGGCCTAGTGTGGATATTCGTCGACGAGACCTCAGACAAGCCTGCAGTCCAGCAATTCCAGGACTTTCGAACTTCCACGACTGCGGCTGCGGCTGCACTTGCTGCAGGTGGCGGTGGTGCTGCAGCTGTACTGCATCGCAAAAAGGGTTCCGACGGCTTTAATGAGAAGGCCAGGGGGCTACCTCACTCGAACGACAATAGCATAAGACATAGCGAGGAAAATGGGGTTACGGATCTCCCGCCCGTACTAATTTCCAAGGTTCGTAGCCAAGAGCCCAAGGCTCCTCGTCGGGTGTCGAGTATGCCTATAGGGTGGCCTAACAATCCTGCGATGAGAGGAAGCAGCGCGTTCGACCCCGATGGCATTTATCCTGTATCTGGACGCCACTCTTATGGCGATTTGCTTACTACCAAGAAGGTGCCAACTTACTTTCCCGGCGAGTTGAGCTCGACCGAGGAAGAAGATAATACCCCCGACGGCTCATCGATTGCCGAGACATCAAGTGGTGCCACACTGCCCACACAGAACACTGCCAGAGAGGCGAACGAGTATCTCACGCCAACGAATGATGACTCGAGCAAACCAGTAACCCAAAGAAATTCAGTGAGATCCGCTCGGTCATTGAGGAAGAGCCACGAAGCACCTACTTACAGTTGGCTGCCAAAGAGAAGCATGTCGACCAGCAGACCTAATACTCAAGGGGAGTAGTACAATATCTTTCAAAAAGTACGGCATCGCAATTTGACATTTCACGTATATACATGGAAGAAATGATGGATCGGGAACAGGAGCACACACATAATGGCTTTGGGATTTTATGATGAAAGTTCATGAACAGACATCAATTGGGAATTACAGGCGTTGTGGAGCTGCACATGTTGGCTAGCGACGAACGGGAATGGCGCATATATGATGGGTAATGATGGGTACTGGGTCTCTAACGAAGGATTTCTTTTATTAGGTGGGATACGATGTTGCACGCAAAATCTGTGGCCATTTCGAGTGGTCTGGACATTATTTAAAATACCCTGTGGATTTTGGCTAGGCAGCGATTTACTGGTCGCCGAGTTGGTTATAAAGAGAGGCTCCGGCCTTTAATGACACGATTTGTACGATATCAATGGAATCAGGCTCGAGAGAGTGTTAAAAAGGTTTTGAGAATAATGATTCTCTTGCATTCTAATGAAATAAAGCTAGCCCAAGAAAGTGAATTACAATGATGGATGTCCGCCTATTAGTGTCTACAACCATGACCTCCTAGATCAGCCTTTCCCCAACGCAGGGCCTAAGATGATTTGCTGTAAGTATCAGCAATCTGCTTCTTTTCCCTCTGCAAAAATTCTTTGAAGGTGCTAAGAGGTATCCCCCATTCCTTGACCTCGGCAATGTCAACGGATTGTGCCATTTCCCTCATGCAGAGCTGACCCTCAACAAACGGATTCACTCCTTTTTGATCCTGCATTTCATCATCTGTTAAGAAGACGGCCTTGAGCTGGCGACCCGTCGCCTCAGAAAGCAGTTGCATCAACTGACCGGGACTCAGCAGTTCGTCGGCATACGTGACGGTTTTGCCGTCAAAGCGCTCTGGTTCGAGGACTGCCGCGCCGCTGAACCGTTCAATGGTTTCAGTGTCCGTCATGGGAAGCACCGTCTCGGGACGGAGCGCCGAGGTCCACACACCCTGCTCAACCAAGCCCGGATACATACGAACAAAGGGCTGGAAGAAGTTGACCATGAAGCTTCCGGGGCGAAGAACGGTCCAGGTCTCATAGCTGGCGTTTTTGACCCGCTTCTCAATTGCCGCTTTGGAGCGCAGCGTCGTGGCAACCAGGCCCTGTGGGTTGAGAAACTGGAGCTTTTCGGTTTCGTCAACGCGGAACCCGCTCGAGTAGACGACGTGTTTGGCCCCAGACGCTTTTCCAGCGTCAAGAATATTTTTAGACCAGCGGGCTTCGGCATTCAAATCTTTGAAGTCGGGCATGAAGTTCATGAAGATGGCTTCGCAGCCTTTGGTGGCATCGGCGAGGGCATTCTTGTTGTCGTAATCACCGGCCCAGAGCTTTACGCCAATGGACTCCAAAGCCTTTGCTTTTTCGGAAGATGGGTTTCTGGCAAGAGCATGAACCTCGACATCCTTTGCTCGGAGGTGGCGGGCAAGGGCGCCGCCCTGGTTACCGGTGGCACCACAAACAAATACTCGCTTAATGGCCATTATTGACATTGGTGGTGAATTGGAGACGCTCTGGTGACATTTTGATTTTCATGATAAAACAGAGCTATTATGTGGATGAACGACCTTGGGTGATGATATCGAGCAACTCCTCATTTCACAGTTGTCTGTTGTCTATTGAGCGGAAACGCCGTCAACTAATCATCGGCATTCCGCCGGGCGGAGTTCCGCACCCCCCCCCACAACCCGGTGTCGATCCCCTGTAGGCCACTGGACTCTATTGTCAGCATCAGCCTTCTCGCATCGGATTTCCGCCATCTCATCCCTATTTTACAAATCCAAACGCATCGAAGCTGCATAGAAGCCTGGTATTGTTGCCATCCCGTTCCGCACGCTATGTCTCTCACCGCTCGGGAACGTCGAAATCCTCCACCGCGGCGAAAGTCGTGCGCCGCCTGCATCAAGGCCAAGCGCCGCTGCGACATGGGCGCACCAGCGTGCCAGCGATGCTCTCATAGAGGCCTCCCCTGCATCTACCCAACTCGTCCGACGCGCGGCCCGCAATCAAGAACATCACAGGCACCTGTTGACACTATGCCCGGGGTTCTGATTGATGATTCCGTGTCCTCGTCACCGTGTACCCAGCTCGAGAGCCTTGGCGATGGCTTCGATTCGGGGGACACAACCCTTGATGTTGGGTTTACCGACCTGGAGACGTTTGACTTCCCTATAAATGAGGACACCCTAGACCTCATCCAACAGCCCACGGCAGTTGCTCCTCCATCAACCAAGGGCTTTGGCAGTCTCCCTGATGTCATTTCGAACAGGCTACAGTGGGCTATTGATGAAATCAAAAAGGCGCCTTCGATGATGGTGTTGGAGACCCAAACACCCTGGTGTCACCCCCTGGTGTACAAGGACGGGATGCCTCGTTCCATTCAAGGTAAGATGTTGTGTTCAATCGGAAATGAATTCATCTCACCCTGATGCTAGATGCCCACGCATGCTGTGCTTTGTATCTGGCAAAGAATCGTACAAATGCTCCTGTCATCTTTCGCTCTATCGAGTCTCGAGTCAACGACCTTCTGTGCGCGCCATCTCCTGGCACACCCTTGGAATGTCTTGCTCAAACACAGTCCCTTCTTCTCTATCAGATAATTCGCTTGTTTGATGGAGACATAGGTGCTCGCGCCGCAGCAGAGCGTGACCTGTCTGCCGTTGAAACATCTGCGATTGCGCTCTACTCCCATGCCAAGTTTGACCATAGGCAGAACACAGACCTGCCCTTGTTCCCGATTGCCCCAACCAAGACATTCTGGCACGAGTGGATTTTGCACGAGTCGATCAGACGAACCCTCATCCTGACATTTTTCTTCCTTCAGGCGTACCGGATTATGACTTACCAAAAGGGCTTGCATTGCGACGGCAAACTGGGTCTGTGTCACTCGTGGACCATTTCAAAGCATCTGTGGGAGGCATCATCGCCGATGATGTTTGCCGAGGCATGGAAAAATAAGAAACACTTTGTTGTATCGAATGCAATCTTCAGCGAAGTGCTGCAGGAAGCAATGGCTGATGACGTTGATGCATTTGGAAGGATATTTATCACGTCATTGGTGGGGGTTGATGATGCGGAGGGTTGGTTTGCGAGTCGTGGTGGGAGCCTCTGAGAGGTTTCTAGTCCAATATAGCACTGATAAACCTGTAATTAATGACAAATGTCTGGTCTCAATGGGTGCAGGGCGGCTGACAATAAGAAGGGACATGCTGAAATGCAACCTGACATGGCTCTTGAACTAAATTACAAATCTCTCACTTCAACAAACATGCGGGTTTAGCTCAGTTGGGGTATGTTATAATTCATCCATTAACTGAACGCAAATCACTAACCTTCACTGACAGAGAGCGTCAGACTGAAGATCTGAAGGTCGTGTGTTCGATCCACACAAACCGCAATCGCTTCTTTTTTTGCTCATGCGTCCATTTTTGCCTACGTGAGAGAGTTGAGGGGGCATCTCGAGTGGCACTGCAAGGCATCCTTGCTAGCATATCCGCTTTTGACACGACGGGTATCCTTATGTAATACGATAATGGTGAAAGTGGATCTCCTCATGCAATTTTGACTTTGTCGCTGGGACTCGAATCCACTTAACCTCAGCATGGTATAATTGCCTGATAATCAAAGTCGTCAATTTCAGACATGGGAATAATTGGAGCTCGGATTCGTTTGGGACGTGTGATGGCTTTTGCAGACGAGCGAGTCCACCAATGGCCACCTCTGCTGTGCCACTCGTGCGCTGGTTCATGGCCAGATTGTGCTGCTCGGGGCCGGTAGATATTTCCCCCGGTTTCAATCGCAATAGTGTAAGCCGATGGATTTCGAGGCCGCGAATACAATCCCCCTGAAACTTTACGGCACACCCTCTGCCTTCCATGTATTACTATTGAAACCATCAAGAGGCCTTGCCAAGGCTGTTCACGATGCCTCCGAGTAAAATCGACACGCACGCCTCCAGGGCCGTGGACAATTCCAGTCTGCTGTCTCCCAGTCTGCTCTCCCCCAGAGCATACGACGACGATGCTTCGTCCGTCCACAGCCGAAGTGACCAAGATACCGATAGCGATGACGACAAACTCCTGTCCCGCGCGAGAAACAGCCGTGAGCTGCGCGCGCACGACCGCATAGTTTTGATGGAAGAAGAGGAGATGGATAAGTTGGTTACGGACACACGGAAAAAGCAGGAACGAGAACGCCGTGGCTCTGGACTCGCTGTTCCCAACGCGTTCAAGATGTTCGGGCGGCGGCTTTCGACTCCAGGCAGAAACATGGATGGCAACAGCTCGGCCGAAGATCTAGTTTCCGAAAAGAGAAGCGCTCGCCGCGCGCGACGCCAAAAGAGGCGGGAGAGGCTGATGGAAGATGCGCAGCACGGCGAGGACGGCGAGCTGATGTACGAAATGGAAGAGGGAGGAATGAAGGAAGGCAGCTCGACCGGCGAGAGCAGTGAGAGAGAAGACAGCGACGAGATGGACCGGGCGCACCTCAACATGATGGCCGATGCCAAGTACCAGCGACGACGAAGCTGGCGCCGCTGGGTTTTGATCCACACCCTCATTGCCATCGGATTCGCAATTCTTATCCTGATTGCCTGGAAGCTGTCCAAGAACAGGAAGAGTGCACACATCAAGCAGGGGCTGGTGAGCAATGGAACAGCCTTGTTCGCACCCACCACCCTGATTATTAGTTTGGATGGCTTCCGCGCCGATTTTCTCCAGCGTGGTCTTACGCCTCGACTGAACGCTTTCGTTAAGGAGGGAATTTCGCCAAAGTGGATGCACCCGTCTTTCCCCTCTGTCACCTTCCCTAACCATTACACCCTCGCGACAGGTCTGTATCCCGAGAGCCATGGGGTTGTCGGGAATAGTTTCTGGGACCCTAGCTTTAAGGCCGAGTTTTACTATACTGACCCGGCACGAAGCCTTGATCCCAAGTGGTGGGGCGGAGAGCCTTTCTGGGAGACGGCGGAGAAGCAAGGAGCTCGGAGCGCCATCCACATGTGGCCGGGAAGCGAGGCTCACGTCTTAGACAATGAGCCGGCTTTCGTTGACAAGTTCAACGGCAAGGAGACACTCGAGCGCAAGGTTGCTAGGATCCTAGAGTTCCTAGACAAGCCTGGTTTCGAGGACAAGTCCGTTGATGTCAATGACATGCGGCCCCAGTTGATCGCTGCTTACGTTCCTCACGTCGATGCTGATGGACACAAGTACGGTCCGAACAGCACTGAAATCCGCGACACCATTTCCAAAGTGGACACAATGCTGGACCAGATGTTTGCCGGGCTCGAAGCGCGCAATTTGACCGACATTGTCAACGTTATCATCGTGTCGGATCATGGCATGGCAACCACAGATGTCACGAGATTAATTCAGCTTGAAGATCTCATTGACATTGACAAGATTGAGCACAATGACGGTTGGCCGTTGTACGGTCTCCGCCCGAAGAACCCCGATGATTTGCAGGGCCTCTATGACCAGCTGGCGGAGAAGGCTAAGACAAATCCCAATATTGAAGTCTATCTCCGGGATGTCAACATGCCCGAGCGCTATCACTTTTCCAAGAACGAGCGGATCGCTCCGCTGTGGGTCGTTCCCAAGACAGGATGGGCTGTAGTCACGAAGCAGGAATTCGATGTCAAGGATGGCTTGGAGAAGGGTCTAGTCTACCACCCCCGTGGTCTTCACGGGTACGACCACGAGCACCCGCTGATGCGAGCCATTTTTATTGCTCGTGGTCCAGCATTCCCTCACCCGGCTAACAGCCAGGTCGATGTGTTTCGTAAGTTGATCAAAATATCAGAGACAAGAAAAAAAGAATCTGTTGACTAACCATGCACAGAAAACATTGAGGTGTACAACATGCTGTGCGACTCGATTGGTGTCGAACCAGCCCCCAACAACGGAACACTTCGATTGCCTCTGAAACCTATCGGAGTCCACAAGCCTGAGGACACACCTACGGAGCCGGCGGATCCCGACACATCGGAGAAGCCAGCTTCAAAGGAGACGGAGCAGCCAACCGCCGGCGAGAAGCCGTCAGACCCCTCACGGCCGAGCTTGCCTGTTACTGCTGAGCCGTCGGCACCAGCCCGTCCAGCGGCACCTGAGAAGCCCGATGAGCCTTCGCGCCCCACTGTTCCGACTGAGCCAACATCGGGCAGCCAGGAGGACGATGATAAGAACGACGATGACCTTGTCGAGAGCTGGTGGGATTGGATCACGCACAAAGTGGAAAATGCGTGGCACAAGATCACCGGATCAAAGTCTGGCTCCGATTCTGGCTCTGAGTCTGAGTTGAGTTCTGATTCAGACTGAGCTGGTACTTTAGGATCTTGTCCGAGCGCGACTGGGGCACCTGTGTGTGTCCGTGTGTGGGTAATGTGCCAGTTTTGATTTGTGGGAGGCGTTTATCAGCGGGCCATGTCGTATAGTGTTCTTTTGGGCGGCGTTTAGTTTCAGTTGGGACGGGACAGCGTTTGTACTTTTAGACTTGGGCTTTTTTGACTGACACTGAGGCTCTGTGCCTTACCCCGCCCACCTCATGAAAGGCAGGGAGATGGGCTTGGATGGAGAACCGGGCGACTTGTCCAGTTTTTTATGCACTTTTTGGCCCATTGTTCCAATCACGGCGTGGGTGTGATTGGGGCGGGCGGCCTCATTAATGGTTGCGTCTTGAATCTTAGCCGAAGTGGTTTCTAGAAGATATGATTCGTAGCCTGATTTTGCATATTGGGACGTGTGGTAGCGATGGATGCATAATGAGAGTCATTTAATTACGGGAAACACCGTGTACCGCCTCCCAAGTTTGCCTTGGACTCAGTCTGTCGGCAGTTGTTTCCCCCTCCATCTCGCTTGTATGGCGCATTTTGAGGCTTTTCCAATGGAAGCTGAAAAAATTGGGATGGTGCAGATGACACAGCATGTTGAGGACTTGGTTGGTTGTGTCCCATTGGGGGCTGCATGCATGGCTCCCAGGCGTTTGTCTTCCCCGGGGCAGAGCTCCGGGGGGGGGGGGGGGGGGGGGCGGGGGCGGGGGGGGGGG